>JANAVB010016194.1:796589-1379089 GCA_029216955.1 Iris pallida | reverse complement strand
TGGATCCGGCGAGAGGGCCGGCCCAGGGCGGCGTGGACGAAGAGACGGGGCCGGGATGATCCGGCGGGGGAGGATGAGGGGACTTGGGCTCCGACGGTGGAGGCTAGGAGAGGGAGGGGGAGAGGCGGGGGGGAGGGCGGCAAGGTCGCAGGGTGGGCGACGGAACGGCGCCGGGGGGGAGGGAGCGGAGAGGGAGAGGGAGAGGCGGGGGGAGGGGGAGGGAGCGTGGGGCTCAACCTCCACGGGGCGCCGCTCATCGGCGGGGGAGGGAGGCGTCCGACAGTAGGCGGGAAGATCGCCGACTGCCGGAGAGATGTGGGGAAGCGGCACGGAGGGGGGACAGGGGTGACATCACCGCCAGACGCCCGCTCGGCACCGGGGAAGGGGAAGACACGCACGTACACGTGGCCACCAGGGCCCACGAGGGGAGGGGGTCCGGTGCGAGGGAGAGGGCGGGGACGCCGGAGGGGAAGGCTTGGAGTGAGGGGATCGGCGCTGGGGCGGAGTGGCCGAGAGGCTCAGCCAGGGGACTGAGGGAGGAAGAGGCGGAGTTGGGCTACCGCAGGAACGGGTGACCAGGGTTGTAGGGGGGAGCGTCGCCGCGGGAAGGGACGGTACGGCCACCGGCGACGGAACTGAAGGGGCCGACGGAGGTTCCATCACGGACGTCGAGACGGGGGCGGGGAGGTAGGAGGAGACCGCTCCGGCGGTGCTAGGGACGAGCGCGGGAGCGACGGCGGCCGAGGGCACGGGGAGTTGTGGCACAGCGAACGAGGGGGAAGGCGCGCCAATCGAGGGCGTGCTCAACCCCAACGGGGGAGCGCCACCGGCCGAAGGAAGCCCGACGGCTGCTGCAGAGGCCGGGACTCTACGTCGCCTGCGGCGGGGACACCTGGGGCGACGAAGTCGACGTGGCGGGGGAGAGGGCGGCGGCACTGAGGACAGCAAGGAGGCTGTCGGGGATGGGGGGCGAAGTCGCCTGGAGGGGACGGAAGGGGAAGAAGGCCGTGGGCGGAGGCCGGCCGCGTGCGCTGCCAGGGGGCAGCCCTCCACGGCGGCGGCCACCAGGGGGCTGGCCACCAAGGGGTTCCCCACCCGTTCTCTCCCCAAGGCGTGGCCATTTTTGTTATATATATATATATATATATATATATATATATATATATATATATATATATATATATATATATATATATATATATATATATATATATATATATATATATATATGCCTAACCTCGAAATAGGATTAAAAAAAATCAGCCCATTATACTAAACCCATGTAACAAATAAAATTTACCAAATTAAATTAAGATAAAAAACATAAATTTATTTATATTCAAGCCCAAGTAAGAAATAATTAACTAAAAATCCAATTGAGCCCAGTCCTAATGGCTTGGCCCGAAACCCTTCCTAATATCACTAATAGCATATATCAAAAGATAAATAAATAAAATATAAAACTAATACACCCATAATTTTCTTCCAACAGAGGAAAAGAGGGGGGAGAGAGAGGAAAGTCTTATAGAGGAAACGTAGGGCGCCCGGCGGGAGTTCGTCGTGACTCGGCTCGACCGAACCGGTTAGGAGAGGCGCTCGCGAACGGTGAACATTGGTCGGTCGCGAGAGCGGCATCGGCTGGGGCTCCGGTCGCCGGGCTGGCGCGATCTTCGCAGATCTGAGCGCTGGGTAACGCTCGGCGGAGGCGCCACTCACCGGAGCTGGCGTCGGCTGTTCGACGTAACAAAAGGTTGAACGAACTTTTACTTTATTGAATGTATAAGGTATCTGTGTACAAAGAAGGAAGTCCTAAACATGATATTCTAAGTACAGGAAGAAGAGGTTTCTAGGAAAGTGTGACGGTGGAGATTGAGCACTGCAGTGGCTCCTTACTCCGTTGACGATCCGACGACGAATCAACCTTGCTATGCCTCTCTGGCGCCTTTGATGAGACTCTGTGTTCATCGATCAAGAGACTGTCTGGTTGAGAAGATCCCTTGAAGATGGTTGGTTGGTTCTTTGGTTGATAGGTGGATGAGGGTGGTCGACTCATCGTGGATAGAGATCACTGCTCCTTTGAAGATTGTCGATTGTCAAAGTTCCCTATCTCTTTTTCCTCTTTCCTTAGTGGAAGAAAAACTTCTTCTATTTATAGAGAATCGAGCACATATGCGATGTGCATTAACGTTTCTGAGATATGAAAAAATCTATCGTCAATGCACTGTACGAGCTTTTGTGGCGCTGACACGTGGCGGATATCGAGATTTTCCTCAAACGAGATCTCTGGTGGTTATAAACATAACCGAAGGAGGTGACACATGGCACGTGTGATTTGCTTGCTCGGATACAACCGAGTAAATCTTAGGATTTTATCATAGATTTGGAGTCTAATTGATCTTCGTCTAAGATTTAAATCAATCTGATATGATATCAATCATGTTTTAATCCCAATCTTGCAAGAGGCGGTTTAAACAAACCAATTAGGGTGGATCCATGATTCTTGCACCTCTGGTAAGGACTAAGTGTTGCTATGCTTCTAGGACGACGAGTAGACCATGTTTCTGGAGACGACGAAACCTCTGTGCTTTCATACGACGAGTGGACTTGGCTTCGAATGACGACGAGACTTCTGTACATATAGAGTAACTTATGAAGCCGTATTTTAGGCTACCAGAGTCACTGTGCTGTAGGCGACAAGTAGGCTTGTGCTTCAGATTGGCGAGGTTACTGTGCTTTTGGAGCGACAGGTTGACTTGCATTGGTTGCTGTCACGACCCGCACCCAATATTTGGGCATGAACCGTGTGCATGCCCAACCTACGCCGCAGAGTCGGCGGTAGAACGCTATGACAATATGATGAACAACCACGCAAATAATATAATTCTCACACGGGACAACCACATCTCAATAACTAGAACATGAAATAAATATCCATCTCAAAGGGAATGTATGATAATAAAATAAAATGATATCTCCACTACAAGTCTCACATCAACTAAAAATCCAATACAAGTCTCAGCTCTAACTAAGAATGAACTAAGCAAATACAGCAGGATCAGACGTTGCGTACTCCTCCTGATAAGCCAAATCTGTCTCAACTAAATCCTCCATGTATGGGCCATACTGGTCAGGGCACTCGACCTCCTCGCAATCACCTAAAATTTGTTTAGTTACCCAGTCAGGATGGAACGAGTACAATTTATCAAGTGCAGTTCCAAATATATGAAAGAGACTATAAACAAAGGTTAGACACCAATTATGAGTTTTAAAATAATAGTAAGACAAAAGTAAAGACAGTAAATCGACAGTAAAATAAAATAAACAATACCTTTTCGACTGTTAGAAATACCTTGATATGTGATCGGTCTGGGGTACTACACCGCACGGTCTACAATGTCTACTTGCAGAAAATAAGCACTATCTACAATATCTACTTGCAGAAAAATAAGCACTGTCTACAATGTCTACTTGTAGGAAAATAAGCACTGTCTACAATGTCTACTTGCAGGAAAATAAGCACTGTCTACGGTCGGATCACATATCTTTGGTATTTCAAGTTCCTGACTCATTGTTTATACTAAAATAAAATTCACATAATTAATGACCAATCGATGAGATATAGTGTAATTCAATATTGAGAATAGACAACAAACTGTACTCGCATGAGGTCCCGAACTGCTGTAATAGATCCAATGCCAAGTCTGAGCCCAAATGACCTATTTAATAATTCAATAGGATCAACATACAAATTTTGAATGTGTAAAACAATAATTATTCTATTGGCCTATAACATGGTTTAGGTTATCTATTTTTTTTATTTGGGTTTGCAGTCTCTAGCTCTAGTGTCCTAGTAAAAGTGAATCTTTACGGGCTGCTTTGATGAATTACTACTCCATTAACTACCCCACTGTTACCCTTCTATACCAACTTCAGATTTAGTTGATATGGTCTTCTGTTTCAGTTCCCTGTGGGAATATCTCCCATTTGTACTTACGGTAGGTACCCTCTAATTCAATGCCCCTCCCTGTGTACTGGAAGCTTATTCCCACAAAGCCACCCTCTGACTTCTACATGGCTTGATGCCTGTACTGGTGTTCTAGTCTTTTAGGATCCCATTAGGAGTTCTCAGCTATAGTGAATTCCTGGTTTCAGTTAGACAGGATTTTGGGTCAAAAACTTATGTGTTTAGGTGCCAGAAAAACACCCTTTCCCGATTTCCCCCTTCTATTTACCAATACTTCTTTGGGTCCAAGTCATGGGTGGTTCTCATCTAACCCTTCAGGTGATACTTTACCCTGTTATTCAGGATTATCCTGAATTTGGGGGATCCTGTACACCCTGTCTCCCTAAGAGCACCTGTAATTTTTAGTCCAACTCTCCATGGTGTACACATAACTCCAATTTGTATTTTGGTCTTGACTTTCCTTCCTGTGCACTATATTTACCATTAGTACATACCATGCTGTTGCACAGGGAGTAGTCTATTTCAAGAGAGAACAAGGACTCCAACTGTATGTTGTTATCACATTACATTATTCACAAAAGAGTAAAACTGGGTCCCTGGAGAATATTAGATACATATTGGTCTAAGGAAGGACATTTTAGGACTGTTCTCAACTTCACAGGGGTGATCACCAGATATGTATGTCTGTATGAAATTTGGGTTGTGGCATCAGGAACCTGCAGATAGCTAGCCTTCATAGATTTCTTGACCTGCATCATCTGATACAGGGTTGGTGTCAGATCTGCCAACTCAGTCCTATACACCCCTGTCTTATCATTCGATTTGAACTCTGCATCTGAGTATTAATTCTCACACCTACCCTTCTATGCCCAGGCAAATTTTCTGAGAGATAACAAGGGGAAACTTCAATGACAGTACCAGGCTTAGCACCTAGGGGTATGTCCTGTCAAGCCTATTCCCTACTGGAGAATCTATACACAGGACAGTACTTTAAGTTAAATCCCAAGATGTTATGGTAATAGTGATATCTGGCATAACCCTTGGCCTGCACATAGACTTACCCTTTACACACTGGTTTTTAGAGTTCAACCCTTGCCTTATTTCTAGAATTTATGGTTCTAGGCATTTGCTGGGTTATCCTAGTTGTTCAGTTGCTAGGTCACACTAGGTTCAGGGCCAATCGTACGATTTTCCTTAGTATCAGGATCCCCTGTGCTGTGATGGGCACACAGGTTCCCAAGTCTGGATAATCAATGTTTGCCTATCTAGCCAAGTTGTGGCTGATGGTTCTAGGTTAGGCCTGATACACTATCTCTGGGGTGATACCAATACCTAGAGTTTACTAGGTATCCTCCATGTTCTGATACCCACCATGGTGTCTAGGGTCACGTGCATTAGTGTGGAGGTCCCTGGGTATTTCAAGGCAGTCATAGGTTCTTAGTTTGGTGAGTTATCAATTGGTAAAGAGTACAGGGTTTCTTATAGATGAATCATACTGGTGATACCATGTGATGTCTAGGTTCCTAAGTGCAGGAATTTCTTATCAAGCCTAGGTGACAGGTCTGTCCAGAAGTGATCTGTGAGGAGGCTCTGGTTACCTCTATTTCCTGATCTTTGGCTACAAGGTGGGCATAGACTGGTTATTACCCAATGCTGGCCTAGGAATTTCATCAAATATCTAGCCCTCTATAATCTTCTAGAGTTGACACAAGTAATTAGACTCTTGGCATATCAATAAAGGGTGAGGAACTTACTTGGTGGTTGTTCAGAATTTGGCCTCCTTCTTGCGTTAACCGTGTGCTTCTCTTGGCAAGGGATGATGCGAGTGGCTAGGGTTTGTAGAGGCTCAGACAAATTCTTAGGCATGTATTTATATACCTACAGTTGATAGGGGATGATCGAGGGAAACAGATTCAGATATAGCTTTGAATAGGATTTGAGCTAATCCTCTGATTTCGAATTCACTTCTTATTTGATTTGAATTCTATTAGACAGCTCAATCCTCTCGAGCAAATCCTTTGCCAACTTTTAAACTAACCCCTTCTTGCAAATAGGTCCAGGTTTGATATAGTTATTGCGAGGGACCCCTTTATATTGAATGTTTATATATACTCTAGTATAATTGTCAAATGAAACCAAAAATTTATAACTGATACATAAAATAAATAATTAAATAATAAAAAAATAGGTGGGGCTCACAGTTGTGATGAGAGTTCCCAAGTCTCTTCTAGGGAAATGACTTAAGCTTCTGATCCGGAGCCGATGACTGTACCGTAGGAATGGAGATGTGTTTCACTTAACAAAATGCCTGGAAATCGGATTTTAAAAATAAAATGAGAAAAAGTACAAGAAGTACAAATTTGATTCTGGAAAGTATTGATATGGAAGTCTGATCTGTAAATGATCACTTTGTTCCTTGGACCATACGATGATGATGAAGATCACTGCTAGAAGATGAACAGTTTGAAGAACTAAGTCACCAGAAAGGTATCGACGCACTTGGGCACTGATGGCGAGGCCGAATGCTTTCATGCTTTGCTTCACTCTGTTCTGGAAGAAAAGTTGAAGAAGAATGCTCCGAAAAATCAAAGTCTCTGGGCTCTGATCTCTATGTATTCTCCCCTCTCTCTCTGTCTGTCTATCTGAGAAAAATAAGTCTATTTATAGACTTGGGCTCTTGTGCGTAAAAACTCAGCAAAAGTTTCGTCTTTATGCTAGCAACTGCCACCCATGACCGAAGTCATCCTCTGCATACGTTGACACATGTCCCATAATTTCAGTAAAAAAAGGATGCACGTACACACGTTCTTCGAGATGTGTGGCATAAAAGCCATGTAGGTAAACCACGTTCCAAATTGGTGAAGGAGAATAGGGCGTAAAAATAACCCAAAATACTCTGAGCGTAAAGTAGTAGACTAGGCGTAAAATAGCCATGACATGAACTTTCCGCGTAAAGTGGTTATTAAATAACCTTGAGCGTAAAAGTAGTCCAAATAAACTTTATGCACACGTCAACTTTTGAGCGTAAAAACTCGTATAGTCTCCGTGCGTAAAAGAAGCCATACTGTGAGCGTAAAATAGCTCAGTCCACATACTAAACGACAACATTGGTCTCTGTATAAAATAAATCCCTCCGAATTCTGTGATGTATGCCATTATTAAATCTTCATGTCAGACTTTGCATTAAATGCAAGACTTGACAGCTTTGTCCAGCGTAAAAGAGGCTAGCCTGTCTTAGGCGTAAAACTATTGGCTTGACCCTGGCGTAAAGTGATTAGCCTGTCTTAGGCGTAAAAATAGATCATATTGAGTGGAATGCTTCTATCTCTTTGACTCTTTCCATGAAGCACTTTTTACGCTCCTACAAGACCCCCTTCAAAGTTTTCAAATATCTTTAAAATTTGAAACACTTTGAACAGAAGCGTAAAAGTCAGGATTTTACCAGTCAGCGTAAAATTCGGGATATGCAACAATCATCCGCGTAAAATTAGGGATATCGAACATTCAGCGTAAAAATCAAGAAATGGTACCGGTCAATACTTAATCGTCATAATGACTTTTCGAAACTTTCGAATGCTTCTTCATTTCCCCGAGCTTGCATTAATACTGATGAGTTTCCCATAAGGAATATGAAGAGTTGATTTGATTGTATAAATAAAGAGAAATTCTTCATTCTTGCTTTTCATCCACATACTGTCATGGCACCAAAGAAAGAGATCAGCAAAGAAGAGGCTCCAATCTCCAGGATTGATATAGAGACAGAAGTAGAGCGGGCACGCAACTTTATAGAGTGTTTTGGAGTGACTCCAGCAATCTTTAGTCGTATCGATGGTGGTCCCTTAACGGCGTATGAGGGATCAGGAGATGCAGAAGCATTTCTTAATCTGATGCGTCGCTCCGGGATTCGCAACATGCACGAGTTAGGTGCCTCCCTTCGTCAGCCCAACGAAGGAGAGAAAAAATAATGTTTTATATAGAAGTGTCGTTTATGTATTGCGACTCTTCAATTTATCTATAGGGTCCTACTCCCCTTTAAATAAAATCTTAATATTGATCTTATCTGTTGGTATATAGAATTGTTCTACTCCTTCTTTGACTGTATCTATGGTTTGTTCATTTCCAAGGGAAACAAAACAACACGTGGCATCTGTCTTGTAGTCATAAACACTTTTTAGTAGGATCTTTCCCGAAATAGACTCATGCCAACCGTTTCTTCAACCCTTATAAATAGCTGAGTTAAAGAATGTTTTATACACTCTCATTCTTTCGAAGATAGTTTTTGTATAACATTTCATTCTCCAACAAATGATGATGCTTTCCGATATCGTTCCTCTGTACGCTCGGTAGCTTTTTGCAAGATTTTATTCTTCAACAAATGATGATGCTTTCCGATGTTGTTCCTCTGTACGCCCGGTCGACAGTCGTTGATTCAACAACTCTCAGAGCCGAATCATCTGACCTCAATAGTAAGTTTGATTCGTAAAACAATCATCTGCCTTTAAACTTTTTTGTTGAAAACAGATGCCCATGAGTGTAAATCCTTGACAGATGTAGAATCTTATAGGTAAGATGCACGGGCGTAAAAGCCTTGTTGAATAATACGCTCATGAAACATTGGCGTAAAAAGCCTTGTTGAATGAGGTGCATATGAAACAATGGCGTAAAAAGCCTTGTTGAATAGGGTACACATGAGACACGGGCGTAAAAAAAACCTTTGTAGATAAGGTATGCCTGTTGAAGATAAAACAAGATGCGTAAGCTTTTGTTTTTAGTTTTAATTGACTATGCGTCTGATGATACTTCTGTTTAAAATAATTTTTCTTTGTTGTTTTCTGCAGAAGTTTGGCTGAAGAGCTTTTCCAGAACCGGTATTGACGACTTGGATGCTGTGAGGAGTATTCTTCTGACATCAACATCAGGGAGCTCATGCACTTTTTATGCGCAAATCAGACAACTCAGAACTCTTCGTGGGATAGAAGGGTCTTCCTCTGTTGGTAGGAAGAGCCTTTATACACGGAGAGTTGGATGGTGGAGTCAACTCTAACCAGAGAAATTGGGTAGTGGAGTTCCTTTCACAGTAGGACTAAGAATCGTATCCCAATGCTGGATACATTCCTATATCCTCTGAAAGGCCGCCACTTCTCCACCAATTGTATTGGCAACAACACGTCTTCGGGCTGCCATACTCTGGGATTCTCCTCTCGTCTGAGAGAGAAGACCAGAGTTTGATTCCTTCTGTTCTGGTCGCCATTGAGGCTCAGACAGTAAGGAATTGACACCAACAACGAATCCGATGAAGAAGATCCAAAGAAGAAATAGATCTCGATTAGGTCATCGTTGTTGTATAGAATGAAAATCCAAGATGTAATAGATTTCCATTATGATTTGTAAGAAAGTCTAAGAAATGTAATAGACTTTTATGATGAAATGAGAATGGAAATGATGAATCTTCTATGCTCAATGATTTGTATCTATCCAGAAGTAATATGGACATGATAGATAATAAAGTCTTGTTTTCTGTTTAGAGTATACAATACTATCAGAGGTATTATGGACATGACAACATGTAAGAACTCAAAGAAAAAGTATATTAATATCTATGCAGAGGTCAAATGGATTTGATAGATAATAAAAGCAAGCAGATTTAATATTTATTCAGAGGTTATAAGAACGTGATAAATAATAAATCCAATTTTCTATACCAACGGGTAAGATAGAAGATCAAAATTTCTCTCCAAAGAGATGAGTAATCAGCTTAACCAAATCTTGGTAGCTGGGGATTAAAAAGACAGATGTCATTGAGGATATATGCCAATATGAAATGAACTGACATATCTTTCGGGAAAAGAAAGAACAATTCAATTCTATAAGTAAATGAATGAATCTGATATAATGAACGGACAGGCCTTTCCGGGAATGAAAAGTTATTTTCAATTTCAAAGACCGGTTCATTAATAGATCTCTCCTATTAAATATGTGAGAAATCTTTGTAACTTTTCATTCTTATTTCCACTCCTCTATTGGAAATGTCTTCCAAGGATATGCAGCAAAAGAATGAAGTCTCCAAGAAAGTTGAGGACATCCTTGAGACGTGCCCCATTGAACCAATTGTATCAGGTCCAACCGAAGTAGGCGAAAGATCTTCTACGCCCAAGCCACCACAAGACATCCTCGCTTTCTTAGTAGAGCCAGGGAAAACTCCTGAAGAAGAAGCACTAAGGATGACTGCCTGCAAGTTTTTTATGAACTCAGGCAACGATGCATTCAATGCATTGGCTGACTATGTATTTAATAAGGAAGGCAGTGGTCCTCGTCCTTAATCCTTTGTTCAGAACAAAAATAATAATAAAATAAATTTTATTTTCATTCTGTCTCTTTTTTTATACATAGTACTTCTTAAGAAATTTGCCATTGATTGACATCATGAGTAGATCTCCATTAGGCTTTGATAACCGATAGACGCCATTAGAAAACACGGTCTCAATTATAAAAGGGCCCTCCCATTTTGCTTAGAATTTCCCCTTGCTTTTGTGAGTCATAATCATCGGTCTTCGAACGACTAATACCAACTCGCCAATCTTGAATACCCTCTCTTTAACTTTACGATTGAAAGTTCGAGATATACGGGCTTGATATAGCTTAATGTGCTGTTGTGCTTGAAGACGCTTCTCGTCCAATCCTTCAAGTTCTTGGAGTCGTAAACGATCATTATTCTCTATAGTTAGCTCATTAGCAATAGCTATTCGTAGAGATGGAATCTAGATTTCCAAGGGAAGAACAGCCTCACATCTATAAACCAATGAAAATGGTGTAAAACCAGTAGGAGTCCGGACTGTTGTTCGATAAGCCCATAAACATTCTCCAAGTTTCTCATTCCAATCACGTTTATTAGAAGAGACAAACTTTTTGAGAAGTTTAATGATCATTTTATTGAAGGCTTCGGTTAAACCATTAGCAGCTGGATTATAAGCCATAGAAGCCAGATTTTAAATTTAATTCTTATCACAGAACCGATAAAATGCCTGACTGGCAAATTGTGGACCATTATCATGAATTATTCGTTGAGGAGTCCCGAAGCGATAAATGACATGATGTTTGATAAAGCTGATCACATTAGATATTTTCACTTCAGCAAAGGGAACTGTTTTTGCCCACTTAGAAAAGTAATCGATTATAGCTAATATGAACCGATGTCCTTTAACAGTAGGAGGGTTAATAGGACCAATGATATCCATACCCCAAGCTTCGAAGGGCCAAGAAGCTGCTATAGGATGTAGAAATTCAGAAGGTTGGTGAATAAAATCGGCATGAATCTGACATGCTTTACACCTTCTGGCGTAATCCACAGCATCTGCTATCATGGAAGGCCAATAATACCCTATTCTTCGAATGCGATCTTATAATTTCGGACCCGGTTGATGAGCACCATAGACACCATCATGAGCCTCACGGAGTGTCTATTTAGCTTTACTTTTTGAGAGACAGCACAGCAAGAGTCCATCATATGAGCGACGATATAACATATATAGAGATGAATCATAATAGAATCGAAATGATCGTCTTTTAATTGATGCAGCTTCTTTTGGATCTTCAGGTAAAATCCCATGAACCGCATAATCAATAAATGGAGTTCTCCAATCCCTCTGTTGAGAGCTTGACTCTGTAGTATAACTCTGTTCAATACACAAATTATTCTTGACACAGAATAAATCTCGGTCCAACAAAGTAATTATCTTTTGTCTTCGGATTGGAACAGCCAAGTCTGCAGCTAGGCTAGCAAGAGCATCAGCCTCTACATTCTGAGAATGTGGTACAAATTCAATGAAGAATCCTTTGAATGAAAGGACCAATTCGATTACCACTTGATGATAAGGGATGAGATCAGGATTTCTGACTTCATAAGTCCCTCTAACCTGATTAATAATCAGTTGAGAGTCTCCATAGGCTTCCAGGAATTCAATATCCAATTGTTTTGCAACTTGGAGACCAATCAATAGAGCATTATATTCTGCTACATTATTGGAGCATGGTTCATTGAGAGAATAGGCATGATATATGACCATTTTGTCAGGAGAAACTAAGACGATTCCTACCCTAGAGACAATATTACCTTTAGGTCCAACCCGTGATGCTCCGTCAAAATATAATTGCCAGATGTCATTTTTCAAAGTCATATTGCAATCCACAACTTCATCTGGAATATCCTCATATAACTTTGATGTTTCAAGTATAGGATGAGTAGCTAAGAAATTAGCTAATGCTTGACCCTTCACTGATTTTTGAGGTATATAAACCATGTCATAAGGAGTGAGCAACATCGCCCAGGTAGCTAACCTAGAGTTAAGAATGCTTGGTTTTTTCATCAATACCCGAATGGAATTTATTCTGGAGATGACATGGATAGTCTGTCTTGTTACATAATGTCTTGTCTTTTGGACAGCAAAAACCAAGGCCAGACATTCCTTTTCTACAGGAGTATACCTATGTTCTGCTCCGACCATCATTCGACTAAGATAATAAATCGCTTGTTCATGCCCTATATCACTTTTTTGTGCAAGGAGAGCACCAAGTGAATGATCCAAAGCTCGAACATATAGCAAAAATAGTCTTCCTATCACTGGAGGTACCAAAACAGGTGGATTTGTAAGGTATTGCTTGATGTCATTGAAGGCTTTCTGACACGCTTCATCCCAAACAAATGATACACCCTTCTTTAATAGACGGAAGAAAGGCTGGCATCTTCCAGAGAGATTGGATATGAATCTTCTGATATACGCAATGCGACCTTGGAAGCCACGGAGTTCTTTTAAATTGCATGGAGGACGCATTTCAAGAATTGCTTTAACCTTATCAGGATCAACATGGATACCCTGAGAAGTAATGACAAATCCTAAAAACTTGCCACTGGAAACCCCTAAGAAAGACTTAGTAGGGTTCATTTTCAATTGATGTTGGCGCATCAATTCAAATACTGTCTTCAAGTATTGAATGTGATCATCTTTTGATCGACTTTTAACAGCAATGTCATCTACATAACATTCTACTGTCTTCCGTAGATGTTCTTGAAAGATATTGCTCATGGCCCGTTGATACGTGGCACCGACATTTTTAAGACCAAATGGCATAACCGTATAGCAGTAAACCCCAAGGGGTGTACGAAAAGCAGTATGCATCTCATCTTCTGGATGCATCTTAATTTGGTTGTATCATGAGAATCCATCCATGAAAGACATGCGTTCAAAACTGCATGTATTGTCTATCATGACATCGGTAATCGGAAGTGAAAATTCATCCTTTAGACAAGCTGCATTAAGATCTCGAAAATCTATACAAACTCAGACTTTTCCATTCTTTTCCATAACAGGAACAATATTAGCAACCCAGTCCGGGTGTTGTTCTTCATGAACAAAGCCACATGTGATCAGCTTTTTGACTTCTGCCTCAATTGCATCCATCATATCTGGTCGAAAATGCTGTTGCTGTTGTTTTACAGGCTTAGCATTAGTATAGCACCCAGTTTTCCAAATGAGGGTAATTTTAAAATTTCATGTTTAAAATTATTTTAAAAATGAAATTTAATTTATGATATGATTTTTGGTGATTTTAAATCATTTTAAAATTATTTAAATCAATGACTTGTAGTTTTGACATTTTGCTAGTGAAACCCTAGAGACTGTTTGACCTAGAGCCTAACCATATAATTATGATATTTTAATGTCATTTCTGGCCTAAGGATATTTTGAATTTGACCTCTTTGAATTATTTTGATATTATTTTATTATTTATGATATTGTTTTGGGATTATTTGAGTCGGGTTCGAATTTCATCTCAATCCGACTTGTAACGGGGACCCGGGGTAACTTAGACTCTAGTTGGACCCATGCATTAGTTAGCCATGGCCTACATTTTAATTAGTCATGTTAGAAAGATTAGTCATAATCATAATTATTAGGTTAACCATTTAGAGTTTTTATTTTGACCCTTTTACCCCCAAACCCTAACCAAAATTGTTTTAAACACTTGTAACTAAGGGAGGGGCAAACTTGTAATATTCAATGAGGGGGGATATAACCATTGTGGCCGGCCCTAATAGGACTCCCATCTCATTTCCTTTTTTTGAGAAGTCTCCTTCCCCAAGTGGTCTCAAGCTCTCCCAAGGAAGAAGCCTTTCTCCTTGGATTTTATCTCCTTTAGGTAATATTTCCTTCTCTTTTATTTCTCCATTTTGCATTTAGGAAAGTTTTAACCATATGAATGACCCCCATTGTTGTGTCCCTATTTTGTGTCCTCTTGTGTCCATTATGTGTCCTTTAGGGATTTCTATTGTATTATTGTTGTGTCTTGTGTTCATGGGGAAAACCTCCAAACTTGGACACACTTTATATTTAAAATATTGATTAAATGAATTAATTCATATTAAATCTCAGATTTGAATATGTAGAGATGTGTTCTTGAGTACTTTACATTTTATTCATGTATCTCTTATAGATGTGTTCATGTTACATATATAGGTTTGTGTATGTATATATATATATATATATATATATATATATATATTGTAATGCGAGTGTATCTACATTTATATATGTAATAAATGGTTCATGATGATTATATAATCAAGTTTGTGAGTGTGGTTCCTCATATTATTATTGTCATAATTGTTGTGGATAATTAGGATATATATTGTGTATTCTTTTGGCTCAAACTATCTAAATCCGTCATGATTTTTATCCACGTTTTTAATTTCAGCCATAACTTAGAAATGTCATAACTTCTAGCTCAAAGCTCGGTTTAATCTTCCATTTTTTTAAAAGAAGGGTATTGAAGTTAGCTTTCCAAAAACATGTATTAATAGGCCTAATTCTTTCTGTAACTTTCTGGAGAATTATTTGAGTGTCAGCTGTACGAAAGACAAACGTGTTCTCGGTGTTTTCGCGATTCTGGGAGTTTTCGGAAAAGAAAACGCGATCCGTTTGAAGTTTCGAAAAGCTAACACATAGATCTATAACATACTTTAATCCTAGATTTTAATTCATGCTGAGATGGTACAGTATTGATTATTAGTAGGAGTTACTATTCGACATATGCATTTTGTGCACCCTTGTGTGTAATATAATATTCTATTTGATTTTAACCCATGTTAATGTATATACATTATGTAATTAAATAGAGAATACAAGCATGAGTAAATGGTTAAATATGATGTATGAGGTGTAAGTATCCTATCTAATGTAAGCATGTATAAGTATGACTTGTAATGAATATGTAGGTTCCATAGTATGTAATGTATGGTGCATATAGTAGTGCAAGAGAATAAATGAATGATGAATGAATGCAAGCATGAATGTAATGTAATAATAGATGTAATGTATGCAATATACAAGTTAATGAGATGTAATGTTCTATGTTAACACAAATCCTATATTACCTCATGTACCCCCTTACACTATGTTGACACTATCACACTTGACACATTGTTCACTTACACTTTGACACTCTTTGATATGTATACACAATGTATGCCCATTTAACCCTCACTTGCCCCTTTACCATGTTCACATACACACACATAGCCTCTTAAATAAGTATTTATGAATATAGTTAACTTAGCTATGTATGTATATTATATATATGTTAGCATATTGTGTTGTAATATATAAGTTTATATAACCATTTGAAATGTCATGATTATAGACCTAATGTTGAATACCAATATATGCATGTGTATATATGTGTAGACATATATAGCTTAAGTAATAGATTACCTAGTGTATATCCAATGTGAATTCTTGCCTATTGGAGTATTGAATAATTGCATGCTATATAGAATTGGGTGTATGTTGGCTTGTATAGTCTTGTATTGATGTGTGCTTGCTAGGATAGTCTTGGTTAGGCCTAGTAAGACTTGCTGGGTTAGGACATGACCTAGTTTGACGTAGTTTGACCTAGTTTGACTAGTACAGTTGACCAGAGTTGACCAAGGGTTGACTTTGGCCTAGTTTGACCTAGATTCATGTAGAATGTATTGTAGTGCTTTATATTACCCTTCTGGATATGTTGTGACTTGTGCTGTTCTAATTAGGAGCCAGACACCTCTCCTCGGACAGTATCTTTACCTTGGACATTCAGATATCAGGCGAGTACATTCTCTGATCTTTTCATACCTGTCTGGATTATATTCTTGTTCTAGGTTACTCTACTTGATGCTGACACGTATCTTCACGGATTAGTACTATATGGATCCTTTCCTGAGATGTTATCCCTCTACGGGTGCATCGGATATTTTATGTTCATGTACTTTATCATGTGCATCAGGTACTCCTTGTACTCATACTAGTTCATATTTTTACATGTTCTCATATGCTTAATGTGCTTTCATGTGCTTATCATGTGCCTCATGTACTACTCATTACATGAGTTCACGTATCTTAGCTGTATTCATGTGCTTATGACATAACTTGAATGGATCCTTGTGTATTGATTGGGTCGGGGTGAGTAGAATTGGTTATGTGATCACTATCCCCAGTAGCTGTATTCATGTGCCTTCTTATTTGTATTCATGTGCCCCCAAGCCGTTTACATAACCATTGTGCTCTAAATCACGTAGCCACTTACAGTCTCTACTATCATGTATTTACTTTCAGTTATAAAATATCTTCTGTTTACTCGTACTTCCTATTCAGCACTTCTTGTATTTTACTCTATTGTATGATTTATACTCCTAACCTGCTATGAACTGTTTTAGAGATATGTGCTCGTTCCCGTCCTGACTGGACCTGTTGATAAATTTTACAGATAGCTTGGAGGTTGCCTGCTAGCCTAGAGGAGACACATTAGAGGTTGTTTAGATAGTTATTTCAATTGTCTGGAGTTGTATTTACTTTATGAATTACTGTATCTGAGTTTGGAGATTTGAGATGTATTTCTGGATTTGTGTATCTTAGATACTTAGATTTCTCTCTGTTGTACCTCTTTTGGATTTCATGTTTTATCTATCCTTATCATGCTCTACCTTAGATGTGATTGAGTCTGTACCTGCTATGTCACCCCCATTCGGAGAGTATAAACTGTTTAGCCTTATACTGTTAGATGTATGAGACCTAGGACAACGTTCTACCGTCGACACTGCGGCGTAGGCTGTACGTACCCACTTCTCGTGCCCTAACTCTAGGGTACGGGTCGTGACACGTTTTTAGTGGTGGCCCATGTAGGTCGAGATTCGCATTAGTGTGATTTCGTAGTAGCGCAACGACTTAGTTGTACTACTACGAGCCTGCTATAGGTTATATAAATTAAGATGTTAGGATGAGAGGATACTCAATCACTGTTAGGATTTCTTGAGAGATTCCTGGGATGACCCTTGAGAATCTCATTTTGAATTCCGGTTTAAACTCCTTTTCCTTGTTTTGATTCACCTTTTTCCTTGATTTGAATTTGATTTTGTGGATTCATTGTAGAACTTTGAATCCTGGTATTAGTTGATGATTTTGATAAAATTTTGTAGTTGTTGATTTAATTTTGTATTTAGATTAATATTTTCAAATCCAAGGTACTCAATCACACTTAGGATTCTTTGAGAGATTTCTGGGACGACCCCTGAGAAACTCATTTTGAACTTCAATTGGAATTCCTTTTCCTCTTGTTTGGATTCACCCTCATTCCTTGCTATCGAATTTAAGCTTGATGGGTTCCTCTCGTTTGAACCGATGAGAAGGAATATATCTTCATTATTCTTTCTCGCCATTATTCCTTTGCATTCTTATTTACCTCTTATCTTAAACTCTGTCTCATTACATTAATTATCCATATCTTGTCGTCCCTACCAGATGTACTTCGAAAACCTTGAATCTTCGTATCTTTTGTATGGGGAAGGCTAAGTAAGTGACGTAAATTATGTAGCTCAGAGAAGACGTAACTGGTTATTTTATGATGATCTAAAGGAAATCATATGTGGAGTGTTCCATATGGAAACTTGAGATAGAAATGTGGTAAAGGTCTCGAATAGAATAAAGAGATGTATACTGCCAATCTGGAAACAATTACATTTAGAGAAATTTTGGGGTTATGAGATAGTTTATAGGTGTATTCAAAACTAATTAGGTTATCAGAGGTCAACCTAGTTTTGAGAACTTAGAAATTCTTGGTTATTGATTCTGGGGAAAACTTTTACTCTGAGGCTATGTAGAAGGTTAGTAATGGAAAAGAGAAGTTAATTGTGTTTAATAAGGATATTAAACAAGATGTTGCGAGGAAATGACTAGGGATAGAGAGAACACAAAGTTATGAAAGTTTAGAGATTGTTGTGAAATATTTTTAGGAGAATAATATTCAAGGGTGTATGTCGAAGAAAATACGGAAGTTGATTTTATGATGGAAGATAAGTTTTGTAAGGCCTAGAGATTTAAATTAAATAATACGAGGAGAACAATTTGAACAAGTTCAAGGAATTCGTAAACGAGATTTAGAGGTTTTGGGTCAAATTTAAGACAAGGTGAAAGAACTTAGAAATTTAAATAAATGATTAATGTTGATTCCTAAATGTGAGGGCTGTGCTTCAAGAGTGATGTTTGGAAATTAGAAATTGCCTACGGTAGTCATGTAAGGGTTTAAGTAAAGGTTAAATTTTTATATGGAGACTGGTGAGGTAAAGATATGATTGGCAAGTTATGACCAGATGAACTTAAGAGTATCAGAAGCAGATGACTAACTCGATCTTCATTATTTTTGTGCATTAATTACCACCTCTTGAACTCCCACTTTCTAATTGAGATCCTTGACGTTCCTTATCGTGACTTTGATATTCAAAATGTAATACTAGCTGTTACCCTCCAACAAATCTAATATGCAAGACCTAGACGAGCTCACCTTCGTGTAGGTATATCATGTCCCACTAAAACCCGTCTTCTTGTACTCTATTTTCTTGATATGATTTTCTGGTCAACTGGCTAAACTATAACCTCTACCATTATACTAAATTTTTTCTTATTTCAATTAGAAATCTAGCCTTGACTCAATTCTTTCGACCTGACATGTGATGGTGTTCTACTTGTTTCCTTAGATGCTTAACCTTGTACCTTATCTGATTACTTGACCCGTTGGTTAAGAAACTTGGACTATGTAATTCCTTTCATCATTACCACCCTTATATCTTGTGCTGCTAAATTAGCCTTAGTTTTGCAAGCTTATCTATTTTCGAGCTTGGTCATGACATATTTTATTGGGTGGCCACCCACTAACATATTGTCTAATCAGAACCGGTACATGATGGTCTGATCAACCTATTGCACTTTGGTTCGCTTTTTTATGTATCAATCTACGAGAATGGAGACATAGTTAAACTTGACCCTAGAGTCTCATTCGCGACAGCCTTGACAATTCTCCTTGAAATCTTTTCATCGCCTATGAACCTCGTATTCGTACTCAGTCGAATTAAATTTAATCATGACCTGAACCTCCATCATTGGATGCTCGTGCTCATACTTTAATTTTATTGATTTCCCTTCTTGCCCAAATTTTGTTTTATTCCGAAATTGATCAACTTAGATCGTGTTAAGACAAAAATCTATTTGTGATTTGTTGTGCCTAAATTTTTAATTTTTGCCATTTTATGGAATAGTAACCTTTTAATAATTTCTTAGTTGCTTGTTAATGACTAATTTTTATATAGGATGGTAGACAGCCCTACAACCTTGATGATTGTTGTTCCCTTACCTTCCCAATTAGGACACCCTAGATTATTTGTGTGTTGATACCATAGTACTGTTTTGACCTAGAATGATTAGTGTACCTAGGTGAGACTTCCAACTGCTACGGTATGCCCTGACCCTGTATACTATTCCTTCAAATTGCATGATTTAGATAAAAAAATTTTAGACCTTGATTGTTGGAAAATAGGGACGTCACCACATTAGTATCAGTTGTAGATATATATAGGTTAGTCCTTGATGTGGGGATGTGTGTCTATAAATATGTAGCTTATGAGATTTATGAGAGATTATAGTATCAGCCCTGATAGGATGTACTAGTCTTTTGGTGAGTATAAATGTGTTATGAGAGATAGGGGCCTATATGTCTTAGTAATGCATCGTTCCTATGGTAATAGAATGTATTAATAGATGGTTAATAGGAAGATAATAGTTTGAGCATACCTATAGCCTATGATCAGATCCTTTTTATCCTTAGTTAAGACCACTTTAAAATAGGTCCAGTCCCTTGGATATAGGTTCCAGTCCATATTTTATTGAAGTTCTATTACCGCCGTACAGCAGAGCAGTGTTGGAGGTATTCCTAGATTGACACTATTTAGATGTCCGTTTATTATTCCAGTGTTAGGAAGTGTTACCTTAGATATTGGGTAGGTTAGAGGCTCTAGAAGGAGTACTATCGATCTTAAATTTCGAGGACGAAATTTTTTTAAGGTGGGTAGAGTTGTAGCACCCAGTTTTTCAAATGAGGGTAATTTTGAAATTTTGTGTTTATAATTATTTTAATAATGATATTTAATTCATGATATAATTTTTTGGTGATTTTAAATCATTTTAAAATTATTTAAATCAATGACTTGTGGTTTTGACGTTTTGCTAGTGAAACCCTAGAGACTGTTTGACCTAGAGCCTAACCATATGATTATGATATTTTAATGTCATTTCTGGCCTAAGAATATTTTGTATTTGACCTCTTTGAATTATTTTGATATTATTTTATTATTTATGATATTATTTTGGGATTATTTGAGCCGGGTTCGAATTTCATCTCAATCCGACTTGTAACGGGGATCCGGGGTAACTTAGACTCTAGTTGGACCCATGCATTAGTTAGCCATGGCCCACATTTTAATTAGTCATGTTAGAAAGATTAGTCATAATCATAATTATTAGGTTAACCATTTAGAGTTTTTATTTTGACCCTTTTACCCCCAAACCCTAACCAAAATTGTTTTAAACACTTGTAACTAAGGGAGGGGCAAACTTGTAATATTCAATGAGGGGGGATATAACCATTGTGGCCGGCCCTAATAGGACTCCCATCTCATTTTCTTTCTTTGAGAAGTCTCCTTCCCCAAGTGCTCTCAAGCTCTCCCAAGGAAGAAGCCTTTCTCCTTGGATTTTCTCTCCTTTAGGTAATATTTTCTTCTCTTTTATTTCTCTATTTTGTATTTAGGAAAGTTTTAACCATAGGAATGACCCCCATTGTTGTGTCCCTATTTTGTGTCATCTTGTGTCCATTATGTGTCCTTTAGGGATTTCTATTGTATTATTGTTGTGTCTTGTGTTCATAGAGAAAACCCCCAAACTTGGACACACTTTATATTTAAAATATTGATTAAATGAATTAATTCATATTAAATCTCAGATTTGAATATGTAGAGATGTGTTCTTGAGTACTTTACATTTCATTCATGTATCTCTTATAGATGTGTTCATGTTATATATATAGATTTGTGTATGTATATATATATATATATATATATATATATATATATATATATATATATATATATAGATTTGTGTATGTTATATATAGATTTGTTCATGTTATATATATAGATTTGTGTATATATATATATATATATATATATATATATATATATATATATATATATATATATTGTAATGAGAGTGTATCTATATTTATATATGTAATAAATGGTTCATGATGATTATATAATCAAGTTTGTGAGTGTGGTTCCTCATATTATTATTGTCATTCTTGTTGTGGATAATTAGGATATATATTGTGTATTCTTTTGGCTCAAACTATCTAAATCCGTCATGATTTTTATCCACGTTTTTAATTTCAGCCCTAACTTAGAAATGTCATAACTTCTAGCTCAAAGCTCGGTTTAATCTTCTGTTTTTTTAAAAGAAGTGTATTGAAGTTAGCTTTCCAAAAACATGTATTAATAGGCCTAATTCTTTCTATAACTTTCTGGAGAATTATTTGAGTGTCAGCTGTACGAAAGACAAACGCGTTCTCGGTATTTTCGCGATTCCGGGAGTTTTCGGAAACGAAAACGTGATCCGTTTGAAGTTTCAGAAAGCTAACACATAGATCTATAACATACTTTAATCCTAGATTTTAATTCATGCTGAGATGGTACAGTATTGATTATTGCTATTCGGCATATGCATTTTGTGCACCCTTGTGTGTAATATAATGTTCTATTTGATTTTAACCCATGTTAATGTATATACATTATGTAATTAAATAGAGAATGCAAGCATGAGTAAAGGTTAAATAAATGATGTATGAGGTATAAGTATCCTATCTAATGTAAGCATGTATAAGTATGGCTTGTAATGAATATGTAGGTTCCATAGTATGTAATGTATGGTGCATATAGTAGTGCAAGAGAATAAATGAATGATGAATGAATGCAAGCATGAATGTAATGTAATAATAGATGTAATGTATGCAATATACAAGTTAATAAGATGTAATGTTCTATGTTAACACAAATCCTATATTACCTCATGTACCCCCTTACACTATGTTGACACTATCACACTTGACACTTTGTTCACTTATACTTTGACACTCTTTGATATGTATACACTATGTATGTCCATTTAACCCTCACTTGCCCCTTTGCCATGTTCACATACACACACATAGCCTCTTAAATAAGTATTTATGAATATAGTTAACTTAGCTATGTATGTATATTATATATATGTTAGCATATTGTGTTGTAATATATAAGTTTATATAACCATTTGAAATGCCATGATTATAGACCTAATGTTGAATACCAATATATGCATGTATATATATGTGTAGACATATATAGCTTAAGTAATAGATTACCTAGTGTATATCCAATGTGAATTCTTGCCTATTTGAGTATTGAATAATTGCATGCTATATAGAATTGGGTGTATGTTGGCTTGTATAGCCTTATATTGATGTGTGCTTGCTAGGATAGTCTTGGTTAGGCCTAGTAAGACTTGCTGGGTTAGGACATGACCTAGTTTGACCTAGTTTGACTAGTACAGTTGACCAGAGTTGACCAAGGGTTGACTTTGGCCTAGTTTGACCTAGATTCATGTAGAATGCATTGTAGTGCTTTATATTACCCTTCTGGACATGTTGTGACTTGTGCTGTTCTAATTAGGAGCCAGACACCTCTCCTCGGACAGTATCTTTACCTTGGACATTCAGATATCAGGCGAGTACATTCTCTGATCTTTTCGTACCTGTCTGGATTATATTCTTGCTCTAGGTTACTCTACTTGATGCTGACACGTATCTTCACGGATTAGTACTATATGGATCCTTTCCTGAGATGTTATCCCTCTACGGGTGCATCGGATATTTCATGTTCATGTACTTTATCATGTGCATCAGGTACTCCTTGTACTCGTACTAGTTCATGTTTTTACATGTTCTCATGTGCTTCATATGCTTTCATGTGCTTATTATGTGCCTCATGTACTACTCATTACATGAGTTCACGTATCTTAGCTGTATTCATGTGCTTATGTCACGCCCCAGAACCAGAATACTGGAGAGCGGGGGAATGACTCGGCCAGCTACGTATTACGGGTAGATGAATACCGTATAATACGATTAATGCTGTCTAAAAGACGAGGGGGTGCATACTACATGAAAGTCTTACTATGGTCACTTCACATCTATTGTCTCAATCATTCAAACAAGAAACAGTAATAGAGAACATGTAAGATAAAGCAGTAAGGCGTCCCAAAACGCTCTGTCAAAATGTTCTTGATATCTGGCTTTACAAAACATAGCCAGATTGATGTAGCAAAAGTATACACAATTGTTATCAGCTGCAGTCTGACTTTAATTACAATTATGTAAAAGTAAGTACAAGACAATCCGACTAACATGTCGGTGCCAAACGGCTAAGTATAAAGTAAGTGACAAAACGAGCGGTGAAGTAAGAAATCCACTCGAGTCCTCCTGCGATCATCCCTCTAGTGTTGACCATCCTGGAGGTAGAAGTAAGCTGGATCCTCGGGGACCGGCTCTAAATCTGGCCATGCAAAACTAGAGAGGTTAGACCTCTAATAGCAAGTACCACAAGGAAGCACGACATGAGAACTAAAACCAGTAATGGAAAATATGACAAATAGACCTCTGCTTGCCACTAGGATTCTCATAACATCACGACACTTTGAACCAACCTCCCAACCAAACAAGGACAGAAGTTGGCCCGTCATGTCCTGACATTCTGATCATCCCAGTTAGGTAACAGAGTAGTACAGTACACAAACAAGTCAATTTAAACGGCCATCCAACTACTACGGCTTGCTACTGTGCGTTCCAAGTTATCCTGGAATAATACAATTAGGGATTCCTCAGTTCTTACTATTTGCAAGCAAGGCTAGTCTCTCCAGTGAATCATGTGCGCCATGCATGAATTAGACGAGTCCCAGCAGGACGCCCGTCATCAATATATAATATACAATAAATAATATAACCAGATACTGCTCCATGCCCGTGTGGCAGGTTTACAGTATCTGTGGGAACCAGCCGGCCCGTCGGATACTACTCGTCCAAAGGGGGTTGCCATGTAAGAACTCGAAAATCCATTCTCTCCATGCAATCATTATTTTATTTAACTTAATAGTCCCTACGTTGAGTGAAATCCTATGCCGTGGATCATGGTCATTCAAATGAGTACTTTCGTACGGGGTACGATATGCACAACTCTACAACGATACCAGTACGGTTAGGTTGCAGGTCTTACATAGCGTAATGCAACAATCAAATCTAGCCACGGTAATCATGCCTTGACCATAAAGTACACATGCTTCTTTTGTAGAAAATAAATAAGTAAATAAATAAATAAATAGATTGAAGCCTGCATGTGCATGTATGTCAATATTCGGGATCAGCCAGTCGATTACAATAGTTCATAACATGAACGTGTCTCATTTATTTAATTTAATAAGACGACTAGCCAGCCTCTTAGTTCCAACTAGGAATGCATGATCAATTTAGTCAAGATAACCATCATTATCAATGGTGACAAGACATGAAAGTCAACTAATATTCAGTGGGGTCGAGTCTACAACTCTCAGGGTTTAATTCCAGTCAATCGGGATATCTATACTCAATTCACGACACATGGTACATTCCACGTAACAATCCATATTTAACAGAAATATTAACATATCATGATTATATCAAGTTTATGCCAAAAGGCGTAAGGATATAAAATGGACGTTAAATATCTAATAAAATATCAATATACAGGGCTGCGCTCAAGTCAGGCTACGCTCAAGTCTAGATACGCTCAAGTCTAGCTACGCTCAAGTCAGCCTACGCTCAGGTCAGCCTAGCGTATGCAAGTCCATACGACTCCTCTTCAAGGCAGCGTATGTACTCCATATAACTCCTTACTATCCAAGCCAGCGTACGCAAGTCATACGCCTCCAAAAGGCAGCGTATGAACTCCATACGACTCCTGACCATCCAAGTCAGCGTATGCAAGTCATACGCTCCCAAAAGGCAGCGTATGGACTCCATACGACATACGCTTCCAATAGGTAGCGTATGCAAGACACACGCTTCCTAAAAAGGTAGCGTATGGACTCCATACTGCGCTACGCTAAAGAGCGCGCACAGCTCAGTGACGCAAGCTAAAAAGCTAGCGTACACTGCTCACTGTCTTCTCCAAACAGCAAGAACTCCATGGTTGCACCCTAAAGCTTCAAAAGTCCATAACTTGGTCAAAACAAGTCCAAATCTAACTTTCCAAAGGTCAAAATTGGGTAGAATAAAACTCTCTACAACATAGAACCATCAAAATTTGCAAATAAAGAAGTTTGATAGATCAAGACCACCAAAATCCGAAAATACTAGTTTTTAGATCTACAAAAATTAAGACTTCGAAATGAGAAATACCAAGTTCTAAACTCTCTTAGGATCACGAGAGAAAGGCAAATGAACTATAAAAACATGGGTTCTCATGGAAAGCAAGTTGTACTTGCCTATGGTTGGTAGGTGGAGAGAGTAATGAAAGGAAGAAGAAGAGGAGTAATGGTGAAGGAGTTTATGAAGAGAGAGAAAGAGATGGAAGCTTTAAATGGAAGGGGTGGTGGTAGGTGGGGGTTGGGCCGGGTCCAATAGGTCGGGTTGTAGGGGATCCAACCAAAGTCAATCCGAACCCAAATAAGCAAGACTAAGGCAGGGAATAAAAGCAGGAAATAAAGTGTAGAAATAAAATTACAGAAATAAATTAACATAAAAATTTAAAGAGCAGATTAATTTATTAACATAAAATTAAAAAAATTTAAATACAGGATAATACATGATAAATATTAAATAAATACATGATAAATACTAAATAAATACACATGAGTTGTACATGTATAAAAATACGCATTCTGGGAACGGAGAGTGACAGCTTATGACATAACTTGAATGGATCCTTGTGTATTGATTGGGGTGGGGTGAGTAGAATTGGTTATGTGATCACTATCCCAGTAGCTGTATTCATGTGCCTCCTTATTTGTATTCATGTGCCCCCAAGCCGTTTACATAACCATTGTGCTCTAAATCACGTAGCCACTTACAGTCTCTACTATCATGTATTTACTTTCAGTTATAAAATATCTTCTGTTTACTCGTACTTCCTATTCAGCACTTCCTGTATTTTACTCTATTGCATGATTTATACTCCTAACCTGCTATGAACTGTTTTATAGATATGTGCTCGTTCCCGTCCTGACTGGACCTATTGATAAATTTTATAGATAGCTTGGAGGTTGCCTGCTAGCCTAGAGGAGACACATTAGAGGTTGTTTAGATAGTTATTTCAATTGTCTGGAGTTGTATTTACTTTATGGATTACTGTATCTGAGTTTGGAGATTTGAGATATATTTCTGGATTTGTGTATCTTAGACACTTAGATTTCTCTCTGTTGTACCTCTTTTGGATTTCATGTTTTATCTATCCTTATCATGCTCTACCTTAGATGTGATTGAGTTTGTACCTGCTATGTCACCCCCATTCGGGGAGTATAAACTGTTTAGCCTTATACTGTTAGATGCATGAGACCTAGGACAACGTTCTACCGCCGACACTACGGCGTAGGCTGGACGTACCCACTTCTCGTGCCCTAACTCTAGGGTACGGGTCGTAACAATTAGGAAGAATATTGAGTTTATGAGTAGCAACTTTAGGATCTAAACCCGGCATATCCTCATAACTCCATACAAAAATATTAATATATTCTTTGATCAGTTTTATCAATTCTTTCTTTTTATCTTCAGAAAGATTTTTACTGATGAATATTGGTTTGGGTGTAGTACCATCTCCAACATCGATCTGGACAACCTCATCCTCTGTAGGTGGCTGTCGCTGTTCAAAACAAAATTCCCATTGAGTGTCCATCTGTTGAGCCCAAGGATCATTCTCAAATGGCTCGGATTCACCATCAATTTGAACCATGTAAGCTGAAAATATTTGCTCAGATTCATCATAATAACCTCCTCTAATATAAGAAGAGTGAGATGTATCAGATTCGATAAAATGGATTTCTTCTGAATCTGATGATTGTGAAGAGCTAGAAGAGAATTCTTTTTGAATATCGTTATTAAACATATGGGACGGATCATATCCCAATCCATGACGAGTCTTCTGGTAAAACGGATCACCACATAATGGTAGTCATCTACCTTTGCCTTGATTGAGACCTTGCATAGTCTTCAAATCATATCCCATGTTCTGGATAATCTTGAGAGATTGTTGACTATATTTGTCAATTCGGATTCTTCCTTTATCTTTATCTCTCAAATCATCTGTCTGAGCAATAGGGATATTTCTTGCCAGGCCAAACACAATTTGGCGCTTGTTTTTCTTATCAGACGGAACCACGAAATAAGATTCTTTGTGACGTCTATAAGTTACACAAGCTTGCGATGAAGCGGCTACAAGAAGAAGATAGGGAGAAGATGTTAGGAACCTTTGAGCATAAGGTCCAACATCGACATGAGGAGGAAAAGAATTTTTCTTATTGTCAATGTATAAGGTTTCCTCTGTGTCTATGTCGTCTTTATATCGATGACTTTGATTATCAGAAGATAAAGTCATTCTTTCAATAAACTTGACAGCCATATACTCGAAAAGGAAATCTTTATTGATATCAAAAAGTACAGAATGATCAATATTTACATCATTTACAATTTGACTGCTATGCTTCGAATTAATCATTAGTGGACTATCATCCGTCTTCTGCGTAGATTTGCCAAAATTGACAATCAATGGAGATTCTGAATCATTCGTACTAAAAGTACGCCCCTTGACCTTGATCACAAGAGGTTGAACTTGGCTTTTAGCAAGAACATTCACTGATTCCTCAGATGAAGCTTAAGTTCTTCCTTTAACCTTGATCATCGAAGGTTGATTATTGACAGATTGGGGTTGGATTCGCCCTTTGACTTTGATATTCAAATGTTGCTCTTCTGGCGAATCTTCGTTAATAGACTGGTCTTCAGCAGATGATTGATCTTCAGCCATGTCTGATATTTCTTTCATATGCTCTTGTTTGTGGAGCCTTGAATCAGAAAAATAGGCTTCAATACCCTTGAAAGGATTAATATCAGCAAACTCAGTCTTTACAACCCCTTGGAAATCCACATACTTGAAGTATTGGTGGAGAGTTGAAGGCACGATGTTGTGTTCATGAATCCATGGTCTTCCCAGAAAAAATATTGTAGGATACGTCTGAGTTGATAACATAAAATATTGCCATAGTTCGAAGATCACCAATCTGAATCTTCAGACGAATCTTCCCCAGTGGTTTGCTCTTTCCAGAGTTGAAACCAACTATTGTGATACTAGTGTAAGTCAGATCACTAGTAGGAATCCTCAATGGTCTTAGCATACTTTGAAGAATTATGCTAATGGAAGACCCAGGATCAATGTAAATTCTATCAACTTCAATGGATTCAATATACCCAGTGTAGCACAAAGGCCTATTATGCTTGTTATGCTTCAACAACATATCTTCTTGTGTAAAGGTGATGTTGGGAATTGCTTCCATCATACTATGACATTGTGGGCATGACACTGGTATATTGTCAGGAGTCTTGAGTTGAGCTAAGCAAGAGTCAGCTTGCAGCAAAGCTTCACTCAAAGTTTCACGACTTTCCTTAGAAAGGCGAAGCAACTCGAAGATAGATAATCTAGCCGGAGTATTAGCTAACTGGGCCAGAATATCAAATTTATAGGGTTTCATCACCACCCCCTGACTGGAAGTAGACTTCAACGGGATGTCGAAGCGTACCACTTTTTGTTTTCCCTTTTCAACCACAGCAGGAGCAAGAGACGGTTGAGTTGATAGTGTTTCAGCATTCTCAGCTTTTTTGGAGGATCCCTCGTAATCTTTGTGGTACTTTTATCCAGATCTTGTACCAGCAAAAATTTCTTCTTCAGACTCAGAAGAAGGAAGTACCATGTTGCAGGATTTAATCTTCCTTTCCTTAGTCTTCTTCTTGTGAGGATTGTTATGAGGAACCTCAGAACCCAACCCAACAGTAGATTTTTGACTTTGAATTTGTAAAGGAAGTCGTATTCCTTTATCATAATTCAAACCTTCTGCCTTTTGAAAGTCATAACCCATCTTCTTCATGAGAAGGACAGATTGCTGACTGTATAAGTGAGTAGGCAGTAGACTTTCAACAGGTGGTTCCATAGAGGAAGAAGAAGAGATCTCTGTAACTGCAGGAGAATGAGGAATAGACGTCTCCGTAGCTACGGGAGGAGAAGGATTCGGAATTTAAGGAAAAATCCCTGTAGGAGCTTTTTCATAAGCATCGAAGACTTGTTGTGCCCGATATAAGAGAACACTATTCATAGCTAGCCACTGCTGATGAGTAAGCTTGAGCTTGGCAGGAGGAGCCAGACTTGGAGGACATATGTTCAATCCTTTCAGTCTATTTTTCAAAGGAATGGCATCCCATAGATGATCCAAATCATCAGGATCTGGAATAACATGAGAAATCATGTTACAGGTTTTGACTTTCTTACTTTTCTTGGATTTTAAAGTTTTACCTTTATCTTCTATTTTAGGTACTAAGTCAGGATGTACCCACATAATTTCACCATTCTTTAATATAAGGGGCAACAATCCTTCATTTTTCTCCCTAGCAGGCGGGATATTCACAATCTTCATCGTCGTCTTCGGAATTAGGACAATTCTATCTGGTACTTGTTGTGGAGAAAAATCTCCAAATTGAAGAAAAACCATATTGGTTGTAACCGTATGGTCATCATTAGTTAAAGCAATAGCACCACCATTTATCAGCTCTTGGATTTTCTTCTTCAAAATATAGCAAGCACTGGTAGGATGATTAATGTATCTATGATAGATACAATATTTGGGATTGTCGGTCAGATTCACCTCATTAGGCCTCTTTGGCTCCGGAATCTGGAGTTTGCCACTCTTCATCAGACATTGGAATATCCCTGGGATATCACTCTCGTCAAAAGAGTATTCTTCTTTTGGCCTGGAGGATTTCTGATTATTCGGCGTCGTTTTATTCTTGGAAAGATTGACCATAAGAGTGTCTTTTTCTTTCATATTACGATTGCCGGAATTATTACCAGGATTATTTTTCTTTCCTTTATCCTTAGAGGCGAAAATCATCCCATGCTCACGAGCCAACCTACCATTGTTCTCGGCAGAAACTGCTACTATGATAAACGAAGCCCAATCTATAAATTGGAAACCCGTGAAGACAGCGATGGATGGTCGTAGATTCATCTTGCATGTATCAATTAACGCTGAATCTGGCATACCAGGGGGCATCTTTAGAGTCGCCTGTCGAAAACGTTCAATGAATGTCCGAGTATCTTCTTTCTCCTTTTGCTTGATTTCTATTAAGGAGGACATGTTCATGTCCATACCTCCTTCATAGAAACAGGAGAGAAACATTGCCTTAAATTCGTCAAAAGACGAAATGCAATTGTCGGGTAAACTACGATACCAGTCGTAAGCTGAACCCGTCAAGCATCCAATGAATACTCGAGTGAGAAGAGCATCATTTTTCTGTAAATGTACAGTCATAATATCAAAGTAATTGATATACTGACTAGGAGAAGCCTTTCCATCAAACAATACCATTAACTGTGGCTTGAATTTCGGTGGAAAGGGTACATCATTCCAATGAGGAGGATAAGGTTGCTTAATCCCTAACCTCTGGAGTTGATCCTTTTGCTTCAAAACTTCAAACTGTGCTTTGAGTTCACGCACTGCTTGAATGGCTTTGCTGGTTTATGGAAGCACATTTGATTGAAAAGTTGTTGGTTTTACCGTAATTCCCGCTGGAGATGGTACATCTTCTGGAATGATGGGATCTGGAGATGCAAAATTTTGGTTAATAGCAGGCTCTTGGATATTCAAAGATATATCAACCCCTTGGCTATCTTGAGTTGGTGCTGCTGCCTGAACCGGTGTTACAATTGCTGGTTGAGCAGTTTGCTGAGCCGTTATTATCTGGTGCATGCTTTGCATCATATTAAGCATGTCTTTCAATGATTGCTCAACGGCAGTGGGACATTGTTCTGTATTAACAGATGACGTCTCCGGTTCGTCTCCAATAGCGTAGGATTCAACCTCTCTTGAAGATACAGAAGGATTAGTATAGAATTATGAATCAACACTATCAGTTTCGGACTCAAGAGATTGAGTACCCCCAGCTTCAGAATCGGAAGTCTGTAATTGTCTTTGTCTTCTTGATCGAGTATTCTGATATACTCCTTCAAAAGAATCAAGAAGTCTGTTGAACTATTGTTGACCTGGGGTTTGGGACGTGTTCCGTCTAGGACGTCGTCCTCTGTTGGTGTGAGATGCCATGTTGACTGATGCATATGACAACTCATCAGCTTGTTGTTGGGGTGCATTAAAATTCAATCGATCAAAAATTGACCGTCTGGAAGCCGAGCAACAACATTTGATCACAATCTGGTGACACTCACAGTGATGATTTTCTTGGGGGAGTGTCACGGGAGATTGTCTATTTTTACGCTTTTGCATTAGCAATTCACGTAAATCAGAAGGAGTAGTCTTCTTTATTACATTTGGGTTAGTAAAACGTTTAGTCCCTTGTGTATAAAGAAGATTACTGGCTGCATTCGTAGAACCAAACTGTACATTTCTACGCGTTTGGAGTTGTGTGCGCAAATCTTGAGATTTTTGAGCACGAAGGACTCCATTTTCATTGCGTGTGATTTGCAGGTTCGGTACTTTGCGTAGAGTAGTATAAGAAGGCTGTTGGTGTAGAACTGAAGCTTTACCAACAATATTTTTACGCTGTATGCATTTAGGTACATTCATATTAGATGTAAAAATATCGTTGCGAATTTTATCTACACTATCACAGACAGGAGACTTACCTTTACGCGAAGAGCGTAATTTTTGATTATCTACCACGTCATAGACGGGAGATTTTCCTTTACGCGAAGAGCGTAATTTTTGTGTGTCTATTATGTCACAGACGGGAGACTTATTTTTACACTTAGAAGTACAAGCATTAGAGTCTGCCTCATTACAAATGGAAGACTCGTTCTTATGCACTGAGCATAAAATTTGGTTTTTATCCACTGGGCATAAAACCTGATTATCTTCACCGTCACAGACGGGAGATTACTTGCCACACTTAGAGTGCAACGCTGAAGTAAGGACTGCCTCGTTACAAACGGGAGCCCCTACGACAGGAGTGGAAAGAATTTCCTTGCCATCAGAAGCAACAGAGAGATCAGAAGCTATTTTGGATTTAGGAATCCAAACTTTTCGTGCTTTGCGAGATTTTTGAACATTGGAGCAGCGAGAACCACCTCCAGTTCGGAGCATCTCTTCATAAACAGTCTGGTCGAAGTGTACAACCAGAGTCTACTTTGTCGATCTAATCGACACATCATCATATTGAGCAATTGCCTTCTCGTCAGAGGAGAAGGTCGTCCCCAGCAGAGTCGCCATTTTTGTTTCACTTAACAAAATGCATGGAAATCGGATTTTGATAATAAAACGAGAAAAAGTACAAAAAGTACAAATTTGATTCTGGAAGTATTGCTATGGAAGTCTGATCTGTAAATGATCACTTTATTCCTTGGACCATACGATGATGATGAAGATCACTGCTAGAAGATGAACAGTTGGAAGAACTAAGTCACCAGAAAGGTATCGACGCACTTGGGCACTGATGGCGAGGTCGAATGCTTTCCTGCTTTTCTTCACTCTGTTCTGGAAGAAAAGTTGAAGAAGAATGCTCCCAAAAATCAAAGTCTCTGGGCTCTGATCTCTATGTATTCTCCCCCCTCTCTCTCTCTGTCTATCTGAGAAAAATAAGTCTATTTATAGACTTGGGCTCTTGTGCGTAAAAACTCAGCAAAAGTTCCGTCTTTACGCTAGCAACTGCCACCCATGACCGAAGTAATCCTCTGCATACGTTGACACGTGTCCCATCATTTCAGTAAGAATAGGATGCACGTACACACGTTCTTCGAGATGTGTGGCATGAAAGCCATGTAGGCAAACCACGTTCCAAATTGGTGAAGGAGAATAGGGCGTAAAAATGACCCAAAATACTCTGAGCGTAAAGTAGTAGACTAGGCGTAAAATAGCCATGACATGAACTTCCCGTGTAAAGTGGTTGTTAAATAACCTTGAGCGTAAAAGTAGCCCAAATAAACTTTATGCACACGTCACCTTTTGAGCGTAAAAACTCGTATAGTCTCCGTGCGTAAAAGAAGCCATACCGTGGGCGTAAAATAGCTCAGTCCACATACTAAACAACAACATTGGTCTCTGTATAAAACAAATCCCTCCGAATTCTGTAATGTATGCCATCATTAAATCTTCATGTCAGACTTTGCATTAAATGCAAGACTTGACAGCTTTGTCCAGCGTAAAAGAGGCTAGCCTGTCTTAGGCATAAAACCATTGGCTTGACCCTGGCGTAAAGTGATTAGCCTGTCTTAGGCATAAAAATAGATCATGTTGAGTGGAATGCTTCTATCTCTTTGACTCTTTCCATGAAGCACTTTTTATGTTCCTACAAGATGGTGTGAGCATATCACCATCCTGTGCCTCATGTGGATGCATGTAAGTAGATTTGCCTCTGAACAGTGAAGGCGTTGGCTACGATGGGAAGGGTATGACACCCTTGCGCATTTGAGATTGGCGCAGGCAGATAGCTGTACCTCTAGAGTAAAGACACTGGCTTCTGAAATAAAAAATGGAAGGGGGCCTACTACCATCTTATTTCTGAGGTTGGCACAGGCAGGTGGCTGCACCTTTGGCTTGAAGGCTCTGGCTTCTTCAAAGTACCGGGTTACTGATATGCTTCTGACAGGCTGCACCCACAAAAAAATTAGAACATGCTTCGGTGAAGGTTAATCTTCCAGCGTGTGTATCGAGAAGAAGGAAGGCTGCGCTTCGATGAAGACTGCATCCTTTGTAGATCCCTCTAGGCTTCTGTCGAATCTGTACTAAATCCTTTGTAGAAAAACAAAATTATTCCCTTATGTATGGTCCTGATGTATCTGTACTAGACTTTGGTAGACATGACAATAAAGGGACTTCTCTCCATATCTTCTGTTTTGTCTTTTTAGTACCAAGCCTCAGTCTTTTGCATCTTCTGCGCTTTGGCGAAAGAATGTCTTTAGCTGAGATTTTTCATGCTTCTACAAGACCCCCTTCAAAGTGTCCCGAACTTGAGTCAAGCTCGGGATACTTTGAACAAAAGTATGAACATGTGTCAGGACTGTACGAGCTGGGTGATGGCTGGTGTCACCCCTAGCTCTTAGTATTAATTGTCTTGAGTCATCATTTCAGAGCATGGGTTTCTGATGGCTTCTTGATATTGGAGCCTTTTGCGTCTTTGCAGGGATCAAGAATCTCTTTAGCAGAGGAGGTTCAGAGTCACGTTCCTTTGGTCACTCGCAGTACTGTCATCTGTCATGGAGTGGAGCTTTAGCTTAACTTGTAAGCTTCCTTCTGACCGATGTCTAGCTCGTACTTGGACCACGTAAATAGCCTATATAAAGGACTGTCCTACTTCAAGAGAAGACTCAGCTGCTTCAACAATAGCCTTGCTTGCTCGATGTTCGGCTTCTGATGATCCTGGAGTTTGCTTGAGGCAACCGTTGGTGGCAAATCTTTTTATCCAAAGAAGCTGTAGTAGAACTATTATTGGATGTCGAGACGTCCCGCGTCCTGGATGTTGTGGGCGTCAGTGGCGTCTTGGACCTCTGCTTTTTGGGTTTGGATTGCTTGCCATTTCGAAAAATAGCAAGGCCTGCAGCTATGGTTGCTCCCATGGCCAGCAGGGGAGATAGGGGAGTCCTATGTTGGTCTTCATCCCCGGCTCGGGCTAGTAGCAGCTTCGGGCGGTGGCTTCCTTTTGACCAGGAAGTGATTGGCTCTGTCACCGCCTCGCCCACGCTATTGAGAGCTTGTACCGCAATTTCAGCTTTTTTGCTTCTGTGTATGTAACTACGAAGAGTCAGTAATAGGTCTTTGTAGCCACATATTTTTATATATAGAAGATTTCTTGTTCTCTTTGCTTTTGTCTCCAGAATAAAGAGGGAATCTTAATAATGGATTTTCCTGACCAGAGATAATATGGACGTGTTAGGCTTGATCTTTGCCAGGGTATAGAACAACAATCCAGAGGTAATATGGACGTGAACTATTTTTTAGACCGCTGGAATAATTATAGAGCTGATGTGAGAAGAACGACTACTCAGAGGTAATGTGGACATGGTAGTCGCGTCTTCCAGGCGTAGAGGAGCAATCCAGAGGTAATGTGGACGTGAAGTGCTTCATAGACCTAGAATAATCATAGAGCTGATGTGAGAAGAATGACTACTCAGAGGTAATGTAGACATGGTAGTCGCGTCTTCCAGGCGTAGAGGAGCAATCCAGAGGTAATGTGAAGTGCTTCATATACTTGAGAGAATATATAGGAGGGAGAGCGAGAGATCCCCTTACCAGAACTCATGGACACCCTTTTCAGGGGATGTGGGTGCCTACGCTGGTTCTGTCTTCAGACGTAATACTTCTTTAGGAACTTGCCGTTGATGGGCATCATTAGCAAGTCTCCATTAGGTGTAGCTAGACGATAAGCACCCTTGGAGTATACTATTTCTATGACAAATAGTCCTTCCCACTTGGGCTCGAACTTCCCAACCGTCTTATGGGTCATCACCATCGGTCTCCGTACTGCCAAGACGAGGTCGCCCACCTGGTAGGATCTTTCGTGGACCTTTTTGTTGAAGGCCCCAGAGATACGAGCTTGGTAAAGCTCAATCTTTTATTGCGCGAGCAAGCACTTTTCATCCAGTACTTCTAACCCTTGTAACCGCCTGCGCTGATTGTCTTCGACGGTTAACTGATTAGTGATCATGTTAGCAGACAACATCTTCTTAAGGACTTGACTCATGCTGGTTACAGAGTCCCAAGTTGAGGAGTCATAAGAGTGTAAGTGCCTCATGACCTCTTCTTCTGAATCTTATGAGGTGGTCATAAGTGTAACGTACCCCAGCCCTCGACGAGTACGTTGGTAGTAGTTTTTAGCTTTTTCCTTTGGAGCGCAAATCTGTAAGAAAAGATGTCGACCTTTGCCATAATTGAGCCCTTTGTTGATATTCAGGTCGTAGCCCATCTTCTGGATAAGGTTTTTGGCATGCGCCGTGTAGCGGTAGAACTGTATTTTGTCGCTGTTGAGGTCTGGGTATTCAAGAGTTATTCGCTGCGGATGCTCCAATTGACCGAATATGATGGGTTCCTCTTATTTTTTCCTGGCTGGAACTACAAAGTAGGTGTCCCGGGCAGAGACAACTCGGCTCACATGGTTGGCAGTTGTCACTTACGTCTGTAGTTTACCCAGAGAATTGTCCAGGAAATATTTGGTATTTCAGCATGCGCCAGAGTAGTTTGATGACCACTTTCTGTTAATAAAGTAGGATATCTTGTCCCCAGGGATTACGTTGTCGAAAGAGTGGCCCTCTGTGTTGGCGCAGACATAATCTTCTAGCTTTTCATCAGCGAGGGCTAGAGCTACCGCCGGAGGAGAAGGAGGATGCCTCCCTTTCAGCTTGACCATCAAGGGGATGGTGGTCGGATGCTCCTACGACTTCATGGTCGACCTTGGGGACCTCCGGGGTAACCTTATTCGTATAGGCTCCTGACCATCTTCCATCGCCACTAGAGGCGAAGGTGGAGCTTTGCCCCGAAGCTTAACAACAAGAGGTGTTGACACCTTGGGAGGCCTCCCTTTCAGTCGAACTTTTAAAGGTTCTTCGGCCACTGCTGCGCTTTCTGAAGCTGTCTCTGCCTCATCGTCAGCATTATTGATGTCGTCATCCCAGGGGACTGACTTGTACAAATCAGTATTCGTACAATAGGCTTCAAGTCCTCGAAATAGGTCGATATCAACGAACTCCGTTTTGATAGTCCCGTCGCTGGACATATATTTCATACACTGATTTAGGGTGCAAGGGACAATCATGTACTCATGGATCCGTGGTTGCCCCAACAGCATATTATAATTTATATCTGCATCAATGACATAGCAAGTCACTTCAGTATGAAGGTTGCCGATCTGACATTTCAGACGAATTTTGTCCAAGGGATCGCTCTTTCTCGCGTTAAAGCCACTGATTGTTGTGTTCAAAGCTGTCAACCGATGCATCAGAACCCCTAAAGTTTGAAGCATGCTTCTTGGAATAATGCTCAAAGAGGAGCCTGGGTCGATGTGGATGCGATCGACCTTAATGGCACCGACATACTCCGTATAGTACATGGGCGGTTGTGCCGGTTATTCTTTAGCAGCATGTCTTGCTGGGTAAAAGTGATACTGGAAATCACTTCAACACGATGTGGCAATGCGGGTAAGCTACGGGATCCACTTTCGGTGGCCGAACTTGGGTGAGGAAGGACTCGACATTCTGTAAAGCTTCACTGAGCGCATCTCGGGTCACCTTAGAGAGGCGGAGGAGCTCGAAAAGTGATAATCTAGTCGAAGTATTAGCCAGCTGCGCTAGAATAACGAAGTTGTAGGGATTGGTAGGCCCGATTGTCGGATCCTTTCTGAGAGGTTTGTCGAAACGAACCTCCTTATATTTCTGTTTGTCCGCGATAGGGGTCCGGGATGGACCGGCCTCTGGTGCCTCAGGGATCTGAGGTGGACCTGCTCCTGATATATCTGGGCCAGGGGGAGTATTTGGCGGAGACTTCTCCTGGTCTGGAGCCTGGCTCTCCTCTTGCCTCTGTGCCGAGCGGATGGTCATAAAAGAATCGTCGGTCGACCTCGAGACCATGTGGCATGCCTTACTTTTCTTCCCTTTGGTAGAAAGGGTCGTAGATGTCATCATGTCGAAAACCAAGTCAGGATGTATCCACATGACTTCGCCTTGAGGCATGGAGAACGGGACGAGCCCTTGAGCGTTGCCCAGTGCTGGCGGAAGGTTGACTACCTCCATCGTCGCCTTTGAAATAGGGGTGATGCCATCTTGTACCTCTGTGCCTGAAAAACTTCCGAATTGGAGAGTAACTATGTTGGCTATGACGGTCTTTTCTTCGTAATCCAACGACATGACATTGGCGTTAATGAGGTACTGAATTTGCCCCTTCAATACATAGCAGTCCTGTGTTGAGCGATGGATGTACTGGTGATAATGGTAGTACTTGGAATGGTCCACCTTTCCCACTTCATCAGGATGCCTGGGAACCGGGATGGAAAGTTTGCCACTCTTCGTAAGCATCTCAAAGAGCTCCAGCGTATCCTCATCATTGAAGGAGTAAGTCTCCCTCGGCCTCCATGTTTCCGCAGACTTGGGGTTCACAACTATTGAACCTTTGGAGATGTTGACGGTCATGGCTTGCTTGCCCTTTCCGTCTTTTGGGTTATTGCTGGATGAGAGTCTTCCCTTGTCTTCGGGCGCAGGAAAGTGTAGCCCCAGGAGCTGCATGTCCTGGGCTTTCGTTTGTGCGGCATCCGCCTCTGTAATGAAAGGTGTCCACTCCGTGCAGAAATTACTGTGCCACAATTTTATAGCGGACAACATGTTCTTGCGACAGGAGTCCATAAGCATGGGCTCAGGCATGCCGGGTGGTAATCTGAGCGCTGCCTGACGGAAGCACTCGATGTTTGTGCGGACAGGCTCTTTCTCCCTCTGGACAATTTCCATGAGGGTCGACATGGTCATATCCATGCCTCCTTCGTAGAATCGGTCCACGAACTGAGTCTTCAGGTCTTCAAATGACGAGATGCAATTGTCCGAAAGACTGCAGAACCACTAATAGGCTGCCCCCTGCAGGGCTCCTGTGAATATGTTGGACAGAAGGGCATCATCCTTTGGCAGGTGCCCCGTTACTGAGGCAAAGAACCTCAAGTATTGTCGAGGAGACCCTTTTCTTCATAAGGTATAAGCGTCTGCAGATTGTATTTGGGAGGATAGACGACGTTGTCCTACTCGGCATGGTATGGCTGCCAGATCCATATCTTTCAGAGCGTTGCTTGCTTCTCTTTGGCATCATGACGAGCATACAACTCCTTTATGGCCTACTATATCTCGGCCGGCATTGCGGAGCCTGTAGCCGATGGAGTAGACGGGGATGGTCATGCCTGATTGGCAGTAGGGAACCTGGTAGATTCATTATTGGTTGGCGGATCACGCGTATGTGTAGAAGCAGTGGAGGCCATGCTACTCTTGAGGTCGATTATGACCAAGGACAGGGTCTTCATTGTATCCGTCAGCGTATCCAACTTCGTCTTGAGGATATCGATAAGTCTGAGAGCTTCGTTGTTGTCTTCCTCATTGTCGTCGACCATAAACACAGACCGAGTGTGAGGGTGACTCGAGGGAGCCGTGGATCCTTCACTTTCTATCTCAGACGCTTGAGTCTCGTCGTCCTGAGAATATACTGTAAGATTGTGATCTTCTTCGGACTCAGTATGGTTGCTACCCCGGTCTGGTGACTGGCTGAGCCAATAGAGACATTCGTGTCATATTGCGCCTCGTCAGATTGGAACACAGGGTTGTCGTGCATGGTAGGAGGCTGGCTACCCCCAGTTTTTGATAAGGCACCCAATACAAATTTGGAACGAGTGCCTTGGAACACACTTGCATCGGGTACCTTAGCTTTACTGTTCTCTGACCTCCTCTTCGGTTTAGCAACCGATATGGAAGGATCCTGGGAGGGCTTCTTGAAAGCTCTGAAACCCTGCGCTGCGTAGCATATGGCGATACGGGGCTCGTCTTCTCTATGGCTTACCGACCCCCTGTTAAGCCTCTGGCGTGGAGTCGGCGTGGAGTAGAGTCTCTGGAAGACGGAACGTCTGCTCGGCAATGGCGTAACCGTCTGCTGGGAATGGCAGTTGATGGTAATCTGGGTACAAGAGTGCCTTAATTTAGGCACGTCTTGTACTATATATTCTTCTTCCACTTGGGAGAGGGTTGGATCTTCTGTTGTAGCACTCCTATTGTACATGCAGGAAAGTTGCATGTAAGCCCAGTCAGAGCGGGTCTGGCAAGGAAGCCTCCTGTCACTCCTGCGGGAACGCTGCTCACGTGGTTCCCTTTTCGTGAGAGGTACCCCCTGGCTTGGCTTATGCACAGGAGTACCCAGTAGAAGGAAGATTCGACTGGTTGAGGCACCGGAGCGCGAGAGCAAGTCTTGTGTAGCTTTCCGTCGGCTGCGCGTGTTACTGTCAACACGGGCCTTTGGTCTGCCGCAAGTGTCGCACGCTTATTGTACGGAGCGCGAGCCACCTGGGATCTCTTCCTACTATCCCCAGCGGGCGAATGGTATTCAGAGTCTGTCGAAGGTTTACCTGAAGGGAAAGCAATTCTGTCGAAGATAGATCTTCTTACCAGTATTACTTCCGTCGTGAGGGATTGGACCAATGTGCGCTTTCTCGGGCATCGTTCCTTCGTCAGATCAACCATGGAACCACCATCTTTCTCGCTATGCCTTCCCGGGATGGGAATCGGGCGAGGGGATAAGGCTGTAGCAGACAAAATCTTCTCTGTGGCCTTGACGTTGAGGGGGTCCTGAGACGCAGTTCCTGCCATCGTGCTTGGCTGCAACCGCCTTGGGCCTCCAGACACATCGAGTTTTCTTCGATTATACGAACCGCTTCGAAGTCTTTGACTTTTCATCAGAGAGAAGATCTTCAAAAGCCTGCTGGTCGAAGCGTACGACCAGCATGTCTTGAGAAGCTCCCAACAAGTTGTCATCAGATTGCGTCACCATCTTCTCGTTAGAGGAGAAGGTATTCCCCAGCAGAGTCGCCATTTTGTTTGACGTAACAAAAGGTTGAACAAACTTTTTGCTTTATTGAACGTATAAGATATCTGTATACAAAGAAGGAAGTCCTAAATAGGATATTCTAAGTACAGGGAGAAGAGGTTTATGGGAAAGTGTGACGGTGGAGATTGAGCGCTACAGTGGCTTCTTTACTCCGTTGGCGATATGACGACGAATCAACCTTGCTATGGCTCTCTGGCACCTTTGATGAGACTCTGTGGTCACCGATCAAGAGGCTGTCTGGATGAGAATATCCCTTGAATAAGGTTGGTTGGTTAGTTTTTTGGTTGATAGGTGGATGAGGGTGGTCGACTCTTCGTGGATAGAGATCGCTGCTCCTTTGAAGATTGTCGATTGTCAATATTCCCTCTCTCTTTTCCTCTTTCATTGGTGGAAGAAGAACTCCTTCTATTTATAGAGAACCGAGCACATATGCGATGTGTATTAGGGTTTCTGAGATATAAAAGAATCTGTCGTCATTGCAGGGTACGGGCTTCTGCGGCACTGACACGTGGCGGACATCGAGATTTCCCTCAAATGAGATCTCTGGTGGTTATAAAAATAACCGAAGGAGGTAACACGTGGCGTGTGCCAATTTTCTTGCTCGGATACAGCCGAGTAAATCTTGGGATTTCATCATAGATTTGGAGTCTAACTGATCCTCGTCTAAGATTTAAATCAATCTGATATGATATCAATCATGATTTAATCCTAATCTTCTCTGCAAGTGGTGGTTTAAACAAACCAATTGGGGTGAACCCATGTTTACTGCGCCTCTGGTGAGGACTAAGTGCTATTGTGCTTCCGGGACGACGAGTAGACCGTACTTCTGGAGACGACGGAACCTCTGTGCTTTCAGACGAAGAGTGGACTTGGCTTCGAATGACGACGAGATTTCTGTGCATATAGAGCGACTTATAAAGCTGTGTTTCGGGCTACCAGAGTCACTGTGCTGTAGGCGACAAGTAGGCTTGTGCTCCAGGTTGGCTATGTTACAGTACTTTTGGAGCGATAGGTTGACTTGTATTGGTTGTGATGGAAGTGCCCAAGTCTCTTGTAGGGATTTGATTTAAGCTTCTGATCCGGAGCAGACGACTGCGCCGTAGGAATAGAGATGGTGTGAGCATATCACCATCCTGTGCCTCATGCGGACGCAGGTAAGTAGCTGCACCTCTGAACAATAAAGGCGTTGGCTGCGAATGGAAGGGTATGACACCCTTGCGCGTCTGAGATTGGCGTATGCAGATAACTGTGCCTCTAGAGTTAAGACACTGGCTTCTAAAATAAAAGAAGGGGAGGGGGGCCTACCACCATCTTGTTTCTGAGGTTGGCACAGGCAGGTGGCTGCACCTTTGGCTTGAAGGCTCTGGCTTCTTCAAAGTGCTGGATTACTGATATGCTTCTGAGAGGCTGCGACCACAAGAAAATCAGAACATGCTTCGGTGGAGGTCAATCTTCCAGCGTGTGTATCGAGAAGAAAGAAGGCTACGCTTCGATGAAGACTGCATCCTTTATAGATCCCTCTAGGCTTCTGTCGAATCTGTACTAGATCCTTTGTAGAAGAACAGAATTAGTCCCTTATGTATGGTCCTGATGTGTCTGTACTAGACTTTGGTAGACATGACAATAAAGGAACTTCTCTACATATATTATGTTTTGTCTTTTTAGTACCGAGCCTCAGTCTTTTGCATCTTCTGCGCTTTGGTAAAGGGATGTCTTCAGCTAAGATTTTTCAGGCTTCTACACCGGCTGTCGAGCGCGGGTAAGCAAGGAGTGGGAGGCTGCCGGGGCTTGGTGCGGGACGGCAGATTGGTTGTGCGGACCCGGCTGTAGGTTAGGGTCAGGCTCCTCGTATAAATTTTCTCTTTGTATCCACTTCGGGTCCAAAAGTTTGGACATGTATACATTTGAGTTTCTGTATTCGTGTCCTCATTTGGACCCGAGGTTTTGTTCTGCTGCGAAGAACGGGATAAGGACACGGATGCCCAGAGTTGGACCTGAGGCTGGACACGTTGATTGTCGTGGTAGGCACGGACACTTGGACACGAAATCGTGCGATGTTGATGCTAGTGTATGTGGTTGTAATGACAATAGTTGTCGAGCAGTGCTGGCTTGAGGAGAGGTGTTATTGGCAGCGGGTGTTTAGCGGGACAGGGACGGGATTAGTTGCACTAGGTTTCTGCGACGGCCACATGGTGATGGTGGTAGTGAACTGAGAGGGGACGGGCTGTGTGGAGGAGGACATGGAGAGGGGGCCAGGTGGTACGCTGGTGATGGTGGTGGCAATGGTAATGTGAAGATGGACGGGGAACGTATTGTTATGATGGAGGATTGGCTTATAAGTATAGAAAGGAGGATCTTAGATAATATGTGTATGGATAGGAAGTATAATACTACTAGTAGATATCAAAATATATTAATTCAATCTTAGTTCCACAATTAGTCACCCTAAACGTTTAAAACAAGATTGCATATTATCGAAATGATTTGAAGCATATTCGATGATTATGAAAATAATTTAAATAAATTTAAATATTATCAAATAACTGATTGTCATATTAAATAATACTTATGGCATCAAATAATGTAAATTATATAAATCCAATTTTTTTTCAAATATTAGTCATTATATTTAAGTATAACATTTAGGATTATCAATAGTCTAAATCGTATACTTTTTTTTAAAATCTTAATCGAATAATCGATTCCTATAATAAGTTAAAATAATGTTTAATGATATTTTAAATAGATTTTATAAGGTCAATTATCAACATATTGACAATAATAATCCAAAGATATATCTTCATGAATAAATACAAATCTTATCAAAATGTTTTTAGCAATGAATCATAATTACTAAAATAATTTAAAGTTAAAAATACACTTGATTATAATAGCAATTCGAATTGAGTTACCAAAGATTGTTCAAAAACATTTTTTAAATATAAACGGAGGATAACTGATAATAGAAACTTAATGGTTTTAAATATTTTTTTATAAAAATAAAATCAAATAAATATTGTTTGATGAATCCTTCCGTCGATACAATTATAAAGTAAAAATATTTCTTACTCGGAATAATCTTTAAAACTCAAAATAAATAAATAATAAAATTTTAAAAATCTGGGAAGATGTGTTACAAATCTACCCACCTTAGAAATAAATTCGTCCTCGAATTTCAGGACTACTAGAATATACGGACTTTGGTGGATCACGGCGACGAAGAATAAAACTATCACTATATTTTTTCCTTTTCCTACTTCTTCTTCCAAGCGCAGGATAACCCCAAGGTAGAAAAGAAAAAGAAAATTTTTTTTACGATCATAAAATATGATCAACTAGATAAAAGAAAAAAAGTCTATAATAAGAATGTTGATCAGTTAGGGTGAAAATAAAAGAAGAAAATGGATATGGCTTGGTGTTGGAACCTTAGGCTATGGTCTTGAATGCTAAAATGATCTAAAATGTTCTTCAAAAACAAATTTTGACACAAAAGCTGACATTAACCTCAAGGACAATTCATCTATCGAAGACTCTACCCATCTTAGAAAATTTCTTTCTCAAAATTTTGAAGGGCACGATTAGTCATGATTTAAGAATATAATCAAGAAATAATATGATCACTGATCAAAATGAGTTAGATTGTAAATAGAATCGAACCTTTAAGAAAAGATACCATGTGGCACGATTAATGTATATTCAAAGGGTCTAGTCTCAATGGTCAAGGATATAATCAAAATAGGCTTAGCTAAACAAGAAAAAGTCGTTATGTACGATTAACTGCCGTTGAAATTATATAGGCATGGTCAAGGATCAAAATTTAGTCAAAGTCTAAACATGGTTAAAATTAATATATACAACTAAGATGTAGTCACGATCATGGTTAATCATGCAAATCACCCAAGCATGATTAAAATTAAAAGTTAGCACGAGCCTGAACATGATCAAAATAGTCATGATCATGGTAAAATTGGAATATGTCAGTAGCAATAATTCAGTTGAAGTTTAGGCACGATTATGATTATAGTCAAATAGTTAAGTCATGATCAAAGTCATTAAAATGATCCAAATTAAAATCGTTTTAGCACGATCAATTATGTAGGCATAATCATAGAATCATAATCTAAGTATGATTAGGAATCTAGTGGAAAGAATTCAAAAGTAAGTTTAAAAGATTAATATGAAGACAAATAACGATACAAAAATAAAAGATAAGAAATGATAAAGTCTAAATCAGAATTTTGAGTGAATGCATGAAATTTGTGAATCAATAGTCATATGTCAAAAGGAAGTAGTCTCTATAATATTCAAAAATCGTACGTATATATGAAGTCACTCTACCGAGAATTTATGCCTCGCTAGTGTACATCTAGCTGCAGTAAACCCTTGGTTTCATGACTCAAATATAATATGATATCGAATATTTTATTACCTCTATCCAATATTGACATAATAACTCAAGGATCAAATAGGACAATTAAGACATAACTTTAATGATATTCGATAACTTATGCTTACTTGAAATACTTCAACTTAGGGATCATGCCACGCCAGTGCGCTACTGGCTGTAGTGAACCCGCAGTCTCGATAATTCAAATAAGTGGCAATAGTGCGCTACTGTCTTGCAATCGTAAGTCAAAAATCATTCTTTCAACTATATCCATAAAATTTCAAAGGAGTTTCTAAAATTCATAAACAAATTGATCATGATATAGAAATTCAAACAAATTGATCATGGTAGGGAAAAGTGTACGGATCTGTCCTTGAAGTAAAAGTATCAGTTTTTGAAAATCAACGATTGTTTAGAAAGAAAATGATCGAAGACAGGAGAAATATAAATTTCTATTTCTAATATTCAAGATCGAGGGAAAAACGTATATATATATATATCTTGAATTTCAATAAAACTAACTTGGAATAGAGATATGGATAATGGATCATTTTAGGCTCAAACTCCATGGGTAAAATATTAATTTCTAGAGAAATGAATTACTATGGCAATTTGGAAATTAAATAAGCAATATGGACTATACGATATGACGATGTTAGAGAAAAATAAAATTGCACAAATGATCAAGATTGGAAAATGTAAGTATCTATGGTTTAATTTATCGAACCTAATAATGAATAAAAAAATGCAAATATTCATTCAATATATTCAACTCCCTTATTTTATTTATAGAAAGGGGGAAGGTTCATGTTCCAACGAATCACACGTAGAGATATTGATAACACACATAGAGTTAATGGTATTTCATAACTAATAGATTGAGCAGCAGCTCGCAGACCACCTGAAAAGGAATATTTATTATTCGATCCATATCCTGACATAAGAAGTCCAATAGGAGCAATACTTGAAATGGCGATCCATAAAGACACTCAATGATTGAGGGAAAAACTTTGATGAAAGAACTAACTCGAGATTCCTATATGAACGACAAATTAGAATTCATAAGAGTAATTCCTCAGGGCAAAATGGGAAATAACAAGCAATACAGATCCTACGATATGGGGATAATTAGAGAGGAAAAATAAAATTACATAAATTATCAAGATTGAAAATTGAATCCTAGGAAGTCCTACTTTATCGAGTGAATAGTCTACCCACCTTAGGTCCTACCTTCCTACACAATAGGGTATTCCACTATGAAAATTCCTTACGTCATCTAATGGAGTTTGAATTCAACAAATCCCTACCTAAATCATATGGCCTATGGAGTAATCTTAACTACCCGACAGTCAATTGAATAAGGGACTCTTATTCCTAGTCATTCTCTTAAAATCAAATTGATCCTAGTTGTTAATGAGCACTTCCTAGTCGCAGGCTCACAATAGTACGACTAACTTAAGTACTATTACGAGTTCGCATGATTTGCGAAGACTGACCTGTATGGGCCACCAAAAAAATTTGTCATGACCCGCACCCATTTTGTTTTCATTCGGGATGCGAGTGCGTGTCCAAGCTAGCCTACGCCGCAGAGTCGACGGTAGAACGCTGTCAAGGCCATGATGTCCAAAATCACATATCTATAACTTTATTAGCTCATTCATAAAACTAAACAACTTTACAAAGTTTATAAGTTTTTCATTTAATCCATGTACAATGTCTCATAAAATAAAATAAAACAACTAATCTATCTAAATAATCTTCTAGGTTGACCTCAGCATACCCATGCCTCCTCAAAGCTAAGAGAAATCACGACTAACCTGAAAAATGTTAGTTTTCAGTCAGAAATGGAAAGAGTACAAATTATCGAATGCAATTTTAAGTATATGTTAACGACTATAAGACAATGGTTAGTCATAAAATACATGATAAGAATATCCAGAAAAGTAACAAGAACATGAAGAATACCAGGCAGGAAAATATCTGGCATCATGTAACAGGAGAATATAACTATCTATGTGTTTTGAAGTACCTTTATGTGATCGGTCTGAGGACAGTTACACCACAAGGTCTAGGTTAATTACAAGGTCTACTTTAACAAGGTCTAAGTTAATTACAAGGTCTACTTTATTTAACAAGATCTACCGTACAGAAAATAAAATATGGGCTACGGTCTGATCATATATCTATTAATACTTCCCCTTCCCGACACCATGTACAAGGCATAAAACATGACATGAACAAGAAACATCTGTGCTATCATATAACTAGCGTGTCAAGAATCAAGTATGATATAACTAACAGTGTACTATAGGAATCAACAATACTGAAAACAAACAATAAATGTACTCGCATGAGGTCCTTAGCTGGTGAAACCGGTAACCTTGTTGGGTCCAGAATAGTCCGGTTAGCTAGGATGGATATGTAGGAATTTGAAATCATATGAAAATGGAAAACACGATTAGTCACGGTCAATGACTTATAATCGAAATGATTTACGTAAATAAATACTTACCCTATTTTGAAAATTACTGTATGGTTTGAAAACTATATATATATATATATATATATATATATATATATATATATATATATATATATATATATATATATATATATATATATATATATATCAAAGCCCTTCGAAACATATAACAGTTATTATATAAAAATACTTATAATCTTTTAGAAAATATATCGTATTTGAAACTATATATATTTTATTTATCAAAATATTTTGTGTAAATACTTGAAAATATAGAGATCCACGCTTTTAGGTCAAACTGCATTAAAATACCATACAATAATATTTCAGCTTGAAATTAGCCAGAAAATATTGGGATAATATCTTTAGGTTCTAATACAATTTTGAAAATAGTTGTGGGACCAAGCCAAACCATATCATATATTTTGTTACATCATTTTGGGAAAAATATTATATAATGTTTTTATGTAACTACAATAGACTCACAAATAGTTGTTAGCAATATTAACTAATAATAACAATCATAATAACTAATCAGTATATATATATATATATATATATATATATATATATATATATATATATATATATATATATATATATATATATATATATATATATAGCCAAACCTTGAAATAGGATTTAAAAGAAATCAACCCATTATAACTAAACCCATGTAACAAATAAAATTTACCAAATTAAATTAAGATAAAAACAAAAATTTATTTTTATTCAAGCCCAAGTAAGAAATAATTAACTAAAAATCCATTTGAGCCCAGGCCATTAGGCATGGCCCGAAACCCTTCCTAATATCACTAATAGCATATATCAAACGATAGATAAAAAAATATAAAACTAATACACCTATAATTTCCTTGCAACAAAGGAAAAGAGGGGAGAGAGAGAGAGGAAAGTGTCACAGAGGAAAGGTCGGGTTCCCGACGGAACTTCGTCGTGACTCGGCTCGACCGAACCGATGAGGAGAGGCGCTCGCAGAAGGTGGACACTGGCCAGTCTCAGGAGCGACATCGTTTGCGGCTCCGGTCTCCGGGCTGGCGTGGTCTTCGCAGATCTGAGTGCTGGGCAACGCTCGACGGAGACGCCACTCACCGGAGCTGGCGTCGACGGTCGAGCACGGATGAGCAAGGAGTGGGAGGCTGCCGGAGCCTTGTGCGTGGCGGCAGATTGGTTGTGCGGACGCGGCGGTAGGTTAGGGTCAGGCTCCTCGTATAAATTTTCTCTTTGTATCCACTTCGTGTCTGATGGTTTGGACACATATACATTTGAGTTTCTGTATTCATGTCCTCATTTAGACCCGAGGTTTTGTTCTGCTGCAAAGAACGAGATAAGGACACAAATGCTCAGAGTTGGACCTGAGGCTGGACACATTGATTATCGTGGTAGGCACGGACACTTGGATACAAAATCGTGTGATGTTGATGCTGGTGTATGTGGTTGTAATGACAATGGTTGTCGAGTAGTGCTGGCTTGGGGAGAGGTATTATTGTAGCGGGTGTTTAGCGGGACAGGGACGGGATCAGTTGCACTGGGTTTTTGCGACGGCCACATGGTGGTGGTGGTGGTGAACTGAGAGGGGACGGGATGTGTGGAGGAGGACATGGAGAGGGGTCCAGGTGGTACGCTGTTGATGGTGGCGACGATGGTAATGTGAAGATGGACGGGGAACGTATTGTTATGATGTAGGATTGGCTTAAAGTATAGAGAGGAGGACTATAGATAATATTGTATGGATAGGAAGTATAATACTACTAGTAGATATCAAAATATATTAATTCAATCTTAGTTCCACAATTAGTCACCCTAAACGTTTAAAACAAGATTGCATATTATTTAAATAAATTTAAATAATATCAAATAACTGATTTGTTGCGAAAATATGAGAGAAAGAGAAGAATATTGGTAGCTAGAAAGAAAAAATGTGTACGTAGCTTTCTCATTGATAACATATATAGAGGGAATGTGATAGAAGTTGTTGTGGATATGGATAAGGGCATCCACATTTGGGTTTATCCAAATCACAACGCTCCCCCTTGGATGTCCACTTTAATTATCGCCTCATTAAAAACTTTTCTGGAAAAACTCGTTGGAAAAAATTCATAGAAAAGAAAAGAGAACAATAATTTTCTTCAGGAATGTGATTCTTCAGGAATCTAAGTGGGTGCGACTTACATTGCCTCATTAAAAAGCTTTCGAAGGGAAAATCCAGTGGAAAAAACCTCAACGAAGGAAAAGAGTACAATGCGCAAAGACATACTTCGAGATGTCTCCATGGTCATCTTCTAGATGCATGCATCTTCAGGATGCTCCCCCTCAAATTATAAAATTATATTTAGTCTTTACATCAATATAAATAAAAAGTGACCACCCCCAAATAAGTACATTTACTTTTACATTCCATCCCAATCTATATTTCTATATACATGTCTGTTGGGTTCTCCTCATGCCAATCTGATGAACCAACTTTTGAAATGTGCACTTTGGGAGAGATTTTTTGAAGATATCTGCAAGATTTTCTGAAGACTTGATCTGCTTTACATCAATCTCCTTTTCTTTTTGAAGCTGGTGGGTGAAGAAAAACTTTGGTGAAATGTGCTTCGTCTTGTCTCCTTTGATAAAGCCTTCTTGAATTTGTCTTATACATGCTGCATTATCTACATAAAGGGTTGTAGGTTCATTCATAACTTTCTGAAGATTGTATCTTTCCCTAATGTGTTGAATTAGTGACCTTAACCATATACATTCTCTGCTTGCTTTGTGGAGTGCCAGAATTTCTGAATGATTGGTTGATGTTGCTGTAATAGTTTGTTTGACTGATCTCCATGATATAGCTGCACCACTGTTAATAAAAACATAACCTATTTGTGATCTCCCCTTATGGGGATCAGATAAATAACCTGCATCTGCATATCCATTAAGGTTAGCATGTTTATATGAATAATATAAACCAAGATCAGTGGTTCCTTTGAGAGATCTAAGAATGTGTTTTTTGCCATTCCAATGCCTACGTGTAGGTGCAGAGCTATATCTAGCCAAAAAATTCACAGAAAAAGAGATATCAGGTCTAGTGCATTGTGCTAAATAAAGGAGTGCACCTATTGCACTTAAATATGGTACTTCAGGATCCAAAATATCTTCATTTTCTTCTTTCGGCCGAAATGGATCTTTGTCAATTTCTAATGACCTAACACCATAGGAGTCCTTAGTGAGTGACAATCACTCATGTTAAACCTCTTCAGAAGGTTTTCATCATATTTGGCTTGATGGAGTAAAATTCTATTTTTATAATGCTCGATCTGCAGGCCGAGACAAAATTTTGTTTTACCCAAGTCTTTCATTTCAAATTCTTTCTTAAGATAGCTAGCGGCCTTTTCAATCTCTTCTGGACATCCTATCAAGTTTATGTCATCTTGATAAACGGCTGCTATGACAAATCCATTCAAGGATTTCTTAATGAATACGCACGGACATATAGGATCATTATTATATCTTTCCCTGGACAGGTATTCATTGAGTCTATTGTACCATATTCTTTCGGATTGTTTTAGTCCATATAGAGCTCGTTTTAATTTAATATTGTGCGTATTAATAGACTTGGTTTCTTGTAATTTGAATCCTTCAGGAATTTTCATGTATATATCACTGTCCAGGTTACCATACAGGTAAGCTGTCATCACATCCATAAGTCTCATATCCAGCTTTTCAGAAACAACGAGACTTATCAGATATCTAAATGTGATGATATCCATAACCGGAGAATGTGTTTCATCATAATCTATTTTCGATCTTTGTGAGAATCCTTGAGCAACTAATCGTGCTTTATATCTTTGGATCTCATTATTTTCATTTGTTTTTCTTACAAACACCCATTTAAAACCTACAGGGTTTATTCCTTTTGGTGTTTGTACAATGGGACCAAACACTCCACGTTTTGCGAGGGAGTCTAATTCCGCTTGAATCGCATCTTTCTATTTTGGCTAATCTTGTCTCTTTCGACATTCAACGATTGTTAGTGGTTCAGTGTTATCCTCATTTTCATTACCCTTTTTATTTCATATGATGCATATGAGAAAATGTCATCCATGACAAACTCTTTTCGATTCCAGATTTCTCCTGAGTATGTGTAAAACACAGATTTCTCATTATTATTGGGTACCGGTACCTCTTTCTCAGTTTCTTCTGGGATCCGAGGCATATCCTCGACCGGAGCGATATGCATTATTTTGGAGAAATTGTATTTTTGGTTCATGACATCTTCCAGACCGTCATGAACTTCCTCTTCAGGGGATGCTCTTTCAAGAGCTGCTTCTTCAGGAGCATTAGGGTATGCAATATTGTTTAGTCTCCTTTTCCGAGGAGATGAGTCTTTGGAACCTTTAGGTCTCCCACATTTTTGATGTGGATTCGACTCATTTGATGCTTTGTATTGGTCTTTTGGTACTTCTATTCTAGAAGGTACATTCATAGCTGGTATGTGGGACCTAGTCACTTTTGTAGCATCATTAAATGCGTCGGGCAATTCAATTGCTATAGAATGTAAGTGACTAATTCTCCTAATTTCTTGTTCACATTGGGGAGTTCTGGGGTCTAGGTGAGATAAAGTTGGAGTATACCATGATATTTTACGACGCTCTTCTGGAACAATGCATTTATCTCCCTTTTTATCTCCTCCTAACGTCGGGAAGACTATCTCATCAAAATGACAGTCAACAAATCTTACGAAAAATATATCTCCTATCAATGGTTTTAAAAATTTAATAATCGAGGAAGATTCGAAGCCAACATAAATTCCCAATCGTCGTTGGGGACCCATTTTGGTTCTCTTTGGTGGAGGGATAGGGACATAAACTGCACAACCAAATTTTCGAATATAAGAAAGATTTGGTTGGTATCTAGAGATTAATTGAGAAGGAGATAACTCATGGTAAGATGTTGGCCTTAACTTGATTAAGGATGCAACATGAAGTATTGCATGACCCCAAGCACTAATGGGTAATTTGGACTGCATAAGTAAAGGTCTAGCTATCAATTGGAGTCTTTTGATCATAGATTCTGCCAAAATATTCTGGGTATGCACATGAGGAACATGATGCTCAACCTCTATTCCTAAGGATAGACAAAAATCATTAAAAGTTTGAGAGGTAAATTCAGCTGCATTATCTATCTTATTGATTTGATAGTTTGATCAGGAAAATGGGTTCTGAGCTTAATGATTTGGGTCAATAGACTAGAAAAAGCCAAGTTTCGGAATGATAAAAGACTAATATGAGACCAATGAGATGAACCATCAATTAATACCATAAAGTATCTGAAAGGTCCACTAGGGGGGTAGATTGGTCCACAAATATCTCCTTGAATTCTATAAAGAAAATAAGGTGATTCGGAGCTAATCTTCAGGATTGAGGGTCTCGTAATAAGTTTTCCCTGTGAACATGGGACACAAAAATGACCATTAGGTATATTATGAGTTGTTAAAGAATGGCCACTGGAATTATTTATAATTTTTTTCATCATCATAGTCCCAGGATGGCCTAGACGGTCATGCCAAAGTTTAAAGTTGAGGGTATCTTTTGGTATCTGGCCAGTGATGGATCCTGAACTAGAGATGAGCTGCTGGCTCATAGAGATATGAGACTCGACTACCCCAATGTGAGTGAAGTAGATCCCTAGTGATAAGCCGAAAAATCTCTCTAGAACGAACTTATGGTTCCCTATTCTAGAGGTAACGCAAAGATATTCTTTATTATCCTCGCTCATGGTTTCAATATGATACCCGTTAGCCCTTATGTCCTTAAAACTCAGTAAGTTTCTTCTGGAACTACGAGAGTATAAGGCATTTTGTATGGATAGGTGGGTTCCGTTGGGTAAAATTAATAGTGCGCTCTTCCGGAGCCTTCAATAATGTGAGCGGGACCGGCTATCGTGGATACTACGTTTGCACTATTAGTGATATTGGAGAAAAATATTTTATTTTTAAGAATTGTGTGAGTGGTAGCACTATCAATAAAGCAAAAGTTGTGTTTATCTAGATTTCCCATGAATTCCAATTCCTAGATAGAACAATATATTTATTAATACTTATAAGAAAAAATATTAATCAATAGAAATTTATTCTAAACATAGAACTCCAGGTCTATGATAGCTTATAATACCAACATTAAATTTATGGCCTTTCGGGGGCCAGCAATCCGCTGCGACCTGCAAAAATAATTTACGGACGACTGGGTTCCCCCGGGCATGCTGCACAATACCTGTCATTCATGTACCCATTTTGGGTGGCATAAGATTAAAGCAATTTGTATCACTTTACAAAAATAATGAGACAAGTTCATACAAAAATTATAGAGATGAATCATTTATATGAATATACAGTCTCTAAAATTGGAAGTTTGGCATCCAGCATTCTTTAGAAGAGCCACAACAGCAACAAAAAATTAACATCCTTTTGTCAATATTTCTATCCAAATGATTCTAATTCCCAAGAATGCATATGAATCTATGAATAGACTCTTAAGTCAAAGATTTACATACAACCACAAAAAGTAAGTTCTCTTTTGACTGGATATAATGGTCCACCTCTACTAGAAAATGCATGAACTTCACTAGTAAATATTAGTACAACACCCATATGGGATGATCCATAGGTATTATTATAAACCAATTTATATTTAGCAAGTCTCCGAAGAAGCATTAAATCACAAATATATTAAGGTATGAGTCTACGTTGATGTCTCAATGTGCTCAAGGTATCAAGTGGTCTGACAATTTTACTGTCTCAAACCTTATTTCTGGTTTCAGGCATATTAGGATGTTCTTTCTACCTACTTTTCATCAAGCTCCACTATGTAATGCTCTGCTCATATTACATGCATCTACAGTAAAAAATGAGGGATGGATACTACATGCACATAGGCAATATACAATATGCAACTAGTGATTGAATTGCTTGAAGACATCTTTCCTCTGCAAGTGGTTTTCTTATGATTGATTGTATGTTCAATTATTTTCCAACATAAATTATTCTATAAATATCAGTGCTAGCAGAAATTATTTTATAAAGTCTAACATCATGAGTCTCATTCTAGAAGATGTGATAATGGAATAATTCATACTGTACCCAAATATTCATATAATTGAGATTATACTATAATAGATTTTCTATCAAAATTCTTGGCCAAGGCAATCACACTCATATAATATAAATAAGCTCATGCAATGAACCTTATGGCAAGCAAGATTCGAAATAGATGAAAAGAAACCAAAGGTGACATACGTGCATCACTGTGGGAAAAATAATCCGAGATTTTAGATGAATAACATATGCACAGTATAGCATGCATACATATCACTGCATATTAGACTACAACAGATTATTTTTGTAACGGATTAAAATTTGGCCTAATAGGCTAAATCTTAATTATTTGATTTGTACTTTATGTGCTTATCACAATAAATACATATGTATTATGAAAACAAATTATAATATGTATCTAAATGTAAGATAATGACAAGTAGAATATATTATATTAAGGTCAACTAATTATCATTTTAAATCTTCCCACAAGTCCCACACAATATCAATATAGCATACTACAGAGGGGAATCACTAGATGTATCATTTAATCCGAGAGTTAGAAATACCACTACAACACAAAGTACTTCTATGATAGCCTAGGATTCCACGTTGAATCATAATTTCATCTACTATTATTATATATTAATAGATCCGGATCTGATTTCTTAGGTGCATATTTTAAAGTTGCAATAAAGATAACATGAATAATAAATATATATTTTTCGATATTAGTTTCGGGATTTAGATCATAACAAAAATTTCTTATCAAAAAGAAAAATGTAATCTATAAACCTGGTTGGATCTTCTCTGACCTTTGATGTCTAAAACTCCTCTTTGATATTTTTCGGTGATAGCCTGAAACTTCGAGCAGTCGTGCTGATAACGTGTTGTGAAAATAGGAGAGAAAGAGAAGAATATTGGTAGCCAGAAAGAAAAAATGTATACGTAGCTTTCTCATTGATAACATATATAGAGGGAATTGGATAGAAGTTGTTGTGGATATGGATAATGTTGGAGTGGGTGGGGTTCCCACCTATGTGGAGAATACCCTGAAGAGCGACGAGCGCCATCCGTGTGTCGGAGAAGCTTGGGGAGTGCATGTATTTTATTTTGGTACATATATGGTAAGAAAATATATGATTGAATTTTCATATTTACTTTGATTATATATTTATGATTGGACCCTTCATATAGTAGCTTTCTATATTATTGGGTTTCCAATTATGGTAAGCTAATTATGATTGGATTTCCATTAAATATATGATTGATTTATATTGGAAGTTTCCATATATATTGGCCTTCCATGTATGGGTTACCAAGGGCTTATAAAAGGGTGATGCATGCTAGTTGTAAAATCATCTCAAAACAAAGAGTGCTTTACAATCTTTGAGAGAGAGAGAGAGAGGATTAAGGACTATTGTGAAGGAGAGATTGCTTCGAATAATTTTTCGGCATCTCTTGTTCTTCGAAGTCCGCAATCAAAAAATTTCTTCTTTCAAGTGAGTTGTGGTGATCCGTGTTGGATCAGGAGGAGCTTGTAGAGGGTGTATTCTCTTTATTCCATTAGTGGAGGTTCTTAAGGGTTGGAATCTGATCGTCCCGTGGTTTTTCCTGCAAGGATTTTCCACGTCAAAAATCTTTGTGTCTACGATTGTGTTTGGCATTTTTGGTTTGTGTACTTTTGCTCGGTTCTCTCGCAGGACTTTCTGGTTTGGGGGAACGGTTTCCGCGCTTCGTTTCCGACAGAGTGGTATCAAAGCTTTGGGATCAAAGAAGTATCAGGAGTTGACAGTCAAACCAGGAAGCAGAGATGGACGCAAAGCCGGTGCGCATGGTAAACCTGAACGATACCAACTACCATTATTAGCGGAGCAAGATGAAGGATTTGATGTTCGTCAAGAAGCTGCATCTTCCAGTATTTGCATCCGAGAAGCCCAGTGATAAATCCGATGAGGACTGGAACTTCGAGCATATACATGTGTGTGGGTACACGCGGCAGTTCGTTGAAGAGAACGTATACAACCACATTGCCAATATTGAGCATACGAAGACGTTGTGGGAGAAGCTGGAATCTTTGTACGCAAAAAATACCGGGGTAAACAAATTGTTCCTGATCCGGACGATGATGGTTCTGCGGTACAAAGATGGTGCATCCATTACGGATAACTTGAGTGAGTTCCAGGACGTGGTGGACCAGCTATCCTCGATGGGAGTCAAGTTCGACGACGAGGTTCAAGGACTTTGGTTGCTATGTACATTGCCAGACTCGTAGGAGACCGTACGAGTATCTATGATCGCTTCTGCTCCGGAAGGCGTGGTTAGTCTGGAGTTTGCCAAGAACGGGGTACTGAATGAAGATATGCAGAGACGTTCTCTGGGCACTTCATCCACATCCCATCACTCAGAGGCACTAGTTTCGGAGAGCCGCGGAAGGGGCAAAAACAGGGGTCCAGGTGGTGGCAGAGACAAGAGCAGGAGGAAGTCCAAGGGTCGGTACGAGGACTCGGAGTATTACCATTGTGGCAAGAAGGGCCATATCAAGCGGAACTGTTTCGCTTGGAAGAGAGAGAAGAAGGACGACAAGGGAAAGCAAGATGAGAACACTACAGCGACAGCTTCGATACATGGAGTCGATGTGATCGTCGTAGGTGATGAGGTTATCACAAACCTCGCATGCGATGACAATTCTTGGCTGGTGGACTCAGGGGCTTCAGCGCATGTATCTTACAACAGGGTACTATTTGCCACTTATACGACATACGACTGTGGAGTGTTGAAGATGGACAATGGAGATGTGTCAAAGGCGGTTGCCATTGGAGATGTGCATTTGAGGACGAAGACGGGTATAGTTTTTGTTCTCAAAGATGTTCGTTATGTCCCTGATATCTATTTCAACCTGGTGTCGGTTGGAAGGTTGGATGATGAGGGATTCTTCAGTCTCTTCAAAAATAGTCAGTGGAAGCTTTCCAGAGGTTCGATGGTGATTGCCAGAGGAAGCAAGAAGTTCGATCTCTACTATATGGAGGGGAGCGCACAGGGGCACAGGAGGTGAACGCAGTCAGTGATGCGTCTACCGAGTTGTGGCACAGGCGGCTCGGCCATATCAGCGGGAAGGGGATGAGCTACTTGGTGAACAGGAAGGTGATTCCAGGGCTCAAGTCTACAAAGTTGGAGAAGTGCACATACTGCTTAGCTGGGAAGCAAAATAGGGTGTCTTTCCAAAGTCATCCAAGTTCAAGGAAGCCGGCGTTGCTCGAGTTGATTCACTCGGATGTCTGCGGTCCTATGAAGGTAAAATCTATTGGTGGTGCTTCTTACTTTGTAACTTTTATTGATGACTGTTCCAGGAAGGTTTGGGTCTATGCTTTAAAGACCAAGGATCAGGTGCTGCCTACTTTCAAGGAGTTTCAGGCCTCTATTGAAAGAGAGACGGGCAAGAAGTTATTGTGTGTTCGGTCCGACAATGGCGACGAATACATCGGTCCCTTTGATGCTTATTGCAGAGCGCAGGGGATACGACACCAGAAGACTCTGCCAAAGCCACCTCAGCTCAATGGTGTAGCGGAGCGCATGAACAGGACACTGATGGAGAGGGTGCGGTGTTTGCTGTCAGAAGCAAACTTGTCGGGCAGTTATTGGGGTGAGGCTCTTCTCACAGTCGCTTTTGTTATTAATTTGTCTCCTAGTGCTCCTTCGTAGGGTGATGTTCCTGACAAAGTATGGTACGATAAAGAGCCGTCATACAATCACCTGCGAGTGTTTGGCTGTAAGGCCTTCGTGCATGTACCGAAGGACGAGAGGACCAAACTTGAGCCGAAGACGAGGCGATGCGTCTTTGTCGGCTACGGTCAAGATAAGTTTGGCTATAGACTCTACGACCCGGAGGGAAGAAAGTTCTACAGAAGCAGGGATGTGGTGTTCGTCGAGGATCAGACCATGACCAACACTCAGGATTCCGAGACGCCTTCTGAGGCTGAGGAATTGCCTGAGTTAGAGTCATTTCGCTTCGAGCAGTTTCCAAAGGACATCGCAGAGGATCTCATTATGGGGGAACCAGTACATGGAGTTGCTCCCAACCTTGATCATCAGCCTGCTAATGGTGGTCAGGGTATCCCTCAGGAGGATGAGCATGCCGGGGAGGCAGTTCCTGAAGGGGAGGAGGCTGTTGGTATACAGCCAGCACCAGTGGCTCCTCTGAGAATGAACGACAGAGATCGTCGACCATCTACAAGATACTCACCGGATGAGTATGTGCTACTGACTGACGGGGGAGAGCCCGAAAGCTTTACAGAGGCTATGGAAGACGAACACATGCAGGAGTGGATGGAGGCCATACAGGAGGAGATGAGTTCCTTGTACACTAATTCTACTTATGAGCTGGTACGGTTGCCAAAGGGCAAGAAGGCTTTGAAGAATCGATGGGTATTTAGAGTGAAGCAGACGGATGATGCTACTTGCCCTCGATACAAAGTGAGGCTGGTAGTCAAAGGCTACGGTCAGCGGAAAGGCGTGGATTATGATGAGATCTTTTCGCCTGTCGTCAAGCATTCGTCTATTCGGGTGGTGCTAGCATTAGCAGCCAGTCTCGACTTGGAGGTCGAGCATATTGACGTGAAGACGGTATTCCTCCACGGTAATCTTGAGGAGGAGTTGTACATGGAGCAGCCAGAGGGATTCTGTGAGAAGAATAAGTCATATTTGGTCTGTCGGTTGAGAAATAGCTTGTATGGTCTGAAGCAGGCTCCGAGGCAGTGGTACAGAAAGTTCGAGTCGTTTATGGGGGAGCATGGTTATGCACGAACGACGTCACACCATTGTGCATTTGTGAGGTATTTTGCCGAGGATGATTTCATTATTTTATTGCTCTATGTAGGTGATATGCTATTAGTGGGTCGGAATGCCACTAGGATAGCGGAGTTGAAGTGCCAACTGGGCGCAGCCTTCTCTATGAAGGATTTGGGTACAACAAAGACTATTCTTGGTATGGAGATCAGCCGAGAGAGAGAGAGAGAGTCCAAGCTACTATATTTGTCCCAAAAGAAGTACATTCACCGGGTACTTCAGCATTTCGGTATGGACGGGTCGAAGAAAGTGAGTTTCCCCTTTGCGGCTCACTTTAAGCTCACTGAGGAGCAGTATCCATCTATCGAGGACGAAAAGGAAGATATGGAGCGGGTTCCATATGCCTCAGCTGTGGGAAGTCTTATGTATGCTATGGTGTGTACGAGGCCAGACATCGCTCATGCAGTTGGCACAGTTAGCAGGTACCTATCAAATCCTGAAAGGGTACATTGGAGTGCGGTCAAGTGGATACGATACCTTCAGGGCACTGCCGATTAGAGACTTTCTTTTGGTGGTGACGATCCGAAGCTAGTTGGGTATACTGACGCTGATATGACTGGAGATGTAGACACGAGACGATCAACTTCGGGCTATGTGATGTTGTTTGTTGGAGAAGCGGTATCGTGGCAGTCGCGATTGCAGAAGTGTGCTGCCTTGTCGACGACAGAGGCAGAGTATATTACGGCGACGGAGGCTTGTAAGGTATTGCTGTGGATGAAGAAGCTGATACAGGAAATAGGACTGAAGCAAGAGCAGTATACTTTATTTTACGACAGTCAAAGTGCTATTCACCTTGTGAAGAACCAGACATTTCATAGTCGGTCTAAGCACATTGAGACTCGGTATCATTGGATACGGGATGTGGTTGAGAAGAAGGATGCGGCGCTTGAGAAGGTTCATACTGATGACAATGGAGCAGACATGCTCACGAAGGTTCTTCCGAGGGGGAAGTTTGAGTATTGCAGGCAGATCGTCGAGATGACGACCTCCTCCATATAGTTGTGAAGGAGGAGATTTGTTGGAGTGGGTGGGGTTCCCACCTATGTAGAGAATACCCCGGAGAGCGACGAGCGCCATCCATTTGTCGGAGAAGCTTGGGGAGTGCATGGATTTTATTTTGGTACATATATGGTAAGAAAATATATGATTGGATTTGCATATTTACTTTGATTATATATTTATGATTGGACCCTTCATATAGTAGCTTTCCATATTATTGGGTTTCCAATTATGGTAAGCTAATTATGATTGGATTTCCACTAAATATATGATTGATTTATATTGGAAGTTTCCATATATATTGGCCTTCCATGTATGAGTTACCAAGGGATTATAAAAGGGTGATACATGCTAGTTGTAAAATCATCTCGAAACAAAGAGTGCTTTACAATCTTTGAGAGAGAGAGAGGATTAAGGACTATTGTGAAGGAGAGATTGCTTCGAATAATTTTTCGGCATCTCTTGTTCTTCGGAGTCCGCAATCAAAAATTTTCTTCTTTCAAGTGAGTTGTGGTGATCCGTGTTGGATCGGAAGGAGCTTGTAGAGGGTGTATTCTCTTTATTCCATTAGTGGAGGTTCTTCAGGGTTGGACTCTGATCGTCCCGTGGTTTTTCCCGCAAGGGTTTTCCACGTCAAAAATCTTTGTGTCTGCGATTGTGTTTGGCATTTTTGGTTTGTGTGCTTTTGCTTGGTTCTCTCGCAGGACTTTCTGGTTTGGGGGAACGGTTTCCGCGCTTCGTTCCCAACAGATAAAGGCATCCACATTTGGGTTTATCCAAATCACAGCATGATTGTCATATTAAATAATACTTATGGCATCAAATAATATAAATTATATAAATCTAAATCTTTTTCAAATATTAGTCATCATATTTAAGTATAACATTTGGGATTATCAATAGTCTAAATCGTATACTTTTTTGAAATCTTAATCGAATAATAGATTCCTATAATAAGTTAAAATAATGTTTAATGATATTTTAAATAGATTTTATAAGGTCAATTATCAACATATTGACAAGAATAATCCAAAGATATATCTTCATAAATAAATATAAATCTCATCAAAATGATTTTAGCAACGAATCATAATTACTAAAATAATTTAAATTTAAAAATACACTTGATTATAATATCAATTCGAATAGAGTTACCAAAGATTGTTCAAAAACATTTTCTTAAAAATATAAATGGAGGATAATTGATAATAGAAACTTAATGGTTTAAAATATTTTTTATAAAAATAAAATCAAATAAATATAGTTTGACGAATCCTTCTGTCGATACAATTATAAAAGTAAAAATATTTCTAACTTGAAATAATCTTTATAACTCAAAATAAATAAATGATAAAATTTAAAAAATATGGGAAGAGGGGTTACTATACTCGACTTGGTCAGATCTTAGCGTCTATTCCCAAAATCTTTTTTGTATGCATAATTTCATAACATGTGATCATTTTCCAAACACCTTTGCATACGACATGGTTCAAAATTGCAACTTTGATTTCATATGTTTTTTATCGACCATCTAACGCATCTGTTGCATCAAGTCATTGAAATCCAATCGCAACAATCCTCCGCAGCGTCTACTCGTCCAACCATTTTCTATCTTTTACACAACTCGAGTCTTTCATTTAATCGTTCGTAAAATTTTCCTCAACGACATGGACTAAGTCCAACATGTCCCAAATTCTTTTGCCTACCATTCGCACTATGCCTCGCACAGAACTATCCCGATATGATTCACGTTCTCTCGATCTATTCACGTATTGCGTTTGGGGCTACCCCCGCTAGGTAACTTATCCAGAGATCGTGCTTAATCTCTCCCGACACAAGAGGTCAACTTCAGTCTATGATGCTCAAAGGCAACAATATTTTCGACCCAAGGTCTCTTACGATACGCCCATCTCTGATTCTCGACCGAGTACGAATTCTTTACTCAATTTTTGAATCAATCCCAACTAGTTCATTTCGTAACATAGATCATGCGCTCAGCACACATAGCCTAATCATTACTTAAACCGATCTATGACACAAATCTTAGGTCGTTCACTTATTCTCGCTTTCGTACGCGACATGATTCTCGCAATCGCCTATCCTCATCCTTATGCTAAGTACGTTCATCAACATCATCAAAAACTAGCAAACTATTCGAATACTTATTCGATCGCTGATCAAAGTATATCTATATCAATCTAGCCCAAGGCTGTTCCATCAAATCTCGCAACACATATCCGATTGCCTAGACTTATCCTCAACATGTACTACATCGTCATTTATCTTCGACGTAATTTCTTATGCGACTTTATTAAGGTTGTCCTATAGTCTCCGACATTTACTTTAATTTGGCAGTCAAGTCTTCTGTCAGCTGCGCCGAAGCTACGCTCGATAATTGAAGATCATCAACGAGGGAAAGTTACTACGAACCATGCTATATCCTATCTCGGAGCTAAATTAATTTTCGACAATTCCTATGGGACTTTACCCAATCCGACATAATTTATAAAACCAAAATTTATCTGCCGACCCGTGCAACTGATGCGCCGTTACTACCCGAATCACTCATGCACTACCGTTAACAATATCGCTAACCGAGCAATATTCGTTCGTCTCGAGTACGAGTCTATCTACTCACGGAAAATATCTGACACACTCTATGTGCTTCGTAATAATCCACAATTCACCTTCGCATCAAACCACAAGTCAAAATCTAATTTGTCGTGCCTTGCAAGTTCGACCATCCCCGCTGGACATAAATCACCACTCCAGTGCTTACGCAGAATGATCGCCCCAATCCGACGTGACGCCTGTACGAGACTGGAGTTGCGCTCGCACAATACAATAACATCAACGTTATGGTTATCAACGAAGCAATCAAGACACTTTTGTTTTCATCCAAGTAATATATCGACCCATTCTCAAATTCTCTCGATGCATTTCAACATCCTCAAGTACATTTACATAGCAATCACCTTTGTATAACTTATTTTGCGGTTTAGACACGTACTATCTTCTTTTCGTGTGAATTCCATACTTTGTACTCACCGTTGTCATCCAACTGACATCAACTTAACTTGCATCTTATTCATCCAACAACAATGCTCAACATAATTTTTGTTCATTCGATCAGAGTATATCCGAGTTATTGCACATCGTCTCTGATACGTCTCAATACCGTTGTCGATGTGCATAACCTGAACATCTTCCTTTCTCGTAAACTCCAATTCATTGAAATCACTGTTATTATTCGAACTCGAATACGAATCACGTCTCGCACGCATCAAGATCCCTCCCGTTGTAGCTAACCTAATGACACAATTTTTTCTTTCCTTATATCCATTCTCGTATTCGTAAATCGCACTTCCGAACGTGCTACCGACTCTTTGCACTAATCTAAATTTGTTTGTACGACTTTTCGCATCTACCCAACTTGTTTCGAATAAGTCTTCCCATTAACTCAACTCAATTCGATCGAGTCAATTATTTCTTCAATGCTTATTCCCCTAGCTATTCCCAGCCTATCATTACACTCAACGAATTCTCGTTCGACTCATCATTCATAGATGTGAGTCCGCGCCTGATCGTACTAACTTAATTCATCGAAGCATTCTTGCATCTACTTGTATCGAACAATTCTTACTCGAGTCTCGACACTATTCCGTCTGTTGCAGACAAACTTATCGTAATCGACACCATCATCTCGATACAATCTATCGTAACCGTCAAATATTTTGACATAGTTATCGCTAAGTGGTATTGCATATACCACTCAGAATTTGAGCCTATCACCATCGAGACAATACTCTGATGCAATGATCGCATATGTGGTACGACATATACCACTCAGAATTCGAGTCATTTCTTTCGCAACGTACTAACCGTTTCTTCTGACATCTATCCCGATCTCACCGTGACTCGGTGATCATACCGATCACATACACAACAATTGCTTATTCAAACCTCCACTCAACATTAGGCCAACATACCTGTTCGTCGACTTCGAAGCCTAACACAACTCGGCCAACTTACATATTTGCCTACTTCGAAGCCTGACACAACTCGTCTAACTTACATATTCGTCTACTCAAGTTCGACTTAGCGACCAACTCAACTCGTACGATTTCTCAATCCCATTCGTTGCAACTCGTGCAACGATTCTGTCACTATCACTTTTTAGCCTTAAGGGTATTTTGGTCATTTATGAATTATTTGATTTTATTTAAATTTCTATTATTTAATTAATTGCTAAGTGTCATGTTAGCCCTTAACCTAGTTTTGACCTAATCTAAGAGTTAGTCATTTACATAGAGGCTAAGTTAGAAGATGTTAACTTTACGGCTAAGTTAGAAATATCTAGATATTTAGTTAAGTTAGATATTTTAGCTTGAGGGCTGAATATACACATGGGCCTTTACTAAGGAACTTAGAAACTTACCAAGAGAGAAGCCCATAGCTACCTAGTGAATCAAAACCCTAACCCTAATCCCTACATGGCCGGCCAAGAGAGGCACACCCCCCCTATATAATATCTCTTTATTAATGCTTGCCTCTTCTCATTTTTACATTAAGCCTAGTTTAGTGTTCTTCTCCAAATCTTCACCATTCATCCAAATTACCCCCAAATTGAGCGTAATCCCTTGCGTTGGAATCCTTTGTTGTTGAAGAAGGACTTGAAGACTAGCTAGCTAAGGTTTGGAGCTCACTTGGCTATAGCACTTGGAGGAGGACACCTTCCTTTAGAGCTATTCTTGAGATTTGCTCCCAATAGGTAAATGCCCCTAAATGGCTATAGCACTTGGAGGAGGACACCTTTCTTTCCATAGATGCATCCATGTAGGTGTCGTCTAGCTATCCGTATCGGACATGTATCAGTGACTATGCCTATGTGTTTGACGAAATGCCTCAAAGAGATTTTTATTCATATTTTTGAAATGTATTTGAACAGATTTGTAGGTGTATATGTGACATTTGATTTTGTGTCTGATTGAGGTGAATTTCGTGTCTGTGTCGTGTCCATGGAGAGCAGGACACGCTGTACGAGAGTGTGCACGAGTGCCCTGCTACTCGGGGTGGATATCTGCGTGTCTGTGTCACTTGGACACACGACAATTGGCATGCGACTAGGGGCAGTGACTGACACGTCAGCTCCAAGTGGCATGACGAGTCATGTCGTATCGGCCTCGTATTTTGGATCGCACCGATTTTGCATACACAGCGAGTAGGCATGTCTGGGCTCTGATACGCGTGTCGTGCAGAGTGTAGACACGTCGTGGACACGTCGTGTTGTGTGAGGGTGTAGCCCTATATGTGGGCTACACGTGGACGCAACCACATGGCTCCATGTGAGCCGTGTCGTGTCCACGAGCTCGTGGACTCGCCGCACGAGCCTGTGCTGTGTAGGCGTGTCTGTGTGTGTTCTCGTGTGATTGGACACTTCGTGTCCTATTTCATAGACACGATAGATACTGTGAGACACATACATATGTACACGACACATTTCCAACCATTAATTTGATGTTTAATTGAAATTCGAATGATAATTTAGGGTTTATGTATGTTCCCTGATACGTGTGCATATTTCAGATTTTTCAGAGTATTTAAATAGATTAAATTGCTAATTTATGGTTAATTTGTGATGTTAACATGTATACATGTCTGGATTGATGTTTACATAGCTGGGTTTCATATTGATTCATGATTGGGTTTGTAATTTGGGTTTTCGAATATGAATAATACTCGAAACATGTCTGAAACCTGAGATTGTTTATACTTGAAAACTAGGAATTGAATATGTAAAACTAAGTTGGGTTCACAATTGCATTCCTAAGATTTAGTTATATATTCCTGAGATTGATTCATATGCAACCTGAGATTTATGTATATGTGTTAACTGTGATTAGGTTTTGATTTTTGAATGCATGTATACATTGTAAGGGTTAATGGATAACTGAGTTATGTTAAAAACCTGAGAACTTGAAACCTGAGATTCACTTGTCACACACACAACATACATTCGCAGTCCCCTCTTTTTTCAGTTCACCCTCACTGCATTCACTTCACTGCCACATTATTCATCACTTGTCTAAAACTGAATTTGGGTTCCAAACTGAGAATGTGATAAGGGGTTTGATTTCCATGTTAGAACTGAACACAGTTTGCATGTTCTGTTAGGTGTATATATATATATATATATATATATTTTTGCATGTTCTGTTAGGTGTGTGTGTATATATATATATATATATATATATATATATATATATATATATATATATTTTTTTTATTTATATATATATATATATATATATATATATATATATATATATATATATATATATATATATATATATATATATATATATATATATATATATATATTACTTTGAACACTTGGACACCTTTACACAAACCCCTTGCCATGATCACATTACACCTAACACTCACCCCATATATATTTATGCATATATGATTGTACTTTACCCTGTAATATAGGCAATAGCCTATGTGAGCCCATATATAGTGTATGTGTATCTATATTTGTGTGTGTGATAGCTTGGTTTGGCCTTGTACTTGTGCTTGTGCTTGTGTGCTAGTGTAGGCTTGGTTAGGCCTAGAATGACTTGTTAGACTAGGATTAGACCTAGAATAGCTTGGTTGACCCGGTTTGACTTAATAAGCTGACCAGAGTTGACAAAGAGTTGACTTTAGTCTAGAATGACCTAGAAATAATATAGAATGCATTGTAAAATTTAATATCACCTTTCTGGACATATTGTGACCTGTGTTGCTCTAAATAGGACTCATCTACTCTGTTTGGACATCTATACTCATCAGATACTCAGGATATCAGGCGAGTACATTCTCTGACCGTTTTATACTTGCTAGAATTTATATTTATGCTCTAGATTACTTTACTTAATGTTGTCACATTGTTAACACGGATTGGTACTATATGGATCCTTTCATGAGATGTTATCCCCCTCGGGAGCATCGAAATATGTCATGTCATGTGCTTTTTTGCGTACATCATGTATTCATGTGCTTTCATAACTCATGTGCACTCTTGTGATTCATATACTCTCATGTTCATAGAGCCCCTCATGTATACTTCATGTGCACCCATTTATGGGCTCCCATGTGAAATCATGTATAATAACATAACTTGTCTGGATATTTGTGTATTGATTGGGGTACAGAGGAGTATAAATGGTCATGTGAACAATTTCAAAGTAGTGTAATCATGTGCAAACTCTTTAGTATAATCATGTGCAAATTCAAGTCGTTCACATGTCTATCTTGTACTCTACATCACTATCCACTGATAGTTCTTTACTTATAGTAGATATTTTCTTACAGTCATCTCTTTTACTTCATGTATATTCTTCAGCGTTTTATATATCTAACTCTATAGCATGCTTACATTTCCTGTCATGATATGAACTGCGTGAGATGTATTGTGCTCGTTCCTGTCCTGACTGGATTTATTAAAATATTATAGATGACATTGAGGAGTTCTGTCCTACGTACTATGGAGCAGGCCTAGATGACACCTGCGAGCTGGACTCCCAGGAGAACCCAATCCTTACAGAGGACATTATCCCAGTAGTCTAGGCTAGTTAGCTAGACTAGTTATCTTACTTTATTGTTTTGTCTTATTTTGGATACATTATGTATTTATTTGGGATATCGTTGTTATTTTGGATGTTTGTGGAGATGTTATCTAGACACTTAGACTTCTCCTCCTGTTGTATTTCATTGGGTGACTTTCATATCATATCTATCTATCTTATCGTACTTCTACCTTAGCTGTGATTGAGTTGTACATTTCTGTATTGTCCTCCGTTCGAAGAGTATATACTGTACAAGTACCTTATAATTGTTAGATATATGTGACTTAGGACAGCGTTCTACCGCCGACAATGCGACGTAGACTGGACGTACCCATTTCTCGTGCCCCTACACTTGGTACGGGTCGTGATAGATTCATTCTCGTCACTCAAAGCCATCACTTGAACTCGTTCAACATATCACCATCCACTCGCATAGACATATAACACGTATCATTCCATATCTCGACTCATTTCACTGATGCAACGAACGGCTCACGACTCACGACTTGTTGCACTCCGTGTAACCAACAACATATAATTCTTCGTACTTTATGCGACCAACAACACGTATCTCATCGCACTTCGTGCAACCAACGACTCGTAACTCGTTGCACATTGGACAACCAATATTTTGTAACTAGTTGCACATCGTGCAACCAATATTGTACAATTCGTTGTACTTGGTGCAACCAACATCTCGCAACATTATTCGACGACATCAAATAAATTTCCAAACGTAAGCAACAAAACACACACAAGTAATTAGACTTATTGTATGGAACATCCAGTGTGGCATCGAGCAGATCCATGAGCCATGCGGTTGCAGAAACAACTTAGGGCCGATTGATTTTGATAATAGAAGCAACTGAGGGTCAAAAAGATTCGCTCATGGTCCAAAGGATGGAACCGCTCTGATACCAACTTGTCATGCCCCGACCCGGGAAATTGTTCGTCATCGCTAGATTTTACCAGAATTATCGTCCTAGCTGGGGCATGATACCGCACGAGCCTGGAGTTACGCTTATGCAAGGCAAGATAACAGGTTCACGTAAGTTTATCTCAAATTGATAGCATAAGCAACGGAAGAAAACAGAGTATACAATAACAATCTCTTTTATTGATAAATGAACTGAAGATTACAAAGGCACTGGATAGCCCAACTAAAAATGCTAATAGGCTACAACGCACATGATCTCTCTCGCTCACAAAGGATCTCGTTACATACTGTAACGCCCCAGTCCCAAAATACGTATAGGACCAGGATACGGTACATGCCAGCAGCACTTCACTAGTGGGCTAAATCTTATAATAAGCCCAATAATGAAATGCTTAAGCTGTAAATCATGATAATAACCCAGAATATAGTACAAGTCACAGGTACACAGCTAATCTCATCCACATAAAAATAAGACACGATATATCAAGTCCAATAAAATAATACTAAAGAGAAAGGTCTGTCCAACATGAAATAGAAATAATAACTGTGCGGGTAAGACATCCCGAAACTACAATAAAAAGGAAACAAAGTATTAACTACATGTCCACTGATGAAAAGAAAGAAAATAATGTATCAAGTCTAAAATAAAGAGACACGTCTCAAGAGATGTCCTCGGCCACTATCTCGTCCTCCTGCGAAGGTACATCACCAGTCTCGACGCCCGAGCTGTAAACCTCCTCTCTGTCTAAGCCTGGAGAGATCACAAGGTCCTCAGGGGACTAGCAAGACACATAATATACATGCCTATTTTAACAGTTTTTAACATGCAAGAAGGATAGGGAATGGTACAAGTAAATAATATAAAACTAAGGAATAAGTGTAAGTGGCATGCCGTCAAGGATAATGCTATCAAGCGTGACTAATAGTAAGTCGGGGTAACCGCAGCCCGATGGGAGCTCACAGTCCTATAGTCAGTAGCCGATGGAGAACTCTGACTATAGTAAGGCTCATCCGCACTCGATGGGAGCTCACGAACGAGGTGGTAAGGTATAGTTACGTCTAATAACAGGTCAGGATCAAATCAAACGATCATGACCGGGTCAAGTCAATCAAGTACCAGAAATCAGACTAAGGTCAAGTCCAAGGCAAACAGGTCAGGGGATCATGGCATAGACAAAGAAATACTATCTCTAGACATGAATAGGATAAGGAAATAAAGCAAGTAGTGTGGGAAAAAGAGTAATAATCTACGTGCACGTAAAACTAGAATAACCATGACATGGAACAGGAAAAATATGGAACTAAATAAGATATGAAAAACAGCAATATGGAAAAGTATGTAAGTACTGTAAAGTTTGGCAAGGTGTACTTGCCTGGTTCCGTGCTGTGAAGATGAAGTCTTGCTCCTGTGTCCACGCCTCCGAAATCTAATGCTCCTAAATAATTTATTTAACTACTTATGAAACTTATAACAGATCTTAATTAACTAAATTAGTGTTTAAACTAATTTAACTATATTTAAATATCTCGTAGGACTACTTAAATTGTATAACATACATACGTGTCCAATGAGACCTCGTAACACAGTTTTAGGGTTTTCGACCTTTCAATTAATCGGTTATGATCCCACTTCAATAACATACTTAAAAATTATATAAAATACATAAAAATAATATTTAAACTAATTTTCTACAGTATTAACTCTAAAATTCCAGAATTACGATTTATAAAGAATTATGTGACTAGTTGACTACTATGTCAGCTAGTCTACCCGAAACTCGTCCTGAACATGGCCAATTACTCAAAATAGCTAAAATACCCAAAAATATATTTTATACAGAATTTAAAGTACGTTATGCATCAGAATTAAGACATGAATACAAGAGTTAAGTTATGCTACTAATTTGGAACATCCTAAGTCGACAGATTACCCGAAAAAGCTAATTTTGACCTATAATTTTTTTTGACCAGATTTGAGTTGATAATTCGTGGAAAAATAATTAAAAATACTAATTTCTATATATGAACACATATAAAATTTATTTTTAAAAATAACCACCAATAACTTATAGTTCCTTCACAACGGGGTTAAATTTGATCCTACCGAAGCATGAATATTACGACTATAAATCATAAAATCTTTATGGGTAAAAATACATAAAAAAAAGATAGCAAAATACTATTTTTACAATTTTAATAATAGAATTTCTACAGAATTATAGAATAGGTTTGAGATGGAAAAATTATTTCTTACCAAAAGTCCTTGCTAGTTGGGTTGTGGAGGCTTCTCCTTGCCAAAGCTCCCACCTTTATTCCTATCTTTGCTTGCTAATCCTCTCTTGATGAGTTTGTAGGAGTTGGCAATGGTTCTAGATAGTTGGATGGAGAAGATGGAGTTTTTAGGGTTTGTTTGGTGGAGTTTGGATGGAAGAAAGATGAAAGAAGGAGTTTTTATGGAGGAGAACGAATTGTATGATGGAGGGAATGAAGATGATGGGTTTGGATGGAGGAGGTGCTGCCAAAAGTTGGAAAGGGAGAGGGGTTGGTCGGCTATGGAGAGAAAGAGGAAAGGAGAATTAAGTTAGGGTTTGGGTTTGGCTAAAAGTAGGTATATATATGGGCTTTTTGGGTTGCATGCATGTAGTATAATAGAAAACATATTCCTAATGGGAGGTTGACTGAATATACATGGGGGAGGGATGTTTTGGTTAGCCAAGAGTGGCCCCTTATAATTTGTTTGGGTTGTTGGTGAGTTGGCTAATTGATTTGATTGAGGATTAAAAAGGTCTTTCCTAATATATACTAATTAAATCTATCTTATATAAATACAATCAAATCTGAATTAAATATATAATATATATTTATTAATATATATTAATACCCAACATGCCTACATAGGTTTGGGTTGGACTTTGGGTCAAATATAAACTAATGCCAACTAGGATTACACGTAGACACTTTCTATAAATAGAAGCTTTCCAAAATTGAAAATATATTAATATTAATAAAATATATAAACAAAATATATATCAACATGAAGGTATTTGAGAGTACTACATGTCTATTTAGATTTGGATTTGGTTCGGGTCAACTCGGGGCTAAATTGGTACTACCAGGTCTCCTAGAAAGTCAATAATTAAATAAATAAATCATCGGTGGGGGTTAAGGCCTGGTTTTCCTAGTTAGAACATACCTATGGCTCGGCCTTTCCTACCATGGCTAAAACACTAGTCAAAGCACACGTATATACTATCTGTGCCACAATTCTTGGTCATCTTGTACTCCAAAACTCAACAATGGCTAAGGTCATCTATAATAATAACTATTAATCAAAAATATTCATAAATTCCATAAAATCCTATTTAAATCAAATAAATAATAAAAAAATAATTCCAAAAATTTAGGGGCGTTACACATACATCATGTCTTTTATAGCACACCCAAAGACTCTCGGCCGAACATCTTCATGTTGCATACTGAACCCAGCGCAGTCACATGCCTCGAAATGCTAAGAAACTCCATACCTCAACTCATCCAAGCGAAGCTCCGCCATGAGCAAACCCATTCCTGAACCTACGGGCAAACTAGTAGGGGATTAGTACTTTCGTCCTCGTTGTACTGATCAAAACCCACTCACATAAACCAACACTAAGTAAATTTAGTGAAGCATACAGAGTTTTATTGGTGATCTTTCTATTTAGCCTTAGGATCAGTTTCATGGCAAGCTTAAGAAATAAAACATGTTATGAGCATAAATGGAAACATAAATGTGTCCAATCCCATGTCCCTGCGACAAATATTGTTAGCCACATGGTTTCATAAACATAGTGATTGTGCCCATCTCCGTCCCGTATATCCAAGCATGCAAGCCAATCATAATCACGCAACTAATAAATCAACTTAAACATAATCATATGGATAGAAGGCTCTGCGCCTGCACCCGATTCTTGTGTTAGTCTATCGGTCCTATCTATATGAAGGTCACGATGTTCTGCGCCGTAATGGACTTGGCATCTCAACGTGTAAGCATACGATCGCTCTAGTACGGTTGCTAGCCCAGTATCCGAAGGATCCCAAACTTACTGATATCATAGCTTATCACAATATTGGCCAGTCGCAACCCGTCCTAATGAAGTACACCATAAATACCAAACATAATTCCCTCCTAGGCCGAATGATTCTGGTGTCCCGGTTGTAACCGTTAGAGGGAAGCCGCACCCGTACACGGGCCATCCGAGTCCATTGACCATGTAATACGCGCCTGAGTTTTATACAACCAAACATATTCGCCTATCTCTATTTCCATCGACATTATGCCCCAACACATCCATATTAATGTCCAATGCCCCAATGCAACATTTACTCGTCTAACGGTCTTCACGTTATTCGCATAATAGCAGCTCTGCGACAATTGTGCCACAACTGCATGCTTCGCAGGTGAAGCATACCCTTCGATGTTCTGACAGTCCTGTGGTGTTGCACCACGAATTATCCACTATGCATACTCGGTCATTCGTATAGTTTCCATGCACAGATGCACGCTTAACGCCATAATCAATATTCTAGGCCTAGTGTTTAATGTTCTCGGAGTCGTGCATGTGATGCACATCTCGATATTGCCTTTAATGTTCTACCATCATATTGTCCTATCGTGACCCGTGCATTTGATGCACGTTGCTTCAATTGTTGATTGTTCAATGTTCTACCTTAATGTTCGAGATACACTAAGACCTTTACTCGACTCGAGCCACGCTTCCCTATTTCGATAGGAATACTAGCATAATATGGTACATTTTATTAGGCGTGAAGGAGTAGAGAGAAGGGTCAAGAACCCGCCCACCTTAAGCTAATATGACTTGTCGTTTCGTCGAGCCGATGTGGCTCGATTCCATAACTTGGTTGCACGACTAACTCTCCTAACTTAGCCGTTCCGTTGAACTATTCGACTAATTCGGCCTATCGTGCCCATGCCTTAGTTCGTTGCAAGGCGACAATTTGGTTTTGCTGACACCGTTGCAAATAAGACAAAAAGTCGACCTCTTATAATCCAGCATAAAAGTGTAGCCTGTACACGAAATTAACTAAAGTCAATATTTCTTCGAATCAGACTTATTCCTTGCGTCGCTTCGATTCAAAGCTTCTTTCGAGCCAACATAACTCTTGCATCGATTCGCATCGATACTTCACCGGGTCAACGCAACTCTTCGAGTCAACGACTCATCGTAATGCACCGAACGGTGCAGGACATTACACGTACTCGGTCCGAATTCTGTTGGTCCAGAATTGGTTGGTTAGAATTTTGTAAATCAGGTTTTGGGCTTTTGAGAAGTCAAGCAGTTCGAAGCTTTTATAAATGGAATTATTTTCAAAACGAAAGGATATTTTAAAAATATTTTGGGGTAGCCTATTTACCAGTACGACTCGGTGTACATTGTATTCCTAGACTCAATAAATTATAAAAAAATACATTGATATAGAAAGTACATACTTAATGGCAAAATGGCTCCAAGTCTTGAACGGTAGTAGTAGCATTTTTCAGCAATCGTCCAAGTAGCCTTTATATTGAGATATAGTTAGATCAATTATTAAAATCAAGTTTGACCATGACCAATGGGCCAATAAAATCATTGTAGTTTCTTTTTCTTTCCTGCATATCCTATCCTTGTAATCGTCATTTGATTTTTCCTCTAATCATCATTTGATTTTCAATAAAAATATGTTACTATATCTTAATTCTACTCTTGATCGTGACTAGATTTTGATTCTATTCTTGATCGTGACAAGTCGCACCATTTTTGAATTTTGAAGACAAATTTTTTCTAAGGTGGATAGATATGTAATCCCTTCTTTCCAACTTATACATATATTATTATTTTTCCAAGTTCCAAGTTCCTAATTTTTAATTATTATTTTCTAGCGAATTTTTTTTGGTAATTATGAAGAAGGGAATGACAATTTAGTAATTAGCGAAGAGAGAGTGACAAATTTATAAATACCTAGTCATACTTAAGGTGGAAAGTTTCTAGAATTGATTAATTAAATATATGTTTTAGTTAAGCATGTGCTTAATTAAACATTTTGAAAATTCCTAGGGAATCTAGCATATTCCTAGAATATTACTTCCTAATTTCCAATTAAAATATGTTAATTACTTCCTATACATACCCCCTATCTTCATGTTCTCTTCATTCCAAAACCCAAAACCCATTCTTGTGAAGCCCAAACCCTAATCCAATTCTAGTTTCCTCATGCCAGCCCTTGTGTCTGTGTCCAACCAAATTTTTTTGTTAGTCGTATCGGCATTGGATCCGACCCCGGGTGTCCACATTCCATTTCCTTAATCGAGTCCAATACAAATACAATATTGTGTCTGATACATTACAAACCCCATCCGAAATCTACCGTGTTCGATACGATGCACCAAACCACAAACACAACCAATTCTCCTATCCCGAGTCCGACCCTGAGGATAAGGATATACCTTGAGCTTCATCCTCAATCCTCTCCACACTTACTACTTCCTTCTCTTCTGGTCGCCATCGTTGTCGACCTCGATCGATGATCGTTCCAACCCTTTCTGCTGAGCTCCTTTCGGCGAGCGACTCGCCATCCTCCACCGACGTTTCTGGACCCGCCACCATCTGCTCCGCCCGACAAGCATCACCTCGTGGCCGACCTTGCTACCAACACGCAGGTTTCCAGAACCCTCGTGGCCGGAGCAGCATGTGCGTCCATAGTGCCTACCGTCTCGCTCCTTCCTCCTCCACAACCGGACACACACCACGACCCAAGTCGAGCCCGCGTCGACGTTGTCGACAACCGTTGTAAGTTCCTTGAACGACCTTAGAGTTCATTGACTTCGAGCGTCGTGCTCATTGTCAACCTTCTTCTCCTTCGGCGAACAGTACTTGGACCAGCGTACCGCAGTTTTTCGATCTCTTGCCAGTCGCTAATGGTGCTCATCTCCTGCGACCAACGTTGTGGTAGGATCCGTCGGAACCCTAGTTCCAGCTCGCCTTCCCAAGTTGATGCTGATCCTGGAGCCGACGCCTCCTCTCGTCATCCAGTTCCCAAAAATTCGATGAGTCCCTCTTCTTCTCTCTTCTCTCGATCCTCTTCCCCTCTCTCTTTTCGGTGAGTTGGGAGAATGACCTCTCTCTTTCACAAAGGAGTTAATGTTTTTCTCTCTCCCCATCGGTTCTCTCAATTTCTTGAAAATAGGTAATAGTGACTGTTCCCCTCTTTTGTCTTCTCTCTCATTCTTTTCAATTCTTTCTCTCTTTTGTTCTTTCTCTATATAATGGCATAAAGTAGGATTTAGGCTAGAATTTTCTGCCTATGAATAAATTTTTGGACATGCCTTAGTTTTAAGAATAGGCTATAGAATTAATAGGATATTAATTTGGTTGGTATAAAATTGAATGGGTTGGGTGAAAATGGGTTTTGAATATATAAAAAACCAATATGGGACATTTAGATTTTGTTATAATAAGATGGTTTTTTTTTTTCTTTGTATTCAATAGTGGGCCTAAACTGGCTTTGAGTTTAGATGAGATGAATAAATTGATTTGTTTTGGACTTATAACATAGGGAACCTAGTAGGAATTGTATGATATGGATGGGACCCTAATACCGAATCCTTGTATTTATGCCTAGGTTGGACTAGGAGCAACTTCTGCAATTTGGACTTGAGGTAAGTACATTCCTTACATATGTTTCTCAATACATTATAAATGCTGCATTTTATTCCTCGTTGAGTCATGTTTCATATTGTGACACGGTTCTAACACATAATCGTTCGTATATATTGATCGTGACTCGTGAACTGATCACGTTTAATATTTATCTCGTGTTGATAATGTAGTTTCCCACTCCGCGAAGGCACTAGATAGACAGAAAGATCGGATTGCTGGCTCTGCAATAGAAGACGATTGATCTGGGTGAGTGGACGAAGTCTCATTTGCTGATTCGCTTACGCCTAATAAAAATCTGAATTTTTGATTGAATGCTATTGTTAATAACAAGATAGTAAATCATTGACTATGCTTTAAGAGAATCCACATGTTGCTATGCTAAGAACAAGAAAAGAAAAAATCTGCATGCTAAGAAGAAGACTTGTTGCCTACTAATAAGAAATGAGATGATGCTTGTCATGCTTGATAAGATAAGACTAGATAAATGAATCGAATTGAATGCTTGATCATATGCTTGTTGCTAAGTATGCTTGAGATTTGTAGACATGTACAGACGGACTTGTACATGTTGACATGAATAAAAAAAAGGCACGAATTGAACGTGTCGTATATCTGTAAAGGCATGAAAAGAACATGTCGTCCATCTGATCACAATCTATCTCATCTGATAGAACTGCTAGAGCATGCATATGGTCTCGGACAACTTGTTAACAAGAAAAATTTGTCTTTCGGGTGGAATCTGGGGGCGCCTGGACCACTCGGCCTAGGAGAGATTAGGGCCTCCATGTGAAATGGGAGTCGATATCTGAGTCCTTAGCGACGAGCTGAACCGGAGAGTCACAGCGGCTAATTATGGGTTTTTCCAAGGACCATCATATAGATAGGTGTTGGTTGGTGCAGAGCTGAACCGGAGAGTCACAACTGCCAATCGAGCCTGCATGTGTCATGAATGTTTTGCTAAGAGCTAACGATGCAGAGACGAACAGGGAATAAGAATGTTGGTTATATTACGTTTGTGCTAATCCTTGTCTTGTGCAGGAATAGACCATTGGCTATGGTAAGAATCACTTAAAAGTGATACATATGTATTGCTTGAGTTTGCTATATGAATTGCTTGCAAAGATTAATCTGTTACAAAGAAGTGCTATATTTCCTTTAAAAAGAAAAGATATGATATCATGCTTATAATTATCTCTAAGAGATTGCTTGAACAAAGTAATGATTCTGCTCATGAAACACGCTGTGCACTACACATGAAATGAATAGTCATCGTGCTTGAATTGAATAGTCCCTTGTATGCTTCAAATGAAATGAAATGAATTGTGGCTTTTCAAAGATGTTTTCAAAGAAGGTAAACTGACTCTGTATGCATGAAATAAATATAGGTAAAAGTAGTGTCACTTCCCGTTCCCAGAATACGTATTTTAAATACGTGTACTGCTTGAATGTATTTATTTAAATTTTATCATGTATTATTCTGTATTTAAATTCCTTTAATTTCACGCTAATTATTTTTTCTGTATTTTACTTTCTACTTTTACTTTGCTTTTGGGTTCGGCCTGAGTTGGTTTATTTCCTAGCCTTTGGTGATTCAACATGCACCCATCTACTACCACCCCCATTTAAAGCCCCAAACCTTTTCTCTCTCTTCATTACTTCTCCTCCTCATTAACTCTTCTTCTTTATCCTCCATAACTCTTCCCCACCTACCCAGCCGCATAGGCAAGTGCCAACTTGCTTCATGATGGAACCCCAGTATTATTGTTCCATCATCTTCCTTACTTGATCTTAAGTCTCTTTAGTACTTAGCATTTTCAATTTCTATGGCTCATTTTGTGTAGATCTAAACTTGTTATATTTTCGTAATTTTGGGTTTTGATCTAGCTAACCTTGTTATTTCCAAGTTTTGATGGTTCCATGTAACGCTCCAGTCCTAAAATACGTAGGACAAGGTACATCGACATGCCAGCTGTATACATACGAAGTATACTCCAATATATAGAAATCTCGTATGAATACATAAGCTATAAAATGCAGTAAACCAAGAGTAATCTAATCTCATCCACAAATAAAGAATAAAAGATATCATATAATCAACTGTAATAAGTCTTCGTATAATACGTTGGGCGGAGAAAAATCCACTACCAACAAGTAAAGAAAAATATACATGGAAATGGAAATGATTTGGCGGGAGTAGCAAAGAAAGACCCAAGACACGTCATCTCCGAATGAATAGAGAAGATCGCGACCTCGGCTAGAACACCTGCAATATCACAAAAGCACACTCCTGGAGAGATAACCAGGTCCTCAGAGGGACGTAACAAGATACATAAAGAACATGCCACATAACTAAATATATATACCATGTCAAAAATTACAAGTAAAGTAAATAGTCCCACTCGTAACAAGATCCAATACCTCATCATCGAAACAGTGGACTACCCCTACAACCAAACAAAGACAAGGGGTAGCACACTATGCCGCGATGAGACATTGTCCCAAGCTACTAATGGGAGGGGTGATATGACATTTGACAAGGGTTACCTGACCATTCTAATGTGTTTATACAATAAGAACAAACCTTCAACGCATGGGCACTCTGGCTCAGTAGCAGTAATCTCAGGTATGGTCTCATCAGGATACCAGGGACCTCAAAGCATAATATTTCTCGAATGTCAGAGGCCAGCAGTAAATCAGGTATCAGGATCCAGGACCGTATATCCCGCGGAGATAACCGACAATAGGAGAGTGCATACTTGGCCCATACGTTAAGGAACTGTTCTTCCCATCCAATATCGAACAGAGTCACATCCATGACTCATATACCTCTACTAACTGTTAAGTCTCCTAACATGTCTCTATTAGCAGTTAGCCCTAACGCATGCGCATGGGAGATCTGCCCACACGCAAGAACCTCTACATGCTACTCATCTCACACATCCTCATGGTACAACTATGTCAAGATATATGCAATACACTACAAACGGTAGTCTCTTAACTCTAAGTCCACATGCAATCAAAGGATAATAACAAAGTATATCTAATATCACTGAGCAGACAGTAAATCAAGAACGGTAAGAACTGGAAATAAATGAATAGTGATATGTAATAAAATGCAAACTGAATATAAACAGTATAATGGCAAGGTATCTTGCCTGAGGTTAAGTGCAAAAGAGAATAATCCAGTAGCTCGAACAGACAAATAAACGAAGCAAGAAAAGCCAAATCCCGCAGATGACTCCGGATGCTGCAATAAACATCATAAACAAGTTTGGAATAAAGGATATGCCTAGGAAACGCATGTCCAAAAGTTAAATTCTGGAACATGGGCAAAATCGTAATTTCGGATCAAAACGATGTCCGCCGTTGGACTCACTTTGCACCGAAATACGTGCCAATATCTACGGTCTCTAAAGTCGTCAAACTACATGTTTATAGATTTGTTTTGATGGGACGAACCCAACGATATGTCCAATTTTGGATTTCGATGGGCTGTGCGCAAAATCGTCCGTTGAGTGGGATTGTGGGCCCGCCAAAATAGCGTTCCGATCAACGGTCTCAGAATCGGACCAAACTTGGCTCACAGGACCAGAAAAATATTTTGAGTCCAATGGCGCAAGTTTCATCGCGATATGATGAGTGTGCACAAAGTTGTGACTTAATTTGCAAAGGGTCGATACGGGGTATCTCGACGGATACGCACTGATTTCGTCGTGCACATGCAACGAAATCAGGTTTCGTTAGTTCCCACGCGTCGACAACATTCATACGCGCCTTTCGATGTGCATAGTGCGCGACCACGTCGTCCGGTTTGTCGGGACGCACGCCGTATCGGGTGTTTTTCCACTTTTTAAAAACAGAATTTACAATTTTTCGTAAAACTTTAACAACATGTAACTTTCTACATACTAGATGAAAAGTGAATCCAGAAGGTGCGTTACAATCTCGGTTATGTTGTCTTTGACTGTCTTTAATTAGTTTCTAAAAAATCTTAAAGTACAAAACGAAAAGTGGTCGACAAGTTGATGTTTCAAAACAGTTTTTAATATTCCAGAAAAGTGATTTTTCTCCAACTTTGTCTCGATTGTTTCGAGCAAGTTGTATGGACATGTCGAAATCCACCTGGAGGATCTCGAAGAGGGTCATGTGGGCTTTCTACACGAATTTACGGATCTAAAAACGGATTAAAATGAGGGAGATATCGATCGGGGAAGTGGGATACCTTAAAGTGGAAAACTATTGTTGTGGTTGTTGTCATCGTGACGACCGGGAGGCGGGACTGCTGTCGCTCTGGCGAGGTTGGGCATGCATGCCGAGGAGAGGGAGGAGTAGGAAGGAAGGAGGAAAGAGGAGGAAGGAGATGGAGATTAGGGTTTTTTTTTTAGGGTCAAATATATGTATATAAGTGTATCGGGGGGTTCGACCAATGTAAGTGCTGCTAATGCTTGAAGTGGGCGGCCCCTTCATTGGGCATAGCTGCTGCTATTTAGTTTTTTGGGCGCATGTGGTCGGTTCCCAGTTGTGGGGCCGACCACATATTCCTTTTCTTTTCTTTTTCTTTTTTTTTCCAAAACTCTTTAAACCAAAAGCTTAAATCATTATATGTATATATCTATAAAAATATATATATCCATATATTCACCATAAAATCTTCAAAATTTTTAAAATAAAAAGTAATATTATCCATCCATATATATAATGTATTTAAAGATATTTATATATATACAATTTCAATTGACCATAAATAGGATAACAATTAATAATGATATCTACTAGTAATGAATATGTATATTTAATCACCATAAAAATAACTTTAAAAATATAAAATAACAAAAATAGTCCTATGGTGGTTTTGGTGAACTTATACCACACCTTTTCCGAGTTCAAAAATTGTACAACGTTGCACAATATTATTTAATAACAAAATACCAATATTTTGTACAAATAATTAAATAATTACAAATTGTACATAAAATTTTAAAATAATTTAGAAAATATTTGTACATACCTAAAATATGCCCGCATGGCCATATTTGGTCACACTATCTGCTTACATGGGCTTAAATTTGGTTCGGGCCCAGTTCGGACTGAATTGGACAAAGCGGGTCATCTAAAAATCAATATATAAAATAATATTTAATTAAAATACTTTAAATAAGTCAATTCATAATTTGGTCTGGTTTTTCTAGTTTGGACATCACCATGGCTAGGCTTCTCCCGGTATGGCTAGTACACTAGTCAAGGCACACTGCTACATCTTCCGTGCCAAAATTCATGGTAGTCTTGTGTTCCAAAATTCAACAATGGCTAAGTCCATTTTTTAAAAAATAAATAAAACCATAAATTGTATAAATTCATTTTTAAGTCTAATAAAATAATTAAAAATAATTAAAAAATAGGAGTTTTACATCCTACCCAACTTACAAAAATTTCGTCCTCGAAATTTAGGAAAAATAGGGTAGATAGGGTTGAGGGATAGAAACGAGTTTATCAATGCCAACATACGATTAAATTTGGAGGAGGCAATGAAATAGCGTTCAACATAACCATGCATTAGAAAATTTAGGGAGTCGATATATACAAAAAATATATTATGGTTATGGAATTGAATAAGGGTTGCTGGTGTAGGTAACAAAATTTTGAATATCCAATTTTTAGAGAACAGTAAGGAATTGAGTAGACCAAAGAGAATAAATTAGACATTTAGGAAATGTGATCCCTTAAGGGAGAACTGGATACTAATCGTTTTGGTCGAGGGTTTGATTAAGTGAACGATTAGAATCATTCTCGAGTGCTTAAGAATAATTGGGAGGGAATGATAACAATTCTAGGGTTGAAAAAATGAGGAGGAGTTAAAGGCGAGGATATAGCCACATGAGTCGGTCGGTGGCTATCTACATTTGCGTATAATTAACCGATTGGGCAACAAAAGATGATACCTTAAGTCTATCTTAGCAAGTACAGTACCTTGTCTTTTCAAAACAAGTAAAAGACAAGAACAACAAAGGTTTCAAAGACGGTGTTATATATTGAGTACGAATTGCGGGGTTCATAGGCGGCAAAAATAATTCAAAAGAGAATTGCCAAGGCTGTCACGGATGAGACTCTAAGGCAAGTTTACTATGTCTTCATCCACGTAGAATAATATATGATAAGCGAACCAAAGTGCAATAGGTTGATCAGACCATCATGCACCGGTTCTGATTAGACAATACGTTAATGGGTGCACCCAATAAAATATGTCATGATCAAGCTTGATAACGAAATAAGCTTGTAAAACTGAAGCTACATTAGCAGCATGAGATAGTCAAAATATGAGCAAGGGAGGTATTGATGAAGGAAATTTTAATTAGTCCAAGATCTTTTAAAATCAAGGCTCGCCAGAAGTTTGGGCCTATACAGTTGGCTTGGTTGAGTAGCTAAGTTAGGGTCCTCTGAAATTATAGTCTGGGCAAACTTATTGTCACGATCCGCACCCTGATGAGGGGCACGAGCACGTGGTTACGTCCAGCCTATGCCGCAGTATCGGCGGTAGAACGCTGTATATAGGATCTGTAAATACTACGACTAAAATAGATAAAGGTACATGTACAGTATATACACTCCGAATGGAGGTGACATAGCAATACAGTCTCAATCACAAAATAAAACTAAGGTAGATAGCCTGGAAAGGAAATTGGATAGATGAAAGCAGGAAATAAGTTCAAGATCTACACAAGTCCAAAGCTATACACAACTACACAGAGTCATAGAAATATAATATAAAATGCTACAAACTGAAAGTACTAGCTGGCTCGCAGGCCAGGCAAACCTAACTAAGCTATACTACTCAGGGTGAGCAAAGTCTAGTGGCTCTACTAACAAGCCATGGTCCAGGTCTACTCCGTCAGACTCGACCCCATAATAGGTCGGACAATCTGCCTCAAAATCATCTGTAATATATCAACGGTATCCTGTCAGGAAAATGAGCAAGTACAAACACCAACAGCAGTTCCATATGAATTGACAAATACTATAAGAGACAGTATAATAAAATACAAGACAAAGATATATGAAATACAGGGTAAAATCAGCAGAAAAATGTATAACAGATGTGAGTATTGAATAGGACGACAATATATAGGATGATTTATGAACTATTCGGAAGTCGAGTTACAACTCTTAAACCAAACAAGGATCGGGGTTGTAACTATTCTTCCGAACAGAACTTAGCCTCCTATGATAAATAAATATAAAAATGTGACTTGAATTATTAGAGAGCTATGTGATCGGCTAGGGAATCATGGTAGAGTTATCCACTTGGCTCGGCAATCCACGGTGACCTCAACGAAAAGTCATGCCGGCCAACCTGGATAACATGGACATGAATGTATCTGCTACACCCTACGTGAGGTGAGAGTGGCACAAGCAAAATAGTGATATGGGGCTTTGATCACATAACCCCTAATAATTCCTCCATCTCCGAATAGTATCGTGGATCCGAACATGGCACGTCATGACACGGGATTCAACAGCAGAGGGCCAGCCCACTCCCAAATCGATGCCTATATAAGTACATGAAACATGGATATCACACACCAATATACCAATGAAATCCGGGAATAACATCTCAAGACAGGATCCGACGTATACTAGTCCGTGAACCGTCGTGTCGGGAATTATGTAAGACACTACAACTGAATCGAATATAGTAGACATCAAGACAATGAAAACTATCAGTAAATGTACTCGCCTGTGGTCCTGAGCTGATAAGGTGAACAGACGCTCAGAGTAATCATAGACCTAAAATAAGATAATATGAGTCAAACATGGTTTTATACTGAAAAAGAAAACTAATTTAAGTCATGAATGCAAGTCTAAGTCAAACTAGGTCAATCTAGGTCAAATTGAGTCATACTAGGTCATACCAAGTCACTGGGAGTCAATCCAAGTCAAACGGGGTCAAAGGTTGATTTATATTTGATTTTTGGTCAACTGGTCAACCCTGGTCAACTCTGGTCAACTCTAGGTCAACCCTAGGTCAAACTAGTCTAACGTTGACCAACTGTTGACTTTTAGTCAACTGGTCAACTCTGGTTTGGTTTCGGTCAAATCTAGTTACTTATAGGCTAAGGTTGACTCTCGGTTGACTTTTGTTAACTTTTGGTCAAAGTGGTCAACCGAAGTCAAAACTAGTCTAGGAGCACTATATTTGATCATTACCAACCAAGGGAACCAAGTTCTAACCATATCTTAATCCTAAACTCTAATACCTTAGTTTCTAGGTATTACCTACATTACCCTTACCAAGGTAATCCCGATACCTTGTCCATTACAAAGGAAACCCCGCTAATACTCAAGATACTAGCCTAGGCTCCTTAGGGTAGCTAGATACTATCATATCTAGGGTTTACCTACCAAGAACTATAGGTTTCCTAGGTATCTAGTCCATCTTAGGTTACATGTTGTTTATCCTCATTACCTTACCCTTATCTCATTCTCACATCTAACTAAACACTCACACACACAAACTCACTCACTCACTCACTCACACATGGTCACACATAGGCTCTTACCTATAGGTTCACATATAGGCTAACACCTATAGGCTACTAGCTATACATATATACTCACACACACACTCTCTAAGCTCACACACACACACACACACACATATAGGCATAGGACAGGTTTTTGATATTAGTTTGAAGGGCTATTATAGGACATGAATTTGGACTGATACATGGTGTTCTAGGACTGGTTTAAGATTTCCTAATGTCACACACACACACACACATAAATAGCTCTCTCACACACACACATAGGCTGTGTTTGGGATTGGTTCATGGCTGGTTTGTGACAGCTATGGGCTGTCATTTGGGACTGGATTGGGAACAGGAATGGGACCAATACCTGGGATGAATATAGGCTGTGTTTAGGACTGGAATATGGGACAAGTTTGGGGTTGCTAAGGGCTGTTTCAGGACAGCTTGTATAGCTGGTTTGTAGGGCTATATGCTGTCCAAAATTGGACTGAAATTGGGTTGGTTTGGGACTAAGTTTGGGTTGTTCCTAGGCTGAACAAAGGCTGGGTTTAAGGGACTGAAATATGGACTATGGGGACAGCTAATGGCTGATTTGGGACCAGGTTTTAAGAGCTGTGGGGGGGCTGCTAATAGGCTTAGTATAGGACTGAAATGGACAACAAATGGGGACTGAACATGCTGGTATGGGACTGAAATGGGGGGCTGTTTAGGACAGGTTTAAGGACTGGTATTAGGACAAGTTTAGGACTGTCCATGGGGCAGGAATTAGGACAGTTTTGAGACTGCTGCGGGGGCTGTTCAGGCTGATATGGGAGGCCTATCAAGGCTGGTAATAGGCTGAATATAGGACTATTTAGGGACTGCTTATATTGCTGAGAACATACTGAACCAAGGGGCTACTTAGGACTGATTTAGGACTGCAATTTGGGACCAATACCTGGGCTAATTCCCCCCTCTCCGACCTGCTATTAAGCAGTGAATGACAGTCCCCTTTGGGGACTGTCCAGTACACAAATCAGTCCCCCTTTGTGGGGACTGATACCCCATAAGTCTACTAATTCCAGCAGATAAACCCCCTCCCCCCCTTGTTCACTCTTAATCACTCCAACATCTCCCATTAATCTCTCACTCTCTCAAACTCTCAATCACTCACTCCCTCTATTCACAAACACACTCAAACTACTCCACCACCATTCTAAACCTCCCTCGGCCGAACTCTCATACCCCCTAAACACAAATGAAAACACATGACACACCATTGCACATATACATATAAATATAAGCCACCAATTTATATATATATATATATATATATATATATATATATATATATATATATATATATATATATATATAGAGAGAGAGAGAGAGAGAGAGAGAGAGAGAGTAACACTTATATAACCATATATATATATATATAATATATATATATATATATATATATATATATATATATATATATATATATATATATATATATATATATATATATATATATATATATATATATATATATATATATAATATGATACAATATGACACATGAAGAACACCTCTCTAAACAACACAAATCTGAGATTTAAATATCTAATAATTATTCACACAATATATATATTAAAACAAGAGTCCAATAGGGATTTTCCCACTAGGACATAATCCCACACATAGGACACTCCTAAAAGTCTCTAAAAGGACACGAAACGGACACAAATGGAGACACAACCATGGGGGTCATTCCTATGGATCAAAAATCATCCTATATGCATGAGGTTATGAAAATGAAAAAGGATTTATACCTCCCGGTAGATCGAATCGAAGAAAAGTCTTTCCGATACGACACCGACACGTAGGAATCCCGAATGGATGCGAACGAGCTCCGAATCCTCCCAAACTTGGCTAGCTTCCTCCTTGGCTTGAGTAGAGAAGGAAAGAAGAAGATTAGGTGGAAGAAAGAAGGGATTTGGTGGAGAAATCTATATAAAACCCTCTCTAGAAATTTGGGGAAGAACAAGAGAGAGAAAGTGGAATGGAAAGGAATGGAAAATATCAATGGGCTTGAGCCTATCCCCTCAATAGGTGGCTCGCCATAATGGGGCTATGTGTCCCTATATGCAATATCTAAAATACCCTCCCACTAATCTATTTGATTAATATTAGGAAGGGTTTAAGTCGGGGGCTAATTTAGTCATTCAAATGTCTCTAATCACACTAACCCTATCCATAATAATTTGCCTAACCACTAACTAAAATAATTAGCATGTGGGCCATGGCTAACTAGTGTGTGGGTCCCCCTAGAGTCAAAACTACCCCGGGTCCCCGTTACAAGTCGATTGAGTTGAAATTTGAACCCGACTCAAATAACCCCAAAATAATCTTATAAATAAATAAATAATTTCAAAAATATTCTAAAATAAAAAATGACAAAAATACCCCTATTTTTGAAAACTTGGGGTGACAAATCTATCCACCTTAAAAAAAAATTTCCTCGAAATTAAAACCAAACAATAGTAAAATATCAAAATCACAAGTCATGGCTTAAAATTTAAAATGATTAAAATCTCATAAATCAAGCATGAATTAAATAACTAAAATTATAAAATTTAAAATTACTCTCAAATAGAAACTGGGTGCTATAAGTCTATCCACCTTAAAAGAATCATCCTCAAAATTAAAACAAAGTAAACACAGAAAAATTATGCAAATCGATAATCGTATGCGTCTGTCCAATCATCATGATACTCAGAATCTTCGTCATGCCAGTGATCAAGGCTACGATAATCACAGAGTCCTCAACTACGGTACATACCTCTAGAATTTTTGTATTTAAAATTTTTGCATTGCCGCATACTTGGCAGCAAAAACCTTAAATTCCCACACCCAAAAAATACGACCATAATTCGACTATATGTCCTCACTATGCCTGCTAGCATGACCCTAGAGTATTCTAAAATCTCATAATCGAGGCGACCTAGCCCATACGACTTATCTCAGAAGGAAATCACATCACAAGAATAATTTTCATCCAACGATCAAAGAACAGATAGAATCGAAGTTCAAGACAGTTTATAAGAAGACAAATGCGGAAAGGAGATCAAAATATTAGAACCTGCTATCTGCTCTGCTACTGCCTGAGTGGGCTCAACTGTCATGGCGAAAGCTCGCCCCTGCTCACCTCCTCTAGCCTGCTGCACTCCGTCCTGGCCTCTTCGAATTCCACTAGCGGGGTAATCCCTCAGCTGGTGGTCAGGCGCTCCACAGTATAGGCAGACGCCCAACCTCTTCCTACAAGCCTCTCGAATGTGTCCCTACTTATCGCAGAAAGTGCACTGAGTAGCCTGCCTCTGGCCCCATCCCTGGTGCTGCTGGGCATGTGCTGGTGCCTGCTGAAACTGCAACTGAGGCTACTGCTGCTGAAACTGCCTCGGCTAAAAATAAGGGCACTTCGTCGGCCCCGTACTCGAGCTAGCTCCGAGAACGTCACTGCCCCTCTTCGGCTTGAGGCTGAAGTCCTCCTCTGAAATCTGCATCTCTATCAGGATCTGCTCGAAGGTCGCGTCACGTCGTCCAGAGGAACGAGTGCGCACTGCATGGATAAGACCCATCCAGAACTTTCGAGCCTTGCACCCCTCATCCTGAATCAGACTGGGTACAAACCTACTCAGGCGGAAGAACTCTGCTGCGTACTCGTCTACCGACGAGTTCCCCTGTACCAAATTGGCAAACTGTCCCTCCAAAGCTGTCAAGGCCACATCTTGGTAAAACTTCTCCTTAAAGAGCTTCCTGAAGTCCTCCCAAGACAAACCCCTCATCGACACACGCGGATCCGTGCGAAAGCAAGTCAGCGCTATATCGAAAAACTGGCTCACCGCAGACGTCACCCAAAGCCCTCTCGGAACCTCTGCCAACTCCAGGCTCCGCTGGACATCCTCTAACCAGTCATCCGCGTATATGATACCCTCGGTACCCTTGAACTCCCTCGAATTCATCTTCCTGAAGTCTAGGTGTGTGCCAGGCCTCCCCTGACCCTGCTGCTGAACAGGGGCTCCCTGATCTGTATCCGGTGGACTCCTCTCTACTGCTGCCATCTCCAGCTGATGGGAGTTCTCCATACTCCGTCGTAACAACTCTGCCTGTACGCTCTGGGTCTACAACATCTGTTGCAGAAGGGCCATCATCCTCTGAGTATCAGTCGGTAGCGGAGGCGGCAGTGGAAGAGTATCAGGAATGACTATGGACGGTCCCGCTGCTGGAGGTGGAAGACCTCCTGGAACCGTCGCTGCTACTCCCGCCTGAAGGGCAGGAACTGAGGTGGCAGCTCCCTCAGCTGTAGCTCCCGCAGCCGGAGGTGGAAGACCTTCTGGAACTGCCGCTGCTAGTCCTGCCTGAAGGACAGGAGTTGGGGCTGCTGCTTTCTCGATTGCTACTCCCATAGCCGGAGGTAGAAGTCCCACTGGATCGGACCTCTCTGGAACTACACTAGGCCCTGCTGCCTGAGAACGAGTCACTGTCATCCAGAAGACGAATTGAACCCAAGAGATCAATATGGCACAAGATAAGATATTTTCAAAGGAGGACAATTGAATTCAAATGTAAGAAGAGTTGTCATGGTAATCAAAAGATCAGAATCTCCTAAAATGTGATTGAGTAACTCCTATCATACCCTATATCTTACGTCCTAATCGCAGGCTCGTAATTAGCACTCTAAGTCGAGCACCATTATGAGATCGTACTAATTGCGACTCTGACCTGCATGGGCCACCACAAAAATGTGTCATGACCCGCACCCTGATGAGGGGCACGAGCACGTGGTTACGTCCAGCCTACGCCACAGTATCGACGGTAGAATGCTGTATATAGGGTCTATAAATACTACGACTAAAACAGATAAAGGTACTTGTACAGTATATACACTCCGAATGGAGGTGACATAGCAATACAGTCTCAATCACAAAATAAAACTAAATTAGATAGCCTAGAAGGAAATTGGATAGATGAAAGCAGGAAATAAGTTCAAGATCCACACAAGTTCAAAGCTATACACAACTACACAGAGTCATAGAAATATAATATAAAATGCTACAAACTGAAAGTACTAGCTGGCTCGCAGGCCAGGCAAACCTAACTAAGCTACACTACTCAGGATGAGCAAAGTCTAGTGGCTCTACTAACAAGCCACGGTCCAGACCTGCTCCGTCAGACTCGACCCCATAATAGGTCGGGCAATCTGCCTCAGAATCATCTGTAATATATCAACGGTATCCTGTCAAAAAAATGAGCAAGTACAAATACCAACAGTAGTTCCATGTGAATTGACAAATACTATAAGAGACAGTATAATAAAATACAAGACAAAGATATATGAAATATAGGGTAAAATCAGCAGAAAAATGTATAACAGATGAGAGTACTGAATATGACGACAATATATAGGATGACTTAGGAACTATTCGAAAGCCGAGTTACAACCCTTAAACCAAACAAGGACCGGGATTGTAACTCTTCTCCCGAACAGAACTTAGCTTCCTATGATAAATAAATATAAAAATGTGACTTGAATTATTAGAGCGCTATGTGATCGGCTAGAAAATCATGGTAGGGTTATCCACTTGGCCCGACAATCCAAGGTGACCTCAACGGAAAGTCATGTCGGCCAACCTGGATAACATGGACATGGAGGTATCTGCTACATCCTACGTGAGGTGAGAGTGGCGCAAGCAAAATAGTGACATGGGGCTTTGATCACATAACCCCTAATAATTTCTCTATCCCCGAATAGTATCATGGATCCGGACATGGCACGTCATGACACGGGATTCAACAGCAGGGGGCTATAGCCCACTCCCAAATCGATGTCTATATAATTACATGAAAGATGGATATCACACACCAATATACCAATGAAATCCGGGAATAACATCTCATGACAGGATCCGACGTATACTAGTCCGTGAACCGTCGTGTTGGGAATCATGTAAGATACTACAACTGAATCGGATATAGTAGATATAAGACAATGAAAACTGTAACGCCCCAGTCCCAAAATACGTAGGACTAGAACGCACTCATGCCAGCTGTATACATACGAAGTATATGGACCCTCGTATATGTACATAAGCTGTAAATACAGTAACCAAGGTACTAAATCTCATCCAAAAAGATAAATATGATATAAAAGTAACTTTGAATTTGTCATGTACACCATAGTTGGGCGGAGACAAAGTCCACTACCAACAAATTTTAATAGAAATCAAAATATACAAGGAAAGGAATTTGGTAGAGCAATGAGATGACGATCCAAGAGCAACATCTCGATGAATAGAGCGCAAGTCATGGCCTTAGCTAGTGCACCTGCAGAAATACAAGAACACACACCTGGCGAGATAACCAGGTCCTCAGAGGGACGTAACAAGATACATCAACATGCCATATAATACTGAATATAAAATATGCCGCAATCAAAGAAAGTGACAAGACACAATAAGGTACTCTAACGATACTAAAGTGAACATGCAGTTAAGAACAAACCTTTTGTCGCATGAGCCATGGCTGTAATAGGATCTGGTATAGTCCCCTCTTGGGCACCAGTGACCGAGAGCATGACGTTGAAAAACGACAGTGGCCAACCTGAGAGGCTCATACCCGTATCTCCAGCGGAGCTTCCGGGTTATAAGGAAAGTGCAATAGAAGCCCATACGATAAGGAAATGTTCTCTCCACCCAATATACTGTCAAGTCGCATCCATGACCATGTATCTCTACTAACTGCTAAGTCTCCTAACACGCCTCTATTAGCAGTTAGCCCTAACGCATGCACATGGGGGATCAGCCCACACACAAGAACCTCTACATGATACTCATCTCACACATCCTCGTGATACAACTGTGTCAATGTATATGCAATACACTACAATGGTAGTCCCTTAACTCTAGGTCCATATGCAACCAAAGGATAAATAACAAAATACATCTAATATCACTGAGCATGCAGTACATCAAGAACTAGAAATAAATGAACAGTGATATGTAATAAAATACAAACTAATAATAAACAGTATAATGGCAAGGTATCTTGCCTGCGGTACGAGAAAGGCAAATCCAAGAGTAGCAAGTGTCAGCATCCAAAAGTCACAATTCACAGATGACTCCAGTCGCTGAAACAAACATCAAAAATGATCTCGGTGAAGAAGATATACCTAGGAAACGTCTGTCCAAAAGTCAAATTCTAGAACAGGGGCAAAATCAAAATTTCGGGTCAAAACGATGTCCGCCGTTGGACCCGCTTTGCACCAAAATGTGCGCCAGAACCTACGGTCCCTAAAGTCGTCAAACTATATGTCTACAGATTCGTTTTGACGAGACGAACCCAACGTTATGTCCAATTTTGGATTCCGGTGGGCCGTGCACAAAATCGTCCGTTGAGTAGGATTGTGGGCCCGCCAAAATAGCGTCCCGATCAACGGTCTCAGAATCGGACCAAACTTGGCATACATGACCAGAAAAATATTTCGAGTCCAATGGCGCAAGTTTCGTCGCGATTTGATGAGTGTGCACATAGTAATTGGAAAATACCGAAAATGCCCGATACGCAAAAATGCGACGGATACGGACCAAATTCGTCGCGCACACGCAACCAATTTGACTTCCGTCAATTTTCGCACGTCCACAAATTCGATACGAACCTTTTGGTACTCTCGGTTCACGACGGGGTCGCCCGGTTTGTCGGGACGTACCTCGTACGGGGTTTTTAGTGTTTTTGAAAACTGATTTTTCGAGATATTTAATTTAATTAAAAACTGAAATTTATTGCTGAAATAAATAAAACTATATGAAGGGATGAAAGAGGGTCACGTGGGCTATCTACACGAATTTACGGATCTACAATCGGATTAGAATTGAAGGAGAAATCGATTGAGAGAGTGGGATACCTTACAGTGGGAATCTGTTGTTGTTGTCGATGGTTCCTTTGTCTTCTTCGCGAGCACGGCTTCGCCATGGTGCGCCCGAGCTTCGCCGTGGAGTGGAGAGGAGGAAGGAGGAGAGGAAGGAGGTGGAAGAAATTGATTAGGGTTTTTTTTTTCCAACACTTATATATAACTTATATATATAAACCTGTGGGAGAGGGGTCGGCAAGTTGTGTTGTTACTGCTTGCGGCTTAAGGTTAAAAGGGGGCGGCAACAAAGGAACCAAGCTACAGCCGCTAGCTATTCCTTTGCAAGCAATGTGGGTGGTCGGCCAGGTGGTGGGGCCGACCACCATGCAATACTTTTTTTTTTCTTTCTTTCTTCTTATCTAAATCTTTATATATATATTTATATATATATCTAAATCTATTATGTATATATCTAAATCTACATAAAAATCTTCACCAATTTAAATAACAATTTAATATTATCTATCCACATAATTAATGTATTTAAACCCATCTATATATATACATATACAAATTTACTTTACAATAGATTTAATAATAATAATCCTATAAGTAAAGTGAATAAATATTTATTAAAAATAACTTTAAATGAAAATAATAAAATAATAAATTTGCTCAAGGGTGGTTTGGGTGAACCCATCCCACACTTCCAAATTCGGGTCCAGAACAATTTGTACAGTGTTGCAAAATATTATTTAATAACAGAACACCAATAATAGTACAAATATTTAAATAATTAAAAATTGTACATAAAATTCTAAAATAATTTAGAAAATATTTCTACGTACATAAAATATGTCTACATGGCCACTTTGGTCTCCCACGTGCCTACATGGCCTTGGGTTTGGTCCGGGCCCAGTTCGGACTGAATTGGCTAAACCGGGTCATACAAAAAAATAAATAAATAAAACCATCAATTGTATAAATTCATTTTAAGTCTAATAAAATAATTAAATAAATAAATAAAAATTAGGGGTTTTACATCCTACCCAACTTACAAGAATTTTGTCCTCGAAATTTAGGATTAATAGGGTAGATAGGGTTGAGGGATAGGAAGAGTTCGTCAATACCAAAAATGCAATTAAGTTTGGTGGAGGCGATAAAACTACATTCAACACCACCATGCAATCGAAAATTGTGGAGTCGATATATACAAAAATATATCATGGTTATGAAATTCAAATAAGGATTGCTAGTGAAGGTAACAAAATTTTTGAATATCCAATTTTAGAGAACAGTAAGGAATTGAGTAGACAAAAGAGAACAAATTAAACTTTTGGGGAGATGTGGTTCCTCGAGAAAACTTGATACTAATCATCTTGATTGAAAGTTAGATTTAAGTGAACGATTAGAATCATTCTCGAGTGCTCCAGAATAATTGGAAGGGCACGATAACAATTCTAGGGTTGAGAAGTGAGGAGTAGTTAAAGGCGAGGATATAGCCACATGAGTCTGTCGGTAGCTATCTACACTTGTATATAATTAACCGATTGGCAACCAAAGATGATACCTTGAGTCTATCTTAGCAAGTATAGTGCCTTGTCTTTCCAAATAAGTAAAAGACAAGAACAACAAATGTTTCAAAGACGGTGTTATATATTGAGTACGAATTGCGGGATTCATAGGCGGCAAAAATAATTCAGAAGAGAATTGTCAAGGTGGTCGCGGATGAGACTCTAAGACAAGTTTACTAAGTCTCCATCCCCGTCGAATAATATGTGATAAGCGAACCAAAGTGCAATAGGTTGATCAGACCATCATGCACCGGTTCTGATTAGACAATATGTTAGTGGGTGCACCCAATAAAATATGTCATGATCAAGCTTGATAAATAAATAAGCTTGTAAAACTGAAGCTATATTAGCAGCATGGGATAGTCAAAATATGTGCAAGGGAGGTACTGATGAAGGAAATTAAATAGTTCCGGATCTTTTAAAATCAAGGCTCGCCCGAAGTTTGGGCCTATACAGTTGTCCTAGTGTTTCTTCATTTATGGCTTGGTAGACTAAATAAGTTAAGGTCCTCTGAATTCTAGTCTAAGTGAACTCATCAATAGGGTCACAAGGACAAAGGGTTTGTTAGGTGGTGAGGTATTCTACCCAACTTACAAGAGTTAAACTAATAGTATCATAGGACAATGGGTCAAGCAATCAAGATAAAATAAAAATTTAAGCATTTAAGGAATTTAGTAGAACACAATCACATATCGGGTCGAAAGAATTGAGTCGAGGTTGAATCCCTATTCGTGGTCAAAACATATCTGTATCCTGGTAAAGATTTTAGTTTGGTCATTTTGACCATAAGGTCATATCAAAAAAAAATAGAGTACAAGGAGGTGGGTTTTGGTGGGACATGATATGTCTACAGGAAGGTGGTCTTGTCTAGGTCTTACACATAAAATTTGTTGGATGGAAAAGTCTAATGTTGTGCTCCAAATATCCAAGTCACGATAAGGGACGCCAAAAGATCTAAAATAGGAAGTGGGAGTGCACGAGGTGATAATTAATGCACAAAACTAAAGAAGATTAAGTTAAAGCATGAAATAAAATTAATTTAAGAATCCATAAAATAATAATTTAGGGGCACAGTTCTAGTGAGAAGATAGTATCCTAATGAATACAGTTAAGGAATAATTAAATCGTTATTCAAATGCAAATGGGTTAGAAGGTCGTAATTAAAAAATCTAGAATTGAAGGAAGGTCGAGTAAGTCAAGGTGGAAATATAATCACATAGCTTGGTAGATGACTAACAACACTTGTGTACATACTACTATCATGGTCATGAGTGACATGGCAATTAGTATGGAGTACATCCATCTAATTAGAGCTATCTTGATGGCCTACCATTTAAAATTTAACTCCAGTTTTCTCCAAAAAGTTTCAAAAATAAACTTTCAAAAATAAACCACCAAAATTTGTATTCACTCCAAGCCGTTCAAATTCATCATAAAAATTTCAATTACTCTCATAAATCTCAAAGCAAAATTTTATCACGTTACTACTAATCTTTTCCAAAATTAACGTTTTAAATTCAACTATTTAACTCAAGAGTTCACAATTTACGAATCCATAAAAATTTCACAATCAATCAAAAATTTAACACTCTAAAATTTTCAAATAACTCACAATAAAACTCTTAGCATATTTAAAAGCAATTTCAAAAATTAAGCTCAATGCTCTCATCAATTTTAACTTCTATTTATGCTATGTTATTCCAACAAACTCACAACTTTTAAATGGTAACTTCCTTTAATCAATAAAAATAACTTTTCATCACATCCTTCGAAATTTTTCAAAAAATTTAATATTAGCAATCCCACATTTAAACTAAATTTTCAAATAATCTTATCAGTCAAAATCTTTTTTTTTTTTTACCAAAAATCTAAATAGATTTTTTTTTAAAATCCTCATTCATAGGACACAATTTAAAATAAAGAAAAATTCTCAAAAATCGTTTTCATAACTTTCAAATATTTAAACCAAAAATTTGTCATAATTAATTCCACTTAAAATTTAAAATTTACTAGACACAAAATTTCAAGTTGTATGATTTAAATTTAAATAATATATACTGCCACATTTAAAATCTAAGATCATTTTCAATCCAAATTTATAACTGTTCAAATGCATATAACGATAATCCAATAAATTATAAACATCAAAACTCAAAAATCAAATAATTTTATATTTGTTCAAAGATGTATATCTATCACCCAAAACTCATAATTATCACAACTCGAAAAACAAATCAATTTTATACTTGTGCAAGGATGTACAACTATAACCCAATAAATTTTAAATATCAAATCTTGAAAATTAATCAATTTCTTAAACCAAGTATAAAATCTATAAATCCTCTGGTGTTTACTATTTAGAAATCTTAAGGTAAAAACTTTCCGTGGCAATATCCTACTTTACCAATTACTAATCATTAAATCACACTAAAAAGCCTTTTTAACTCAATTAGAGTCTTGAATGTATTCCAATTGCCAATATAACCATTCTAGCCATGTGTTTGACCTATGAGCATATACTAGTGTAGTCATCTTCCTAGTTGACACTAAGCACGAAAATAAGAATCAATGGTAGAAAGAAATCAAGCAAGATGCAGTTCAAGGAGGTCGAACAAGAGTTCAAAATTTGAAGTCGGGGAAGAGGTCAAGCTGTATGGATGAGATTCCTAGATTCTAATCCTATGTTGCAGGCTCACATCGGTACAGTTACGTAACCGACGTGACAAACTTGACCTGCATGGGCCACCACAAAAACATGTAACGCCCCAGTCCCAAAATACGTAGGACTAGAACGCAATCATGCCAGCTGTATACATACGAAGTATATGGACCCTCGTATATGTACATAAGCTGTAAATACAGTAACCAAGGTACTAAATCTCATCCAAAAAGATAAATATGATATAAAAGTAACTTTGAATTTGTCATGTACACCATAGTTGGGAGGAGACAAAGTCCACTACCAACAAATTTTAATAGAAATCAATATACAAGGAAAGGAATTTGGTAGAGCAATGAGATGACGATCCAAGAGCAACATCTCGATGAATAGAGCACAAGTCATGGCCTTAGCTAGTGCACCTGCAGAAATACAAGAACACACACCTGGCGAGATAACCAGGTCCTCAGAGGGACGTAACAAGATACATCAACATGCCATATAATACTGAATATAAAATATGCCGCAATCAAGGAAAGTGACAAGACACAATAAGGTACTCTAACCATACTAAAGTGAACATGCAGTTAAGAACAAACCTTTCATCGCATGAGCCCTGGCTGTAATGGGATCTGGTATAGTCCCCTCTTGGGCACCAGTGATCGAGAGCATGACGTTGAAAAACGACAGTGGCCAACCTGAGAGGCTCATACCCGTATCTCCAGCGGAGCTTCCGGGTTATAAGGGAAGTGCAATAGAAGCCCATACGATAAGGAAATGTTCTCCCCACCCAATGTACCTGTCAAGTCGCATCCACGACCATGTATCTCTACTAACTGCTAAGTCTCCTAACACGCCTCTATTAGCAGTTAGCCCTAACGCATGCACATGGGGGATCAGCCCATACACAAGAACCTCTACATGATACTCATCTCACACATCCTCGTGATACAACTGTGTCAATATATATGCAATACACTACAACGGTAGTCCCTTAACTCTAGGTCCATATGCAACCAAAGGATAAATAACAAAATACATCTAATATCACTGAGCATGCAGTACATCAAGGACTAGAAATAAATGAACAGTGATATGTAATAAAATGCAAACTAATAATAAACCGTATAATGGCAAGGTATCTTGCCTGCGGTGCGAGAAAGGCAAATCCAAGAGTAGCAAGTGTCAGCATCCAAAACTCACAATTCACAGATGACTCCAGTCGCTGAAACAAACATCAAAAATGATCTCGGTGAAGAAGATATACCTAGGAAATGCCTGTCCAAAAGTCAAATTCTGGAACAGGGGCAAAATTGAAATTTCGGGTCAAAACGATGTCCGCCGTTGGACCCGCTTTGCACCGAAATACGCGCCAGAACCTACGGTCTCTAAAGTCGTCAAACTACATGTCTACAGATTTGTTTTGACGAGACGAACCCAACGTTATGTCCAATTTTGGATTCCGGTGGGCCGTGCACAAAATCGTCCGTTGAGTGGGATTGTGGGCCCGTCAAAATAGCATCCCGATCAACGGTCTCAGAATCGGACCAAACTTGGCATACAGGACCAAAAAAATATTTCGAGTCCAATGGCGCAAGTTTTGTCACGATTTGATGAGTGTGCACATAGTAATTGGAAAATATCGAAAATGCCCGATACGCAAAAATGCGACGGATACGGACCAAATTCGTCGCGCACACGCAACCAATTTGACTTCCGTCAATTCTCGCACGTCCACAAATTCGATACGGACATTTTGGTACTCTCGGTTCGCGACGGGGTCGCCCGGTTTGTCGGGACGTACCTCGTACGGGGTTTTTAGTATTTTTGAAAACTGATTTTTCGAGATATTTAATTTAATTAAAAACTGAAATTTATTGCTGAAATAAATAAAACTATTTGAAGGGATGAAAGAGGGTCACGTGGGCTATCTACACGAATTTACAGATCTACAATCGGATTAGAATTGAAGGAGAAATTGATTGAGAGAGTGGGATACCTTAAAGTGGGAATCTGTTGTTGTTGCCGATGGTTCCTTTGTCTTCTTCGCGAGCACGGCTTCGCCATGGTGCGCCCGAGCTTCGCCGTGGAGTGGAGAGGAGGAAGGAGGAGAGGAAGGAGGTGGAAGAAATTGATTAGGGTTTTTTTTTTCTTTTTCCAACACTTATATATAACTTATATATATAAACCTGTGGGAGAGGGGTCGGCAAGTTGTGTTGTTACTGCTTGCGGCTTAAGGTTAAAAGGGGGCGGCAACAAAGGAACCAAGCTACAGCCGCTAGCTATTCCTTTGCAAGCAATGTGGGTGGTCGGCCAGGTGGTGGGGCCGACCACCATGCAATACTTTTTTTTTTCTTTCTTTCTTCTTATCTAAATCTTTATATATATATATTTATATATATATCTAAATCTATTATGTATATATCTAAATCTACATAAAAATCTTCACCAATTTAAATAAGAATTTAATATTATCTATCCACATAATTAATGTATTTAAAGCCATCTATATATATACATATACAAATTTACTTTACAATAGATTTAATAATAATAATCCTATAAGTAAAGTGAATAAATATTTTATTAAAAATAACTTTAAATGAAAATAATAAAATAATAAATTTGCTCAAGGGTGGTTTGGGTGAACCCATCCCACACTTCCAAATTCAGGTCCAGAACAATTTGTACAGTGTTGCAAAATATTATTTAATAACAGAACACCAATAATAGTACAAATATTTAAATAATTAAAAATTGTACATAAAATTCTAAAATAATTTAGAAAATATTTCTACGTACATAAAATATGTCTACATGGCCACTTTGGTCTCCCACGTGCCTACATGGCCTTGGGTTTGGTCCGGGCCCAGTTAGGACTGAATTGGCTAAACCGGGTCATACAAAAAAATAAATAAATAAAACCATCAATTGTATAAATTCATTTTTAAGTCTAATAAAATAATTAAATAAATAAATAAAAATTAAAGGTTTTACAAAAACTATCAGTGAATGTATCGCATGTGGTCCTGAGCTGATAAGGTGGACAGACGCTCAGAGTAATCACAGACCTAAAATAAGATACTATGAGTCAAACATGGTTTTATACTGAAAAAAGAAACTAATTTAAGTCATGAATGCAAGTCTAAGTTAAACTAGGTCAATCTAGGTCAAATTTAGTCATACTAGGTCATACCAAGTGACTGGGAGTCAAACCAAGTCAAACTAGGTCAAACGGGGTCAAAGGTTGACTTACAGTTGACTTTCGGTCAACTGGTCAACCCTGTCAACTATGGTCAACTCTAGGTCAACCCTAGGTCAAACTAGTCTAATGTTGACCAACTGTTGACTTTCAGTCAACTGGTCAACTCTGTTTTGGTTTCGGTCAAATCTAGTCACTTATAGGCTAAGGTTGACTCTCGGTTGACTTTTGTTGACTTTTGGTCAAAGTGGTCAACCAAAGTCAAAACTAGTCTAGGAGCACTATATTTGATCATTACCAACCAAGGAAACCAAGTTCTAACCATATCTTAATCCTAAACTCTAATACCTTTGTTTATAGGTATTACCTACATTACCCTTACCAAGGTAATTCCGATACCTTGCCCATTACAAAGGAAACCCCGCTAATACTAAAGATACTAGCCTAGGCTCCTTAGGGTAGCTAGATACTATCTTATCTAGGATTTACCTACCAATAACTATAGGTTTCCTAGGTATCTAGTCCATCTTAGGTTACATGTTGTTTATCCTCATTACCTTACCCTTATCTTATTCTCACATCTAACTAAACACTCACACACACAAACTCACTCACTCACTCACACATGGTCACACATAGGCTCTTACCTATAGGTTCACATATAGGCTAACACATGTAGGCTACTAGCTATATATATATATATATATATATATATATATATATATATATATATATATATATATATATATATATATACTCACACACACACACACTCTAAGCTCACACACACACAGACACATATAGGCATAGGACAGGTTTTTGATATTGGTTTGAAGGGCTATCATAGGACAGGAATTTGGACTGATACATGGTGTTCTAGGACTGGTTTGAGATTTCCTAATGGCTCACACACACACACACAATATCTCTCTCACACACACACACACATAGGCTGTGTTTGGGATTGGTTAATGGCTGGTTTGTGACAGCTATGGGCTGTCATTTGGGACTGGATTGGGGACAGGAATGGGACCAATACCTGGGCTGAATATAGTTTGTGTTTGGGACTGGAATATGGAACAAGTTTGGGGTTGCTAAGGGCTGTTTCAGGACAGCTTGTATAGCTGGTTTGTAGGGCTATATGCTGTCCAAAATTGGACTGAAATTGGGTTGGTTTGGGACTAAATTTGGGTCGTTCCTAGGCTGAACACAGGCTGGGTTTAAGCGACTGAAATGTGGACTATGGGGACAGCTAATGGCTGATTTGGGACCAGGTTTTAAGAGCCGTGGGGGGGGCTGCTAATAGGCTTAGTATAGGACTGAAATGGACAGCAAATAGGGACTGGAACATGCTAGTAGGGGACTGAAATGGGGGGCTGTTTAGGACAGGTTTAAGGACTGGTATTAGGACAAGTTTAGGACTGTCCATGGGGCAGGAATTAGGACAGTTTTGAGACTGCTATGGGGGGCTGTTCAGGCTGATATGGGAGGGCTATCAAGGCTGGTAATAGGCTTAATATAGGACTGTTTAGGGACTGCTTATATTGCTGAGAACATGCTGAACCAAGGGGCTACTTAGGACTGATTTAGGACTGCAATTTGGGGACCAATACCTGGGCTAATTCCCCCGTCTCCAACCTGCTTTTAAGCAGTGAATGACAGTCCCCTTTGGGGAATGTCCAGCACACAAATTAGTCCCCCTTTGTGGGGACTGATACCCCATAAGTCTGCTGATTTCAGCAGACAAACCCCCCTTGTTCACTCTTAATCACTCCAACATCTCCCATTAATCTCTCACTCTCTCAAACTCTCAATCACTCACTCCCTCTATTCACAAACACACTCAAACTACTCCACCACCATTCTAAACCTCCCTCGGCCGAACTCTCATACCCCCTAAACACAAATGAAAACACATGACACACCATTGCACATATACATATAAATATAAGCCACCAATATATAAACATATATATATATATATATATATATATATATATATATATATATATATATATATATATATATAGAGAGAGAGAGAGAGAGAGAGAATAACACATATATAACCATACATATATATATATATATATATATATATATATATATATATATATATTATTTTTATTTTTATTTTTTTTAAAACCAAAGCCGGTGGACGACTCCACCCGACCTTGGCCCAGAGGCCGTAGCCACCACCACCCAGCCACCTCCGTGGGAGGGAGGGCTCGAACTCGGCCCTCACCTCCGGTGCATGGTGGTGTTACTAGAACACCTATATATATATATATAATATGATACAATATGATACATGAAGAACACCTCTCTAAATAACACAAATCTGAGATTTAAATATCTAATAATTATTCACACAATATATATATTAAAAACAAGAGTCCAATAGGGATTTTCCCACTAAGACACAATCTCACACATAAGACACTCCTAAAAGTCTCCAAAAGGACACAAAACGGACACAAATGGAGACACAACCATGGGGGTTCTTTTTATGGGTCAAAAATCATCATATATGCATGAGGGAATGAAAAGAAGAAGGGATTTATACCTCCCGGTAGATCGAATCGAAGAAAAGCCTTTCTGATACGACACCGACACGTAGGAATCCCGAATGGATACGAACGAGCTCCGAATCCTCCCAAACTTGGCTAGCTTCCTCCTTGGCTTGAGTAAAGAAGGAAAGAAGAAGATTGGGTGGAAGAAAGAAGGGATTTGGTGGAGAAATCTATATAAAACCCTCTCTAGAAATTTGGGGAAGAACAAGAGAGAGAAAGTGGAATGGAAAGGAATGGAAAATATCAAAGGGCTTGAGCCTATCCCCTCAATAGGTGGCTAGCCATAATGGGGCTATGTGTCCTTATATGCAATGTCTAAAATACCCTCCCACTAATCTATTTGATTAATATTAGAAAGGGTTTAAGTCGGGGGCTAGTTTAGTCATTCTAATGTCTCTAATCACACTAACCCTATCCATAATAATTTGCCTAACCACTAACTAAATAATTAGCATGTGGGCCATGGCTAACTAGTGTGTGGGTCCCACTAGAGTCAAAACTATCTCGGGTCCCCGTTACAAGTCGGATTGAGTTGAAATTTAAACCCGACTCAAATAACCCCAAAATAATCTTATAAATAAATAAATAATTTCAAAAATATTCTAAAATAAAAAATAACAAAAATACCCCTGTCTGAAAACTGGGGGTGACACTTATCAACATGGGTCACAAGGACAAAGGCTTTGTTGGCCGTGAGGTATTCTATCCAACTTACAAAAGTTAAACTAGTAGTGTGATGGGACAATGAGTCAAGCAATCAAGATAAAGCACAAGTTTAAACATTTAAGGAATTAAGTATAACAAAATCACATATTGGGTCAAAAGAATTGAGTCGAGGTTGAATCCCTATCCGTGGTCGAAAAATATATCGGTATCATGGTAAAGATTATAGTTTGGCCATTTTGACCATAAGGTCATATCAAGAAACAGAGTACAAGAAGATGGATTTTGGTGGGATATGATATATCTACATGAAGGTGGGCTTGTCTAGGTCTTACATATGAAATTTGTTGGAAGAAAAAGTTTAGTGTTGTGCTCCAAATATCCAAGTCATGGTAAGGGACGCCAAAAGTTATAAAATAGAAAGTGGAAGTTTACGAGGTGATAATTAATGCACAATAATAAAGGTGATCAAGTTAAAGCATGAGATAAAATTAATTAAGGAATCCAGTAAAAATAATTTACGAACACAATTCCGGAGAGAAGATAGTCTCCTAGATGAATACAGTTAAGGAACCATTAACTCATTATTCAAATTGCAAATGGGTTAGAAGGTCGCAATTAAAAGATCTAGAATTGAAGGAAGGTCGAGTAAGTCGAGGTAGAAATACAGTCACATAGCTGGATAGATGACTAACAATACTTGTGTATATACTACTTTCATGGTCATAAGTGACATGGCAATTAGTGTGGAATACTTCTAACTCATTAGGGCTACCTTTGTGGCCAACCATTAATATTTTAACTCGTGTTTCCTCCAACAATTTCTGAATAAATATAAAAAATTTAACTACCAAAATTTGTACTCACTCCAAGCCGTTCAAATTTATCATGACAAAAATTAAAATCACTTTCATAAATCTCAAAGCAAATTTTTTATCATGTTACTACTGACTTTTTCAAAATTTTACATTTCCACTCCAACTTTTAAAATCAAGAAACTCATGAATCAAAAAAAAAAAATTTATATCACTTCATAACTTTAAAACTCCAAAAATTTCTCCAATAACCCTCAAGATAAACTTTTAACATATCATGAATAATCTAAAATTTACAGCTCAATATTTTAATGCACTCATCACATAACTTCTATTTCTAAGTCATGTAAATTCCTTTAATCAATCAAAATAACTTTTCACCACATCTTTAGTAACTTTTCCCAAAGATTGTAATATTAGCAATCTAACTTTAAACTCAATATTCAAATGATCTTATCAGTCATCAAATCAAATTTTTTTTCCAAAATTTCCAATCAATCTCGAATAAACCTTTATTGTGTCACAAATCAAATCTATATATTTTTCTTCTTCTATCATTAATCCAAATCTTAAACTCAAAATTTTAAATAGGAGTTATCAATCATAATTCATATAAAATTTTAAATTAGATCCTCAATTTGGTTATATATCCTTCAAAATATTTTTAACCAAAATTCTTAATAGCCTTACTACAAATTTTAAATTTAAAATTTTACGAACTTATTAATTGAGAATCATACAACCCAATTTAAAATCAAGCTTTATCAACCGCCCTCATAATCTTACAGCAGCATTTAAATTTCAAAAATTCTTTTCAACTAACTTTATATCTATTCAAGGATGTATAGCTATAATCCAATAAATCATAAATATCAAATCTTGAAAATCAATCAATTTCTTAAACCAAGTATGAAATTCTATAATTCCTCTGGTGTTTACTATTTAGAAATCTCAAGGTTAAAACTTTCCGTGGTAATATCCTACTTTACCAATTACTAATCATTAAATCACACTAAAAAGCCTTTTAAACTCAATTAGAGTCTTGAATGTATTCCAATTGCCAATATAACCATTCTAGCCATGTGTTTGACCTATGAGCATATACTAGTGTAGTCATCTTCCTAGTTGACACTAAGCACGAAAATAAGAATCAACGGTAGAAAGGAATCAAGGAAGATGCAATTCAAGGAAGTCGAACGAGAGTTCGGAATTTGAAGCCAAGGGAAGAGGTCAAGCTGTATGGATGAGATTTCTAGATTCTAATACTATGTTGCAGGCTCAAATCGGTACAATTACGTAACCGAAGTGACAAACTCGACCTGCATGGGCCACCACAAAAACATGTATCACCCCAGTCCCAAAATACGTAGGACTAGGTACATCAACATGCCAGCTGTATACATACGAAGTATACTCCAATATATGGATACCTGATATGAATACATAAGTTGTAAAATGCAGTAAACCAAGAGTAATCTAATCTCATCCACAAATGAAGAATAAAAGATATCATATAATCAACTGTAATAAGTCTTCGTACAATACGCTAGGCGGAGACAAATCTACTACCAACAAAAGCAAAATGCCTGTCCAAAAGTTAAATTCTGAAACAGGAACAAAATCGTAATTTTGGGTCAAAACGATGTCCGCCGTTGGACCCGCTTCGTACCGAAATGCGTGCCAATATCTACGGTATCTAAAATCATCAAACTATATGTCTACAGATTTGTTTTGATGGGACGAACCCAACGGTATGTCCAATTTTGGATTCCGGTGGGCTGTGCACAAAATTGCCCGTTGAGTGGGATTGTGGGCCCGCCAAAATAGCGTCCCGATCAACGGTCTCAGAATCGGACCAAACTTGGCTCACAGGACCAGAAAAATATTTTGAGTCCAATGGCGTAAGTTTCATCGCGATATGATGAGTGTGCACAAAGTTGTGACTTAATTTACAAAGGGTCGATATGGGGTATCTCGACGGATACGTACTGATTTCGTCGCGTACATGCAATGAAATCGGGTTCTGTCAGTTCTCACGCGTCGACAACATCCATACGCGCCTTTCGATTCATATAGTGCGCGACCACGTCACCCGGTTTGTCGGGACGCACGCCGTATCGGGTGTTTTTCACTTTTTGAAAACAGAATTTATAATTTTTCGTGAAACTTTAACAACGTGTAAATTTCTACATACTAGATGAAAAGTGAATTCAGAAGGTGCGTTACAATCTCGGTTATGTTGTCTTTGACAATATTAAATTAGTTTCTACAAAATCTTAAAGTACAGAACGAAAAGTGGCCGACAAATTGATGTTTCAAAACAGTTTTTAGTATTCCAGAAAGTAGTTTTTCTCCAACTTTGTCTCGATTGTTTCGAGCAAGTTGGATGGCCATGTCAAAATCCACCTGGAGGATCTCGAATAGGGTCATGTGGGCTTTCTACAAGAATTTACGGATCTAAAAACGGATTTAAAATGAGGGAGATATCGATCGGAGAAGTGGGATACCTTAAAGTGGAAAACTGTTGTTGTAGTTGTTGTCGTCGTGACGACCGAAAGGCGGAACTGCTGTCGCTCCGGCGAGGTTCGGCACGCATGCCGAGGAGAGGGATGAGGAGGAAGGAAGGAGGAAGGAGGAGGAAGGAGATGGAGATTAGGTTTTTTTTTAGGGTCAAATATATGTATATAAGTGTATAGGGGGGTTCGGCCAATGTAAGTGCTGCTAATGCTTGGAGTGGGCGGCCCCTTCATTGGGCATAGCTGCTGCTATTTAGTTGTTTGGGCGTATGTGGTCGGTTCCCACTTGTGGGGCCGACCACATATTCCTTTTTTTTTTCTTTTTTTCCAAAACTCTTTAAACCAAAAGCTTAAATCATTATATGTATATATCTATACAAATATATATCCATATATTCACCATAAAATCTTAAAAAAATTTAAAATAAAAAGTAATATTATCCATCCATATATATAATGTATTTAAAGATATTTATATATATATACAATTTCAATTGACCATAAATAGGACAACAATTAATAATGATATCTACTACTAATGAATATGTATATTTAATCACCATAAAAATAACTTTAAAAATATAAAATAACAAAAATAGTTCTATGGTGGTTTTGGTGAACTTATACCACACCTTTTCCGAGTTCAAAAATTGTACAACGTTGCAAAATATTATTTAATAACAAAATACCAATATTTTGTACAAATAATTAAATAATTACAAATTGTACATAAAATTTTAAAATAATTTAGAAAATATTTGTACATACCTAAAATATGCCCGCATGGCCACATTTGGTCACACTACCTGCTTACATGGGCTTAAATTTGGTTCGGGCGCAGTTCGGACTGAATTGGACAAACCGGATCATCTAAAAATCAATATACAAAATAATATTTAATTAAAATATTTTAAATAAGTCAATTCACAATTTGGTCTGGTTTTTCTAGTTTGGACATCACCATGGCAAGGCTTCCCCCGGCATGGCAAGTACACTAGTCAAGGCACACTGCTACATCTTTCGTGCCAAAATTCATGGTAGTTTTGTGTTCCAAAATTCAACAATGGCTAAGGCTATTTTTTAAAAAAATTAATAAAACCATAAATTATATAAATTCATTTTTTAGTCTAATAAAATAATTAAAAAATAATTAAAAAATAGGGGTTTTACATTCCATGTTGTAGAGACTAGCCAGTCTCTTAGTACATTGTATATTGATGTAGTGTTCCGCTCCGCGAAGGCACTAGATAGACAGAAAGATCGGATTGCTGGCTCTGCAACAGAAGACGATTGATCTGGGTGAGTGGACGAAGTCTCATTTGCTGATTCGCTTACGCCTAATAAGAATCTGAGTTTTTGATTGAATGCTATTGTTAATAACAAGATAGTAAATCATTGACTATGCTTTAAGAGAATCCACATGTTGCTATGCTAAGAACAAGAAAAAAAATTTTGCATGCTAAGAAGAAGACATGTTGCCTGCTAATAAGAAATGAGATGATGCTTGTCATGCTTGATAAGATAAGATTAGATAAATGAATCGAATTGAATGCTTGATCATATGCTTGTTGCTAAGTATGCTTGAGATTTGTAGACATGTACAGACGGACTTGTACATGTTGACATGAATAAAAGAAAGGCACGAATTGAACGTGTCGTATATCTGTAAAGGCATGAAAAGAACATGTCATCCATCTGATCACAATTTGTCTCATCTGATAGAACTGCTGGAGCATGCATATGGTCTCGGATAACTTGTTAACAAGGAAAATTTGTCTCTCGGGTGGAATCTGGGGACGCCTAGACCACTCGGCCTAGGAGAGATTAGGGCCTCCATGTGAAAATAGGTGTCGATATCTGAGTCCTTAGCGACGAGCTGAACCGGAGAGTCACAGAGGCTAATCATAGGTTTTCCCATGGACCATCATATAGATAGGTGTTGGTTGGTGCAGAGCTGAACCGAAGAGTCACAGCTGCCAGTCGAATCTGCATATGTCATGAATGTTTTGCTAAGAGCTAACGATGAAGAGATGAACATGGAATAAGAATGTTGGTTATATTATGTTTGTGCGAATCCTTGTCTTGTGCAGGGATGGACCGTCGGCTATGGTAAGAATCACTTAAAAGTGATACATATGTATTGCTTGAGTTTGCTATATGAATTGCTTGCAAAGATTAATTTGTTACAAAGAAGTGCTATGTTTCCTTTAAAAAGAAAAGATATGATATCATGCTTATAATTGTCTCTAAGAGATTGCTTGAAAAAGTAATAATTATGCTCATGAAACACGCTGCGCACTGCACATGAAATGAATAGTCATCGTGCATGAATTGAATAGTCCCTTGTATGTTTCAAATGAAATAAAATAAATGGTGGCTTTTCAAAGATGTTTGCAAAGAAGGTAAACTAACTCTGTATGCATGAAATGAATATAGGTAAAAGTAGCAAGATCACATCACAAAAAATGTTTTTTTTCACTAAATGAACCACTACCAAAATTTGTCGATTTAGCGACGGCCAGATCCGTCGCCCGTCCGTCGGGAATTTGTATTAGCGACCGATCACTGACGGGTCTTGGCCAAAATAATCCGTCGGCAATCAGCTCGTCGCTAATAACGGTCCGTCGCTACGTAGTCGTCAAGCGACGGAATACCTACGGCTTTTCGACTTCACAACATTAGCAACGACTTTCCGACGGACTTTCGTCCATTTCAAGTATTAAATACTGAACTGTGTAGACACTAGCGACGTAATGGTCCGTCGGTAAACCGTCGTAATAGCGTATCAGAGTGTATCGTTCCGTTGATCGCCGTCGCTAACAAAGGACAGATTAGCGACGGGATACTGACGGATTATCCGTCGACCATGTTCTGGAAATGCTTGGTATTTCCAGAACCATGGCGACGGATGAGTCGTCGCTATTACGTCGATCACCGTCGCTAACAAAGGACGGATTAGCGACAGAATACTGACGGGTTATCCGTCGACCATATTCTGAAAATGCTTGGTATTTCCAGAACCATGGCGACAGATGAGTCGTCGCCATTCCTATATACCACCAGAACATTTCCGATGGATATTCCGTCGACCACCCGTCTCTACCTGAAAATATTTTCAAATCTCCAGTTAGCGACGGATATGCCGTCGAACAGTAGTCGAAAACTGGAAATATCCGTCGCTAACCGGTCACTAGTTCGTCGCTAAATGAGATTTTTTTGAAAAAAATTGTAGCACTTTCCCGGTTCGCAAAAATATGCATAAACCAAACCAATATATAATGCACACCAGTTATCCAACAATCACATAGACCAAATATATAATGCACACCAATTATCCAAGAATCACATAGACCAAATATGCACATACGAATTTAATGCACACCAATTATCCAAGAATCATATAGACCAAACCAAATTAATATAAAATAGACATTAATTATCCTGAAGAGTAACCTAATATCCGTCGTTATAATTCGATCATAGCACAAATATTCCAAAATTCCCACAAATATTCTAAAATTTCCATAAATATTCCAAAATTCTAAAACACATAGGAAAATCGACTTTGGCCTCAGCAAAGACCGCAAGTCAGACGATGAATCCTCACAACCAGGGATCATAGTTGCGTTGAGGCATGTACCATTCTATCATCCACTTTGCATACGAAGGCTCAATCTGGTTGAGGTCTTCTGTAGGGACAGGAGGGTCAGTCCCGATGCTACTACTCTCTGACGGTGGCTCCTCCTTAACTTCAACCTTGGGAGCAATCTCTTCCCTGATGGTCATCGGTTCTTCCTTGACCTCGACCTTTTGTAACACCTCCTCCTTAACAGTCACTGGCTCTTGTTTGACGATGGAGACTTCCTCCGTGTCGACCTCCAAGAGTTTCTTGCCTCGGCCTCTTCCTCGACTAGCAGCACCACCTCAGCGAGTCCTAGGAGCCATCTCTCTGACAACAGAAATTTTCATATAGGGTAAAGAAATTTACTCAAATTATAAAAGTTATGACGTTGGTTTTTTGCGTTCATCATCATTAGAGGGAGCAGCACTGGAAAGGTTGTGACGTTGGTAGCATGAGAGAGTAAAAATCTGTATCACAAGACTAACAGAATTACTATGTAATCATGTACTCACCAATAACCGGATGTAACTGGAGTCGTTGGTATTGGCCCAATGATTACATCATGTTTTTGAATATGGCTAATCAGTTAAGTTTAACATAATGATGTCACTAATATTCATATACTCACTATCATGTTGCTACTTAAACTTAGCATTGTCCTAATTGTCCTATATTATATTGCTATGCTTGTATCGTACTGCAACATATTTTACTGGCCTAACATGTATTTGTAGACATGCAGTAAGCATGATCAAACATGCTCTTGGTTTTCCTACTTGTTCTAAGTCTGTAATCTTTAATTTATTGAGTCTAGGAGAATGTGTACGTTGAGTCGCACTGAGTCATCTCAACCCCTAGACATATCCCTCCAAAGCTCTACCATACAAACAGACCAATTCCTAAACCAAAGCCCAAGATCCACTAAGCCAAACAAAGCCCAGAGGTCCAAAGGCCATTCTGCCACCTAGGAGGCAGAGTTCGAGCCGAACTCTGCCCCCACACAGAGTTCGGACCGAACTCTGTCCCCTAATTTCCAGGAACTGATTTTTAGGGTTACCAATTGCTAGCTGGTATAACGGCCATATTTTTGAATTTTGAGGACAGAATTCTGGCCGAATTCTGCCTTCCAGATTAGGGCATGATTTCAACCATTTTTATTCATCTCTCTTCATCATCTTTCTATCTCTCACTCTCAATCATCTAAGCCTTATACTACCTAAGCCTTATTCTTCCAATCTACTAGCCACAAAACTTCCTAAGCCCCAAGGTGCTCAAGTGCGATTCATCTAGAAGTTTTTGTGCAAGAGTTGAAAAGAAAAGTCACTTGGACAATTCCAAGTTTTGCCACCTGCAAATCTGTAAGAAGTTGGCGTGCTCTTCTGAGTAAAGGCACGTGGGTGTAACTACTATTTCACAAATAGTAGATTTAATCCTGAGCTAGAGTTCTCAGGCCTGGACTAGTCCTCCACGAGGAAAACCAGGTTAAAATTGCTGTGTTTGCGTATGCTCTTCTGATCTTTATTTACTTCCGCATTTTTCTCTGATTTATTTACTATCTTGATAGTTGTTTTGTGGAGGTGATTTAGAGTTAATTTTTATTTGGTGATTATCGACACAAACTCTATTCACCCCCTCTAGAGTTGCCTACACGTTCTTTCAGTTGGGCCTATCGTGCAGTAATTGGTGGATCCGCTGGTATAGGCCGGATGTACTTAGTATCTAGTGTATCAGATTAGTATCGGTCTATCGGTTTGGTATAGGACGTATCAGATTGGTATTGGCCTTAACAAATTAGTATCGTCCTATCCGATACGTACATGTATCGGCCGTATAGCTAGGATTCATATTGGCCTTATCGATTTGGTATCGGTTATATCCGATAGGTATCGGTCGTATTTGATTAGTATAGACCATTTCGGATTAGTATCGTGAAAGGTTTAGTAACAACTGTACTTGGATTTCTCTCTTCTCGAGCTAGAATACCATTGCAAGAGAGTCACCAGATCGTGATTGGCCAGTTACAGTAACATACATGCTTCCTTTTCCATCAGGAGCGAGATTGAAAAGGAAGTATGTATGTTCTGTAACTGGCCAGCTACGCTCTCGTGACTCTCTTGCAATGGTAATCTAGCTCTAGAAGAGAGAAATCTAAGTACAGTTGTTACTAAACCTTCCACGATACTAATCCGAAATGGTCTATACTAATCTAACACGGACGATACCTATCGGATATGACCGATACCAAATCGATAAGGCCAATATGAATCCTAGCTATATGGCTGATACATATTGGATAGGACGATACCAATTCGCTAAGACCAATACCAACCGATACGGCCCATACCAAAATGATAGATCGATAATAATCCGATACGGTCAACACTTATAAGTACCTGCGGTCCAGGAGGTTGATCCGCTAGTACATCCATGTACGATCAACGAAGTAACGATCCATTTCAATTTAGATGTAAAAATCTGTATCATAAGACAAACTAAACATAATCAGTTCTATTTCACATGCTTAATTGCCAAGTATGGAAACGAATGGCTCAGAACACAACCCAAAATTCATTCTAGCATACATTAGTGTGAATCATCTATGTTCTGTACATATGGTATATGATATGTTCTTATCGTATCTAGTATCTGAAAAATGTAACCGAATCAAGATGAACTCACATAATGTAATACTAAGACATCATCTACTACTATATAAGATATAGTGATAGGTTATCATATCATCATTGCCGAGGGATGAGGGTCGGAGGACAAATACCGCTCGAGTGAGCCAAAGGCATGCAGCCACTTCCCTCCCTCCATTCATCCTCTCCCTCTCTCATGCTATCAACGTCACAACTTTTCTACCTCAAGTTCTGATCAAGCATCTTCCTTCTCCTCTCCCCCACCATGGCTCTCGACCCATCTGCTTCTCCATACTTTCCTTCTTCTTATTTGAATCTCTCAGCCACATATGATATCCACCTCAAGTGTAGAGTCGGGGAAGAAGAAGTGGACAGGAAGAGGAGGGGGAAGCAGCACAGCCGGCGGCATGACCCGGAGGAAGTACAGAGGTTTTCTTCAACATCCGTAGGAGAACTATAAGGATATATCTTTTCACAACATGTCACCTTGTCAAAGACCTTTAATGTGAATATCATGTTACCGCGGTGTCGGAAGACTAACATGTCATAATTTTTTAAGTCGTGTGTTTTGACATAATCCTCCCAACTCTTTATGTCATGTCGGAGAGGATTATGTCAAAACACACGGCTTAAAAAATTATGACATGTTAGTCTTCCGACATCGCGGTAACATGATATTCACATTAAGGATCTTTGACAAGGCAATATGTTGTGAAAAGATATATCCTTATAGTTCTCCTACGGATGTTGAAGAAAACCTCTGTACTTCCTCCGGGTCATGCCGCCGGCTGTGCTGCTTCCCTCTCCTCTTCATGCCCACTTCTTCTCCCCCGACTCTACACTTGAGGTGGATATCATATGTGGCTGAGAGAGTCAAATAAGAAGAAGGGAAGTAGGGAGGAGCAGATGGGTCCAGAGCCATGGTGGAGGAGAGGATAAGGAAGATGCTTGATCAGAACGGATGGCTCAGAACACAACCCAAAATTCATTCTAGCATACATTAGTATGAATCATCTATATTTTGTACATATGGTGTAGTATATGTTTTTATCGTATCTAGTATCTGAAGGATATAACAGAAACAAGATGAACTCACATAATGTAACACTAAAACATCATCTACTACTATATAAGATATAGTGATAGGTTGTCGTATCACCATTGCCGAGGGATGAGGGTCGGAGGACAGTCAACTTTTTCTACGGCTACATAGTTTCTGCCTCGCCAGTCGAATGGCTGCAGAGACTATGTCCTGATCACCATGTCGTACCATAGATTAATGCAAATGGAGCTGGAGCCAAAATACAGAAACCAAAATACAAAATACATAATCCAATCCCTGGGTTCGCCGAAAATATAAAACACAGTTCTAATTCATATGTATTTTAAGTGTGAGAACGGATGGCTCAGAACACAACCCAACCGGAGAGGATACTCTGAGAGATCCATCTGAGTAGGACGTATACTCTGAGAGATCACCGTTACAAGAATGATATCAGTAGTGGGATTGAGTGTTGGAGGAGATATTATCAGAGTATATGTCCTACTCAGATGGGTCTCTCACCTTTACTTTTTTTTTGACAGCATGGTGGATGTGCTCCGTCAACAGATTCTTGCTCTGAGCCAAAACTTTGCTCCGGAGCTCAAGTGGACATCGTTTGTGTAGCGCTCGAGTGAGAGGTTCTTGACAGCAAATAGAGCTGGTGAACATATACACCATGAACCCAAACCCCATATTCACATCTACTAATCCAAACACTACCAAACTAATGGATAACACCCAATATGGATAACACATTATTTAGCCAATATATAAACTCAGATGAATTTGAGAAGCAAAGCCCCCCGCCGCCCCCGACCAAAGCCTGCCGCCCCAAGTCCGTCGCCCAGCCCCCGACGCCCCCGCCCCAAGCCAAGATCAAACTATTATCGGCAGTATGGCACATATGGCGTGAGCGAAATAGAAGAGTTTTTAAAGGCATATCCATGACTATTCATGGGATTTTAAATAACATTGATACGGATGCTAACCTCATGGGAGGATAACATCATGTAGTGCTTATAGCTTGTAGTGTATTGCTATGGGTTGTAACCAGTAGTCTTTTTATTTTTTGAATAAAAGTACCCTTTTCTTCAATATATATATATATATATATATATATATATATATATATATATATATATATATATATATATTTATATTTAGACTTGTAAAGAAATCTTCAGGATTTGAGCAAAGTAGTTCGGTTGCATATATATATGAAGAGTGCCTATGGCTGTGCGTCGGTTGCATATATATATGTGTGACAGTTCAATAGAAGAGCAGGGAATGGACTCATGCTAAGTTTGAATAAATTTTAGAGACCACATGAAATTGGAAGAGAGCCTTAGCCACTTGACCCCCGCAGCCCCGCCACCCACAACCCCCCGTCCACCGCAGCCCTTCGCCGCCCAGCCCCCGACGCCCCCGCCCCAAGCCCGCCGTCCAGCCCCCGACGCCCCCGCCCCAAGCCCGCCGCCCAGCCCCCGACGCCCCCGCCCCAAGCCCATCTTCCAGCCCCCGACGCCCCCGCCCTAAGCCAGCCGCCCAGCGCCTGACGCCCCCGCCCCAAGCCCGCTGTCCAGCCCCCGACGCCCCTGTCCCAAGCGCGCCGCCCAGCCCCCGACGCCCCCGCCCCAAGCCCGTCGCCCAGCCCCCGATGCCCCCTCCCCAAGCCCGCCGCCCCCCGCAGCCCCGCCACCCACAACCCCCCGTCCACCGTCGCCCCTCCGCCGCCTAGCCCCCGATGCCCCTGCCCCAAGTCCGCCGCCCCCGCTGCCCCTACGACACCGTGAGAGAGAAAGAGAGATCGAGAGAGAGAGAGGGGATTACCTTCGGAAGAGAGAGAGGAGAGGATGCCGACGCCGATCACCGAAGCCGCGGGAGAGAGAGAGAGAGAGAGGAGAGAGAGAGTGAATTTGGAAGGAATGCGAAAAGTTCCCCCGCCATTTCAATTTAAGTCTGGAACGTATATTTAGCGACGGACTAGCGACGAATTTTTATCCGTCGCCCGTTAGTCGCTCTTTTTGATACTTGCCGACTGAATATCCATCGCTACGTAGTCGAAGAATTGTCCCGCCAATTCTCCCCATAATTCTCGCCAAATAATCGACTGCATAGGGACGGCTGAATATCCGTCGCTATATCTCCGACACCCTAGCGACGGATGTTGGACCTTTCCTCCCCCTAAAAATAAAATAAAAATTGTAATGGCTTGTCGTCGATAATCCGTCCGCTAGTTGCCACAAAGCCGTCGCTAACGCCGATGGACGATATCCATCGCTAAATTTTCGTCACTAATTTTCTGTATTTTGGTAGTGAACAGTGATCGTTTCAGACAAATGTAGCTCTTTGTTCACAATCACCAGTATGCTGAAATACTGACCCACCATCAGTCTGTATGCAGGTGCAATATGCATCGAGATGGATAGTCTGAAGCGATAGCCCGAGCCTCATCCTCAGGAGCAGAAATCAGAAGAGATGCCAAGAGATGACATCTGTTGCAAGAGTTAGTTTTGTATATAAAGAGATGTAATGTATGGGAACATGATCATTGTAATCTGTAAAGTTCTGAGAGAATGTAACATTGTATCAGAGAGAATCGAGAGCTTATAATTTGTTGAAATGAAATCAATAAAGAGAATTGTTTCTTGTTACCATTGTGTTCAATGCTTGTATTCTGAAATATGTCCGCTGCTGTTTTAATTATCTGCAATATATTCTGCTGCGTATTGTCAATCTTGTCTTACTTCAGGTCTTGGCCTTGTGCAAGTGCAACTTAGGCTTGCATGGCATCACGCCTTAGCGAGGACGATCGGTCTCAAAGAGTCCGAAGCGAGGACGAAAGGACTCTGCGGGATCGGGATGTGACAGATATTGTTTTGTGTATTGTGGGAGGAGAAATGCCGAGTAGGTATATGATCACACCCATATTGTTCGTGATTATCGTTAATAGCACACATACACCTCACGTATGTCGTGCTAGATCCTATCGTTTAATAGCCATCTTCATATGTGCTAGATTACCCTATCCTGACCACACATTGTGTCATTTTTCGTTCCCGGAATACATAAATTTTTACTTTTTCTCTGTCATCCGATCGGCTTACAAATTTTTGTCCGACGTATCATTCATTGATACAAGTCTATGTCTTACGTTCCAACTGATTATCGAAGAACACTTGTATCAACATACCGTCATACAAATTTTCAATCGAGTCTCGGAACTATCCCGTCTATTGCGGAGAAGTATTCTGTAATTTACGCAATGTGTCGATAAAATCCATAGCACAAGGGGTATAGCATATATCACTCAAATCGAGTCATTCATCGTATAGGTGGTATGACATATACCACTCAGAAATCATTGTAATGCCCTAGTCCCGTAGGACCGAATCGTCCTCACTAAGGCGTGATGCTGCGTGAAACTAGATTGCGCTAACGCAAGGCAGGTTCCATAACGATCGATTACAGGCTAAGCGACGGGGGTCGTCGCACAGAAGTCCCAAGCAGAAACATTGAATAACACCAGCAAAAATTTGAAGCAAAACACAAGCCATTCAAATAGCTCTTTATTGATATTCAAACAAAGTAACCAACATCGAAGTTAAATAATTCAATCAACGACGTAAAGACGTACTCTGATACCATTATGTCACGCCCCGATCCCGTTGAACCGATCGTCCTCGCTAAGGTGTGATACCGCGTGCGCCTAGATTGTGCTTGCATAAGGCAGGTTCCATAACGGCCGATTACTGGCTAAGCGACGGGGGTCGTCGCACAAAAGTCCCAAGCAAAAACATTGAATAACACCAGCAAAAATTTGAAGCAAAACATAAGTCATTCAAATAGCTTTTTATTGATATTGAAACAAAGATTACAATGTGGCACGAGGCCATGATTATAATCGCTCAAGCTCACTTTTCTCTCTGTTTACAATCACTCTGCTCTCTCTTATCTCTCAGTACAATTTGACGAGTTGATTCGAACAAACTAAAAACAACGCACACCGGATTGGGATTGCACAAGTACAAAATACAAAAAAATGATTTAGTAGGAAAAATTGAATCGAAAAAAAGTTAAGGTGTAGAATATATGGATAACTCAATCGAGAAAATCAATATGAATCATATACGAAAAGTTAGCACGATTGGATGATAGCGTGCATGAAAATGATTCGAATTTTGAGAATGACTCTAAGGATTGGAATAGGTGTTGCTCGATGATTTGATTTAGCATAGACCGATGCATTTTAAGAAAATATGTTGCTCGATGACTTAAGATAGAAGGATGAACATATGTGATTATGGGTTTGAACGAATTGATCATGTGAATAGTCAGGAATTATTGATCAAATTTTGATCTTAAATATAGAGGAGATTATTGTATGCCAATTCGGATGATAGCATCAGTTGTACGACTCAAAATTTGTTGCAAAGGAAGATCGTCAGGTTATGCATATCATCGATGGTATTAAGGCGTATCAAAGATCGATGTGCGATAACTCGGGGTACTCTAATTCGGGGAATGACGATCGTGTAAAGTGTTATTATTTTGGATGGATGCTATACTTGGGATTTTGATTGAAATGAATGCTTGGATGAAAATGCTTGTGTCTTTATTTCTTCGATGATAACCACAACGTCTGAATTTGTCTTGCGCAAGCGCAACTCCAGCCTCGCATATGCGTTACGTCGAATTTGGAGTGATCGTTTCGCGTGAGCGCTGACATGGTGATTCATGTCGCGGGAATGATCGAACTCGGGAGATCAGGTCACAAAAATTTGGATTACTTCGACTTATGGTTTGATGCGAAGGTGAATTCGAGGATTAGTCGGACTTGTGATTGATAATTACGTAAACTTGAGGATTGAGTAGATCCAATCTGCGTATCGAGAATGAATTAGTCTAAACTCAAGGCAAGAGTTATGCTCTGACGAAGAAGATTATCTTACGGAAGCGTTAGCATGGTGATTTCATGTCTTCCACAGGTAATCAGACTTACGTGAGATTGGGGCGTGATATATTGTTATGCTAGACGACCTTGTAATCAAATACGTGAATTGTGATAAGCGACTTAGGGAATATGGAATGAGGATTATGGTTTAGTGACAATTCGTGTCGTAGCATGCTTGACTTGGGAAGGATAGATAGGTGGATTATATCAAATGTGTTCGAAGAGATAAACTACGCGAATTGCTTGTTGGACGAACGATATTGACATGTCGAGGAATTGGTTAAATGAACTTACGATAGGATGGCTTTGCTGAATGACTCGGACCCCTTGGACTAAGTGTTGCAAGTGCGAATATGAGGAATCTATGCTCGAAGTTTAGAAATCGGAATGATACGATTAGGTAGAAAACCCGTATTATCAACTTTAGTTTGACCTTAGGATTGGGGTTAGTATTGATATTATTGTTGGGAAACTATGATTCCAATACTGACATTGACTTTAGCCTGGAGAGATGGCCTAGCGGTTAGACGAGACGTCCATGTTTCGAGAGGTAACATCGGTACGATTGATCTTGAGGATTGATAGGATTAGGGAACGGTATTGATGGATAGAATTATTCATAAGTATGGAAACAACACTCACGAGGCTCGGCTGAAATACATATATTTTAGAGACGCCTGAATATGTGCACAATCCGACTCGAGTGAAAATAGTGAATTCTCTATCACGGGGCTTGGTTGAATTGTTTTATTTTGGGGACGCCTAAAATATGTGCACGATCCATACTAAGTGATACGTTGAATTCAAGTGAGAATAAAGGAACGGAAGGGTACCGAGGATTTCAAAATCGTGGGTTTCAAAGAAAAGATTGATGGTAGTGCGATCGTTGGATTTGAAATAAAATGGAATATTGATTGAGGCATTGATGCAAGTCAGGTTTCTGTGATTGGTTAAGGCGAAGCATGTGCGAGAGTCATTGGATGTTATCAAGTTATAAGTCGATAAGTGTACTCAGTAAGTTTTGAGGATAAAACTTTTTCTGAGTGGTGTATAATGTAATGCCCCGTCCCGCTCAGCTCAATCAAAGGAATCGAAATGCCAACGACATTCAGACTTAGCCATGCAACGGCTGTTCGAAGACCCGCTCGGTCGAGGTGACTCCTCGCTTAGGTGGGTAGCTTCGGTAAACTTGCCTCAGCTTGGCCTTCACACTAATAAGACAAAAGTTTTTAACTGCACAAGTAGGCTTGATAATAAAAGAGACGCATCCACATAGCTAAGAAAATAATCCTAACTTGGGTCAGACTGAGTTAGATATGGAAAGGTCCTTCGGTCGGCTTAGAAATGTTGTACGATGTGCTTTTAAAATGACACTCGATCCTTCGTCCTGTTGCTTGGAAGAAGGAAAGTTGGTTTAAGTTGCCACAAAGTTATTAACTTAGCCTAAGTCATAGGCGTCGCACGCATAAATGCTTGATAAAGTATGCACAGTCCCATCGTTCGATATTGGCATAGCCAAAGTGTCTTTTAAGTCTTAGTGCATATTTCTATAATGCAAGACTTGGCATAGCCTCTGCTCATCATAACGGTTAAGTTGTTGCACGATTAAGTTAGGCAAAAGTTATGCTGACTTATCGAAGTCATTTTATGCACTGTCCCACGCTTTCTATGGTTGTTAAGTCACCTAGTCCCACGATATCAAGGCTCGTCTCATACAAAGTATGACTTGGGCAATGGTGTCACATGGAACACAAGTCGGTTTAAGGTACGAGCCACAGTTGGTTAAATGCAAAGTTAGCCACGATCTACAGCACATATAGAACACGTTTTGTTCAAGTTATGCTTGAAGGCTATCAATTAGCCATTCATGAGTTGAGTCAATAAGAGTGGAAACACTGAAAACATATTGGGACTATAGATCAGTCGCCGAAAAGAAATATGTCGGGACTGTAGGTCAGTCTCCGAGGAAAAATATGTAGGGACTGTAGGTCAGTCTTCGAGGCAACCCTGGGGTTTGCCATGAAATATAAAAGAGCAGAACAATTATCGGAGGACTGGACTTTTACTTCACGTTACAAACTCGCTTTTACAAAGAAAGCCTAGGGACGAAAACCTAGGTACAGCAGTCTAAGTACAATTATTTATTTTAGAGTCTGGGGGTGACGATAGAGGCTCGGGAAACCGACGGCCGCTCTGCCTTACTCTTTGGACGATCGGTATGCAGCCTTGGCTCCAGAAGATTGCTCGGCGTTGAAGAAATGCTCTCTTTGCTCTCTCTCTCTGCTTTTTTCTCTCCAAGTATTCTGGTGCTCTCTGATCTCGAAAAAAAGGGTCTTCTTCGCAAGGGAATGGCACCTTGCTATTTATAAGAAGGGAATGCTATCGTTAGGATTTACAATGATTGTCCCTTAAAGTGGCGGCAGCCTGTTGATTGATCAATCTGGGCAATTAGTTTTGAGTGTAATGAATCTGGGCCATTAATGTAGATTATGCCAAATCCTCTCAGTAATTAATGTTGATTGGAATAAATCTCCCTTATGATGATCTGCTGATGTCTGCAAATCTGAATGAATAAGTTTAATTCATTCTCCTGCCACGTGTCCCAGATTATTGGGATTTGACCCAATCTTTGATTGCAGTAAATCTGAGAAATTGATTGGTTTATAACACGTATCCTGGGAGCCACTGAAGGATATGAGCCGCATGAGGATTGAGCCGCATAAGCCCGGCCACGTGTCAAGGCTGTTGAGGAGTGGCCCCCGAACCTTCGAATTACGTGATAATCTGGACCGTATGGACGTAGGTGGCCGCATAACGGGTAACCCCATCATGAGCCGCATGGAGATGATCCTCGTGAGCCGTATGGGGGGAGCGTCTGCTTGAGCCGCATAGGACTGTTTCGATTTGGGCCGCATAGGGCAACTTCGGCCTGAGCCGCATGGGGGTCTCCGCTCGAGCCGCATATGACTGTCCACGTGCCTAGGCTGCGTGGCATTTTCTGGATCTCGAAGGATTATGTTAGAGATCTCCTTTGTTTTTCCTGGAGTCTGTCATTATGACAGAGTCATAATTACATCTATGTGTCAAGGCTGTCGTTTTGTCAGAGCTGTCAGCCGTCAAGGCAATTAATGCAGTAAGGAAAGAGTTGTTTGTATGCTACGTGGCACCTCTCTGAGCCGCATAGAGATCACATAGACGCGTTGAACCGCATGGGTCCTCTGAGCCGCATTGGCTTTCTGAGCCGCATGGGATTTCCTGGCCGCATGGCTCTTTCTTTATTATTTTCCATGCTTCTACAAGACCCCCTTCAAAGTTTTCAATTTGCAAAATTAAAATACTTTGAATAAGAAGCATGGATGTGTGCAAGCTCTTTCTAGCCGCATATGAGGTCCTAGCTGCATAGATGTCTTGGCCGCATGGAAGTTTCAGCCGCATGGATGGCCTAGTCGCATAGCTCCTTGCCACGTGTATGTGTCTTTAATTGCCTCAAATTCACTTTTAGCACCGTCTTTAGGGGAAATCCCAAGGGTTGGTTCATTAAATCTCTGGATTTTATGCCCTGGGTAAATCTCCTTTATGGGAGAGGGGGCGAACAGGGTTCCTGCGCCGGACTCAGAGTCCACTACGGTGGACGAAGAGGATGATGAGCAAGACGCTGATGACTCTTCGCATTCTTTAGACGAGGAAGTGGGGAATTAGCCCCCTATTATATCGGAAGAAAGGGTGGCGGGTCAGCCGCCTACTGGTCTGGGCGAGGTGGTGGAGGATCAACCACCTGCTGTGCCTGCTCCTTCGCATAAACGGAGCAGGCGTGCGTATACTGATGATGGCAGATCCCACTCCACGAAGCGTGCTGGGGTAAGACGCCGCATGCTGTTTATTGATGATGCTGACGCTGTTTCTGAGGTGATTTGAATTGCAGCTACCTTCTCCTTCTTTTTCCTAAACTATGGCCTAATCATTTTCTTTTGCTCTTTGTAGGCGTCAGATGAGTTTGCTTCTCAGGACCCGATTGCCGAGGTCGATCTGGTCTTGTCCCATTTGGTCAGTGATGTGTGCACTGCTATTATTTCTGTCGGGGTTCTTCTGGAGGCAGCCGAGGAGTCTCACCTTGCTGGGACCTCAATCCAGGGGGATGGAGGCTCTACTGCGCCCGTCCCTGAGACATCTGAACTTCAACAGGCTGACACTGTCCTGGATGGCTCCCTTTCAGGGATGGCTGTTACAGAGGAACCGATTGACTTCGGCTCGGGAGCCGCGGGTGGAAAAACTACGCCAGCTGCGAACGAGCCACAGCCTCCATGCTCTTCCCTTGGTAAGATAAGTCAAACCTTAACTTGTGAGGAAGCCTGTTTACTCCATCATCCCATCCTTCGGGTTACGTCGATTAATGGTTGCTTTGGACGTACAGATCCCACCCCTTTATTGTCGGTGACGGTCATCGCCGGGGTGGACTCTATCGGAGAGGATCGGACGGAAGCACGTGTGCCTCCTTCTTTTCCAACCGATAATGAGGGGCCTCCAGCCGGGTCGATTTCGGAAACCCAAGTGGTAATACGGCTGGGGCAAGGGACGATGCCTCCTGCACCCTCTTCTGCCAATATAGTTTCGAGGGTTAACCTTTTCGTCCTGCCCAGCATCCAGGCTCTTCGGGCGGCGGAAGAGGAGCTAGCTGCCATTCATGCATCTTTTCACACAGAATTTGTTTCCTTGGTGGCGGGGACGGCAAGTTCTGAGGCTACTCCTTTGGCACTGCCTGCCACCCTCCCTTTGACGCTATCCTCTACAGAGATTTTGGATGAAGTGTTCCAGGACGTGGTTGACAGTTTCCACCGCCACCTGAAGAGGGGGATCGAGGCAGCTGTGGAAAGGAGGACTCCCTTTGCTCTGGCCCGTCAATGGACCGATGGCCAGATCAATATCCTTAGAACACTCCCTAGTGGAGGGGAATTGGCCGCGCTTCTGGAGCCTAAGCTGATAGAGGCTGATCGTCTCGTGGCCCAGTTTCGCACGCTACAACAGGCTGATTTACCCGCGGTAATAAATCAAGAGCGCAATTTCCTCGTTACCGCGATGGAGAAGGTGATGGCTGCCCGGGAATCGCTCAAGCCGGCTATATTGAAGGACCGTCGGGATTTGACTCGGTTGTACGATCAGTGGAGCCGTCGGACTGAAGATTATCCGGCTCGGGAAGCGGCTGCCTCTCGCGGGGTAACCGACACCCGGGAGCAAATCCTCGAGCTCCAGAGAAAGCTGGCCTTCTTGGAGTCCGAGCTGGAAGGTGCTTGTACTGAAAAAGGGATTACCATGCAGGAGGCTGACAAATTTAGTAGGGCTTCTGCCAATCTAGAACTTGCCCTGAAGAAGATAGAGAACGACTGGCAGGCGTATATGTATTTGAATGACACAGAGCAATTGTCCCAAGAGGCCGAGCGCCGAGCTAAACAGAGGCTTGAGCGGGGGACTGCCTTGGTGAGAAACCGGCTCCTGGAGTTGTGTAATGCTGAGCTATAGTCGGCCTTTTCTTCTTGTTTTGTTCATGTTTTCTTTTTCTGTTCTTTTTTTAGAGGGACGTGGTCCCAAAACATGTAATGCTTTTTCGTCTTTCAAATAAAGAGTACTTTTCGTTCTACCCTTCATTTGTATTGTTTGTTGTACCTGTGATATTGTGGTGATGTTTGCCCCGCATGGGGGACTTGTTTGTGGACCTGTTACCCATGGCATACCTTGGTTTTAGGTACAGATAATAAGTTTGACTGGGAATACTTAGAACAGTTCCACGACAAGGTGATCGTGGACGTTCCCAGTATCGGGATATAGAATGCCATGGAGCAGCTGGGCTCCCGGGGCATGATGAGGAATAGTGGGCCTGTACTAAGAGACTTAGCAAAGGACCTTTGTAGGCCTATTATCCTTGGCGTACTACGACTTAGGATACGGATAATAGGATGAAGGAGAACCAACATACTTACTCAGAGGTTATGAGGACATGGCAAGTACGAGGGTTTTGCCGTGGAGTCTTCCTACTCAGAGGTAATAAGGACATAGCAGGAGTGGACTCAACGGATGATATTTGTGGTCAACAGGGGACTTTTGTGGTCAACAGAGGACATTCGTGGTTAACTAGGACATTTTTGGACCTATTACCCTTGGCGTACCCTGGTTCAGGGTACGGATAATAAGACGAGAGAGGACCAACATACATACTCAGAGGTAATGAAGACATGGTAAGTACGGAGGTTTTACCGTGGAGTCTTCCTACTCAGAGGTAATGAGGACATGGCAGGAGTGGACTCAGCGGATGATATTTGTGGACCTATTATCCTTGGCGTACTCCGATTGTGGGTATAGATAATAAGTCGAAAGGGAATCATCATACTTACTCAGAGGTAATGAGGACATGGCAAGCATGAAGGTTTCTTCGACGGAGCCTTCCTACTCAGAGGTAATGAGGACATGGCAGGAGTGGGCTCAATAAAGGAGGGTACATAGAACGACTCAGAGGTAATAAGGACATGGAAGTTCTATGTAAAGGGGTGATTTATTTTTGGCGGAAGTGAAACGACTCAGAGGTAATGTGGACATGGCCGTTTTGGAAATTTATGGATCGATTATCCTTTTTGTGCACTGGGAGTGCGGGTAGTGGATCATGAGGGATGATCTCTTCCAGGAAGAAAGTTCAGAGGTATGATCATACATGACTTACTATCTGAAAGAGTGACCGAAATGTGAGTTCAGAGGCACCAGCGGGTACATGACTCGATAATTTTGGAATTTGGAGGTGTGAGTTCAGCGGCACCAGCGGGTACATGACTCGATAATCTGGAATATTGAGGGTGTGAGTTTAGCGGCACCAGCGGGTACATGACTCGATAATCTGAAATGTGTCATTTAGACATAATATTTTTTCAGGAACTTGCCGTTGACGGGCAACATGAGCAAGTCTCCGTTTTGCTTGGCGAGGCGGTAAGCACCGTTGGAAAATACAGCCTCGATGATAAATGGACCTTCCCATTTTGGCTGGAAATTATCGGCGGTCTTGTGAGTCATGACCATCGGCCTCCGAACTGCCAGAACGAGATCGCCCACTTGGAATGTTCTGATTTTAACCTTCTTGTTGAAGGCTCCAGAGATGCGTGCTTGGTATAGCTCGATTCTTTGCTGAGCCAAGAGGCGCTTTTCGTCTAAGGCCTCTAACTCTTGTAGTCGGCGTCGGTAGTTATCATCCGTCGTCAATTGATAAGTGAGGGCGACACAGAGTGAGGGTATTTGAGTCTCTAATGGGAGAAGTGCCTCACTCCCGTACACCAGGGAGAATGGTGTGTTCCCTGTGGCTGTTCGGACCGTGGTACGGTACGCCCATAAGCATTCACCAAGCTTCTCGTTCCAGTCGCTTTTGTTGGACGATACGAACTTCTTGAGTAACTTGATGATGGTTTTGTTGAATATCTCTGCCAACCCGTTTGCTGCCGGGTTGTACGGTGTCGAAGCAATATTCTGGATGCGGTGCTTGTCGCAGAACCGATAGAAGGCGTGGCTTGCAAACTGCGGACCATTATCGTAGATGATCCTTCGGGGCAGTCCAAAGCGATAGATGACGTGATGCTTAAGGAAGCTGATCATATTTGAAGTCTTTACTTCTGCAAGCGGGACAACTTCCGCCCATTTGGAGAAGTAATCTGTGATTGCGAGTATGAAGCGATGTCCTTGGGAGGAAGGTGGAGTAATCGGACTGATGATATCCATTCCCCATGCTTCAAATGGCCATGACGCCACTGTCGGATGTAGAAACTCGGATGGTTGGAGGATGAAGTCCGCATGGACTTGGCAGGCTTTGCACTTTCTTGCATAGTCTATCGCATATGCTACCATCGTGGGCTATTAGTAGCCCATTCGACGAAGACGGTCTTGTAAATTAGGGCCAGGCTGATGGGCCCCGTAGACACCGTCTTGAGATTCTCGTACGGCTTCTTTGGCTTCTGCGTTTGACAGACACCGAAGCAATAATCCATCATAGGATCGGCGATACAGTATTTTCGTCTCTGTATCGTAGAAGAATCTGAGAGAACGCCGTCTGATAGAGGTGGCTTCCTTTGGGTTCTCGGGCAGGATGTCGTAGACGACAAAGTCAATGAATGGTTATCTCCAATCTGGGACGTCATCGATCGTCTGAGCAGAATAACTCGCCACGAATTGAACGTTGTTCTTGGGACAAACCAGTTCGTGGCCTATCACATCTACCGATTGATGAGTATGATTTAGCACTGCTAGGGAAGCGGCCAGACCTGCTAAGGCATCGGCTTTAATGTTTCGGAGTCTGGGAACATGCTCGATGAAGAACCCCTCGAACGACGAGATGATGTCGATCGCTATTTGGTGATAGGGGATCATGTCTTCGTGGCGGACTTCGTATGAGCCCCGGATCTGGTTGACGATTAACTGAAAATCGCCGTATGCTTCCAGATATTCTACCTCCAGCTCCCTTGCAAGTTGGAGGCCAATGACCAATAAGTTGTATTCAGCCACATTGTTAGAGCAGGGTTCTGTGAGAGAATAAGCGTGGTTAATCACCAATCCGGAAGGAGAGACTAGCACCACCCCGACTCCGACGACGATGTTGCCCTTGGGTCCCGTTCTTGAAGTACCGTCGAAGAACATTCGCCATATATCATTGTGAGAGGTTGCATGCGAGTCGACGACCTCATCTGGGATCCCTTTATATATTCTGGACGACTCCGAGCCCGGATGGGCTACCAAAAAGTCTGCTAGGGCTTGACCTTTGACAGCCTTTTACGGGACGAAGATCATATGATAAGGGGACAGCAATATAGCTCATGTAGAGAGACGAGAGCTGAGGGCCCCTGGTTTAGTCATGAGGACCCTGATAGGGTTGACTCGTGAGATCACATGTATTGTTTGTCCAGTGACATAGTGCCGCGTCTTCTGAATGGCGAATACCAGGGCAAGGCACTCCTTCTCCACAGTGGTGTATCGATGCTCTGGCCAAATCATCATTCGACTGAGGTAATATATGGCTTGCTCATGGCCTGCATCGTTGTTTTGTGCCAGCAGGGCTCCGAGGGAATGCTCTATTGCTCGTACATAGAGCAGGAATAGTTTTCCAGCAACCGGGGCCACCCGGACTGGAGGGTTCGACAAATATTCTTTGATGATGTCGAAGGCCTGCTGACATTCTTCGTCCCATACGAATGAGACGCCTTTCTTCATGAGGTGGGTGAATGGTCGACATCGCCCGGAGAGGTTAGAAATGAACCTCATAATGTAAGCTAGCCTCCCTTGAAGGCCTCTGAGTTCGCGAAGATTTCTCGGGGGACCCATCTCCATGATTGCATTTGTCTTCTCAGGGTCTACATGGATACCCTGGGCCATGATGATGAAACCCAAGAACTTCCCGCTGGATACGCCCAGAAAGGACTTCGTAGGGTTTATTTTCAAATTGTGTGCTCGCATCAGGTCGAATACCGTCCTCAGATCCTGCAGATGGTCTCCTTTACAGCGACTCTTGACGGCGATGTCATCAACATAGCACTCTACCGTCTTGCGTAAGTGGTCTCTGAAGATGATGCTCATGGCTCTTTGATATGTGGCGTCGGCATTCTTCAAACCGAAAGGCATGACTGTGTAGCAGTATGTGCCAATCGGTGTTCGGAATGACGTATGTTTTTCGTCGTCAGGAGACATCTTGATTTGGTTGTACCCCGAGAAGCCATCCATGAATGACATACGTTCGAAGCCGCAGGTATTGTCAATCATGATGTCCGTGATAGGGAGGGAGAATTCATCCTTGGGGCATGCCTCGTTCAGATTGCGGAAGTCGATGCAGATTTGAATCTTCCCATTCTTCTTGAGGACTGGTACTATATTGGCGACCCAATCCGGATGTTGTTCCTCACGAATGAAGCCGCTGGCTATCAGCTTGTTGACTTCGGCTTCGATCGCATCTATGATGCCTGGGCGGAAGCATCGCTGTTGTTGCTTGACTGGCTTTGCGTCCGGCCGAATGTTGAGTTTATTAAGAGCAATATTAGGATTTAACCCTGGCATGTCTTCATAGCTCCAAGAGAACACATCAATATATTCTTTGACAAGCTCCAGCAGCGATTCTCGCTCTTCGTCTGTTAGGCTTTTACTGACGAAGATCGGTTTTGGAGAAGATTCGCTGCCGAGATCCACTTGTATGACCTCATCTTCAGTAGGAGGTTCTCTCAGTTCGAACCGCTTTTCCTATTGTGCATCCAGCTGTTGGGCCTACGGGTCTAGCTCGAGGATTTCAGGAATGTCTTCATCTTCTTCATAAGCGTCGGCGAATGCCATGTTGACTGACAAGACTTGTCTGAATACATCTTCGATGCTGGTATCTGAGTCAGAAGTTGGTAACCCGGTTGAACGTGAATGCCAGTCGCATTCTTCATCTGAACTCCCAGGGGTCGTCGTGGGTGTTACATGCCCTAATCCACATCGAGTCTTGCTATAGTAGTCCCGTGGTTTGCCTGCCGGGACCGGTGGCTTCAAAGGTAATCGTCGTCCAGTACCGTAGTTTAAGCCTGGCGTCGTCTCCAGATCATACCCCTATTTCTGCATGAGATATTTGGATTGGGGGCTATAAAGATACAGAGGCAGTCTCCCGGCATCTGGCCCAAGGTCGACTTCTTCTATGGTGAAGGGATGCGGATCGTCCTTCCGGCCGAAGATGATCGGATGGTCCCCTCCCTCAATTATGCGGTAAGCGTCTTCCACTGGAGTAAGCTGGATCGCGGTGTACACATTCGTCACCTGTGTGTGTTGGTGAGTGCCTATACTGTGTTCCATAGCATACATTGTACAAAGCTTATTAAGCTCGAGGTAGTTCAAAGATAGCCCTTTATTGATGAAGTAAGGTATCTTTTCTAGGGAGATTACATCATCTGCGGAGGGAACATCAGTATGGGCAGCCACATACTTGGCTAACTCCGGTTCCTCTTCGACTACCCCATGTATAAACGAAGACTGAGAGGATGACCTGGGTAGCTTGATCGTCAGAGGTTCAGCTGGTAGAGCAGAGCGTGGAGTTGTTGGCAGACTAGCGACCCCCAATCTGGTGCTCGATGCTGGGCGGAGAGTGGTTGGTTCGGTAGAAGTTCCAGGCCTTGCATCGGGGTGACAACCCTTCTTGGGAAGGCGTATCTTCATTGGCTTGTCGGAGGGATTGAGCTTCTCCATTTGCGGTTGGCCGACTCTCGGCAGCCTGATTGTCAATGGCTCCGTTGAGGGTCTTGGCATTTGGCCGGACCTTGGCAGCCGGATTATCATTTGCTCTTCTTGTGTCGAGAGGCTAACTGCGTCCTTACGCAGAGTGGCGGTAAGGGGTGCAGACTTGCCAGGTTTGTGAGCTTGGAGGAGGATCGTCAGAGGTTCTTCTGATCCTGTGGTTGTCTCGGTACGAGCTTGCACATCTCCTTCATCAAGGTGCCTCTTCGACTTTTCGTATAGACAGGAGTCCGAGTAATAGGATTCGACCCCTTTGAAGGGATCGATATCAGCAAATTCTGTCCTCACGAAGCCGTGTTTGTCGACATATTTAAAGCACTGGTGCAGCGTGGAAGGCACGATCATATAATCATGTATCCAAGGGCGTCCCAAGAGGATGTTGTAAGAAGTGTCTGCATCTATGACGTAGCAGATGACTTCTGATTGGAGATCGCCAATCTGACACTTCAGACGAATCTTCCCAATTGGGTAGCTCCTGCCTGAATTGAAACCGCTGATGGCGGTGCTTGTAGGCGTTAGGCGATGCATTGGGATACGGAGATGATGTAGCAGACCCTTCGGGATAATGCTTATGGAAGAGCCAGGATCAATGTGCATCCGATCCACCTTTACGTCGCCGATGTATCCAGTGTAGTATAGCGGGCGATCATGCAGGTTGGTTTTGATGAGCATGTCCTGCGGAGTGAAGACAATGTTGGGCATCGCTCCCGTGCAGGCGCTGTCTTGGAGATCTGCAGGCGGGTTTTCTCCCGTGAGGTTGACCTGAGCCAGGTATGCGTCAGCATTTTGGAGTGCATCGCTCAAAGCTGCACGAACATCCTTGGAGAGTCTCAGAAGCTCGTATAATGACAACTTGGCCGGTGTGTTGGCCAATTGCGCTAAGATGTCGAAGTTGTAGGGCTTCTCCAGCCCTTGTGATGCCTCTTTTCGGAGGGATTTGTCAAAGCGAGTCTCCCTCGGCCTAGGCTTGTCGGTCGTCGGAGGCTGAGTCGGTCCCAGAGCATCAGTTGTAGCGGGCTGATGATCTTCAGCCGGGTTGTCAGCCACAGGTTGGGATTGTGCTCCAGACCGCATGAATACGGACGAGCTTCTTCGATATCTGCCGAGATTGTGCGGCAGGACCTGACTTTTCCACTCTTCTTCTTACAAATGAAAGATGTTGTGGGCTGAGTCACTTCTGATACCAAGTCTGGATGGACCCACATGACCTCCCCTCGTGATGTGGTAAGGGGTACTAGACCCGCAGCCTGATCTCGGGACGGTAGAAGATTAGCAATCTCCATTGTCGCCAGAGGGATAGGGACCACGCCGTCTTGAGTTTCCGTCGGAGGGAAGCTGCCGAATTGTACTGACATCATATTGGCTGCGACTGTTACCTCTTCAAAATCGATGGCCAGAGCGTTCGAATCGATGAGATTTTGGATGTACCGTTTTAGTTGGTAGCAGTCGTGTGTGGCATGGTGGACGTAGCGGTGGTAATGGCAGTACTTTGGGTTCTCCATGTCTGCCTACCGCGGTTCCCGTCTTTGTCTGCCGGCTTTGGCTCAGGTTTCTGTGTTGTGTCGGCCACCATAGCCTGCTTACCCCTGCTGTCTCGATTGTTGGAGGGGCTACCCCCATTATCGTTGTTAGGACGCTTGCCCTTGTTCTCTCCGTTCGAGATGTGCAGTCCCAATTGGCGAGCCATCTTCAATCGTTCTTCGGCACTTGTGGTGCTGATGATGAACGTCTTCCAGTCCTTGAATTGACTTTCGCCCATCCAGAGACTGATTGTTGGGAGCAATCTCTTTTGGCAAATTTTGATCAAGGAGGAATCGGGATTTCCAGATGGCAGCTTCATTGCGGTTTGGCGAAACCGCACGATATAGTTTCTTGTCAGCTCTTTCTTTCCTTGGACGACGTCCATGAGGGTGGACATTGTGATGTCCTGCCCTACTTCGTAGAATCTCTCCAAGAACATGCGCTTGAAGCCGACGAAGGAGTGGATGCAGTTGTCTGGCAGGTTGCGATACCAATCGAAGGCGACCCCTTCCAATGCCCCGATGAATAATCGTGTGAGAATGGCATCGTCATGGGGCAGATGGTCGGTGGTAACCTCGAAGTAAGTAATGTACCGACTTGCTGAAGTCTTGCCATCATAAGGATTGATATTGAACGGCTTATATCTTGGCGGGAAGGGGACATCCCTCCATGCATCAGGGTATGGTTGTCGTATTCTGAGGTCTTGAGAATTTTCTCAAGCGTAAAACATGGCTATGAGCTCTTGGACCTCTCTTCTCGCTTCGCGGGCTTCGTCCACGGCGGTGGGGGCCATTGTTTCAGGAGGATCGTTGCCCGGGTTCGGTGCCGCCGAATTCGAGTCCGCATTGACCGCAGGTCCTGCGCTTGTTTGGCCAGACGTCCCTCCATGCAGAGTTGGAAGGGCCGCTTTGATCTCGTCCACAGACTTGACCAAGGCAAGCAATATGGCTTCGAGAGTGTCGATGCGTTGACGATCGCTTGAACCACCTTGGCTGCTGTCTGTCATGAATACCGTCTTCACATGAGGAGAGATGGACGGAGCGGTAGAGGAAGCGCCCTCCGAATCATACCCATGTAGTGAGAAGTCGTCGGGGTATGTGGGAATGTTCTCCTCTGGTTCAGACTCGAAAGGAACAGCACCCCCAGTCTCCGAGTTCGCCTCGTCTTGGGAGTTGTGGACGTCCTCGGGGACGTCGGGGTTTGTTGCATCTGATGGGAGAGTTGTCTCCCCCGGCTCGTCTTCTTGGAACATCGGATTGTTGTGGAGGTTCGGAGGAGTGCTACCCCCAGACCCAGCAACCCCCTACGTTGTGGACGACGAATCTTCCACTGTAGCATATTTCGTCTTAGAGCGGGTGCCTTAGAATACTCCGGTGGTGGGCACCCATTTAGACGACAATCTTTTAGTCGAAGTGGTTGAAATCTTTGGGTTGGGAACATTTGTCTTCTTCCTTCTTTCATCAGCGGGGACTTTCTGAGCAGAGTTGCAGGAGACGACCGGAAGTGTCTCGTCTTCTGAAGATGGATGTTGCAGTCTTTGAAAGACGGACTGCCGGTCTTCTCGCACCGTCGCGCCATTGCAGCAGCAGTTAACGATAACTTGGGTGCAGTGGCGTCCGTGGGAGGACTCTTTGTACCCCGATGCATTTTCTCTTTCCTTGTATTTGTGAAGGATGGTCTCACGCAAGTCAGACGGGTCTGGATCGACCATGTTTTCTTCCTGGATTTTGGAAGACTTTTGCGAACCTCTCTCTCCGATTGCCGCCGGGTGCTGGACTCGAGTAGTTCTGTACAACTTCCCATCTGAGGCCCGCATAACGGTATGCAGGACGCTCAGATGATCAGAGACAGGATCAGCGGACCGAGCGTGCCAAGCTCGTGCTGCCCTAGACTTCTTCGCTCTAGTGCGTAAAGGCACATAGTAGGAAGAGTCTAGGTGATGCTGGAGAGAGTCAGACATTTCTTCTTGGGAGCACAAGAGATCATGACCATAAGACAGGCGGTCTAAGACAGAGCCGCGCGGGGTAGGCGTCATGCTGCCGTCCTCAACAATCTTCATACGGCTGGCAGAAGTAGCCGCATAGGCTTTCTTCATGCGGCTGGGGGTCTCAGCCGCATGAGTTTTCTTCATGCGGCTGGATGATCTGGCTGTATAGACCTCCTTCATGCGGCTGGTAGATTCACCCGCATGAGCCTCCTGCATGTGGTCGACAGATTTAGCCACAGGAGTGCTCGGCTTCTTCTTGGGGCGCATAGAGTCGCTCTTTGTCCCTGCAAGTCCAGCATCGTAGTGCTTTCCTCTGCCGGACTTGGGGACAGCAGAGTGCTCTACGGCTCGAAGTGGAGCCGTATGAGAGTCGCCTTCACCGTCTTGGGTAGGCGAGAGTACCCCGTCCAGAGCTTGTGGAGGAGCAAATAATTTTGGCCTCCACTCGCTGCGAGCTTTCTTTGTGCGGGTCTGCTTCTGGACCGGGCCAGCGCTTCCCTCAGAGAGCATTTCTTCAAACGCCTGTTGGTCAAAGCGGACGACCATCTTCTGTTGCGTGGAGCCAAGTTTGGCTGCATCCGATTGCGTCACCAACTTCTCAGCCGTGGAGAAGTTTGTCCCCAGCAGAGTCGCCATCGTGTTTGCCATGAAATATAAAAGAGCAGAACAATTATCGGAGGACTGGACTTTTACTTCACGTTACAAACTCGCTTGTACAAAGAAAGCCTAGGGACGAAAACCTAGGTACAGCAGTCTAAGTACAATTGTTTATTTTAGAGTCTGGGGGGTGACGATAGAGGCTCGGGAAACCGACGGCCGCTCTGCCTTACTCCTTGGACGATCGGTATGCAGCCTTGGCTCCAGAAGATTGCTCGGCGTTGAAGAAATGCTCTCTTTGCTCTCACTCTACTTTTTTCTCTCCAAGTATTCTGGTGCTCTCTGATCTCAAAAAAAAGGGTCTTCTTCGCAAGGAAATTGCACCTTGCTATTTATAAGAAGGGAATGCTATCATTAGGGTTTACAATGATTCCCTTAAAGTGGCGGCGGCCTGTTGATTGATCAATCTGGGCCATTAGTTTTGAGTGTAATGAATCTGGGCCATTAATGTAATTGTGCCAAATCCTCTCAGTAATTAATGCTCATTGGAATAAATCTCCCTTATGATGATCTGCTGATGTCTGCGAATCTGAATGAATAAGTTTAATTCATTTTCCTGCCATGTGTCCCAGATTATTGGAATTTGACCCAATCTTTGATTGCAGTAAATCTGGAAAATTGATTGGCTTTATGACACGTGTCCTGGGAGCCACTGAAGGATCTGAGCCGCATGAGGATTGAGCCACATAAGCCCGGCCACGTGTCAAGGCTGTTGGGGAGTGGCCCCCGAACCTTCGAATCACATGATAATCTGGACCGCATGGACGTAGGTGGCCGCATAACGGGTAACTCCTTCGTGTGCCGTATGGAGATGATCCTCGTGAGCCACATGGAGGGAGCGTCTGCTTGAGCCGCATAGGGCTGTTTCGATCTGGGCCGCATTGGACAACTTCGGCCTGAGCCACATGGGGGTCTCCGCTCGAGCCGCATATGACTGTCCACGTGCCTAGGCTGCATGGCATTTTCTGGATCTCGGGGGATTATGTCAGAGATCTCCTTTGTTTTCCAAGGAGTCTGTCATTATGACAGAGTCATAATTACATCTATGTGTCAGGGCTGTCGTTTTGTCAGAGCTGTCAGCCGTCAAGGCAATTAATGCAGTAAGGGAAGAGTTGTTTGTATGCTACGTGGCACCTCTCTGAGCCGCATGGAGATCACATAGACGCGTTGAACCGCATGGGTCCTCTGAGCCGCATGGGCTTTCTGAGCCGCATGGAGTTTTCTGGCCGCATGGCTCTTTCTTTATTATTTTCCATGCTTCTACACCTGGTTTGGACTCTGCAAAAAGTATGAAAAGTAAAAGAAGTAAAGCAAGGGAAACTAAGTTGTGATGGTTAGGCTATGCATTTACGTTGAGTCTAGAAGTTCTCGTAGGTGCGTGGTCATGGACAACTTGTCGACAAGGTTTCGTGCCCTTAATTCTGTAGCCTAGGGCCACAGGACCGTATCGGTCTAGGAGCGAAGCAAGGTAGTTAGGCAAGAACACGCTGCCGGTGATTCGAGGACTTGAACAGGACTAGCTACCCTTAGCTGCAAGGGTCTCGTCTGTACCACCTACATGTCCAAGATGGCTTGAATTGCCATTGACCTTTCATATAGATAAGTTGGTGTGCTGAGCGGCAATCCGCATACACGGTATCGGTCGAATGAAAGAAAGGGCAAGCACGACATGAATGGAATAAAGATGGTATGCACGATTGCAATACAAGTCTTAAGAAGCCTAAGATTTGTCTATAGAAAGACGCATGCTTCGGCACGAAATGTGGCGTCGAGTGTTAAGTCGTTGGCATAGAGTTGCATAAGTCAGACTTGAGTCGTTTCGAGTTAAGTCGAGAAGGGCCGTAAGGCAAGTTTGGTTAAGTCATGCTAAGTTGCGAGGCATGGCCTCGATGTTAAAGCACAAACCAAGTCGATGACATGAATCATGTTGTTGCGTCCCAAAGTATAGGCCATAAGGCAAGCACGAGTCGGTACATTGATGTTGTAAGCACGAGAATGGTTTAGAGGCAAGGATAAGGAAGTTATCGGTACGATAGCACGATGATGGTCTAGAGACACAAATAGGCCAGGCGTCTATGACCTAAAATCGATCCTAAGGTAAGAATAGAAAGACAATCATAAAGGGATTATGTTGCACAAAGTAAATGAACGTGTCGATTTTATATGGATGGGCGAGAAGCTCACACCACCAGTACAGTTGAGTACTGACACCCACACAGTTTCCATGTGCAGGCTTAGGTAGAAGCTCGTTGGCACGGAGCTCGCTTGGATGCGTTGAGGCACGAAGTTCTTTGGTGTCTCGAGGCGTGCGGCCGCATGGACTAGACTTATACGGGATATAATGTATGGATATTGCCTATCTGAAGCATCCGCTGGCTCGTCAAATTATACTTAGAGATGAGAAAGAGCAGAGTGATTGTAAACAGAGAGAAAAGTGAGCTTGAGCAATTGTAATCATGGCCTCGTGCCATATTGTAATCTTTGTTTCAATATCAATAAAGAGCTATTTGAATGACTTGTGTTTTGCTTCAAATTTCTGCTGGTGTTATTCAATGTTTCTGCTTGGGACTTCTGTGCGACGACCCCCATCACTTAGCCTATAAACGGCCGTTATGGAACCTGCCTTACGTGAGCGCAATCTTGGCTCATGCGGCATCACGCCTTAGCGAGGACGATCGGTCCTACGGGACCGGGGCGTGACAATCAAGTCATTTCTCTCGCATCATACTCGGTATGAACCAACAGTCTATTCTGACTCACGATTTCTGCAGTGATAATGCCGATCACAACCGTAACTTTTGATTAATCAAAATTCGACACAATTTGTCTAATGTATTAATTTGCCAACACAAGTCCGGTGCACAATCGAACCAATTCGTTTCTATCGATTTATGATTTTAGTTCCATCCGTTGCACCTCGTGCAACAATTTATTTCTGAATCCGTTGCACCTCATGCAATAATTTATTTCTGCATTCGTTGTACCTCGTGCAACGATTCATTTTCGACATTCATTTCTGATATCCGTTGCACCTCTGCAACAATTTATTTCCAACATCCGTTGCACCTTGTGCAACAATTTATTTTTGACATTCAAAGACAATGCTCGAATCCGTTCAACATATTCGATATTAACTTTTATGTTCATTCACAACATCATTGCATTTCATGTAACGAAACATCTCGCGACTTTTGTTATATCGATGCAACCAACATTTCTCATACCAACTTGCTGCATTGAACAACAAACATCTTAATTTATATTTCACAACTTGTTGCACTTACAGCAACGATATTTCATGGCTCGTTGTACTCAATGCAATAAATATTTTACGACTTTTTCAGCAAACATCATGTAATTTTCAAAACACATGCGACAAAATTATACAACTTGTATTAGACTTATTGTATGGAACATCCAGTGCGGTATCGAGTAGAGTCAATAGTGATTTAATTATGGTGGGCAACTTTTTGGAATTGAAACGAAGTAAGCGTCTTGAGAAAATTGAGCCTAGAGCTCTGATACCACTTTGTCATGCCTCGACTCGGGAAATCGTTCGTCCTCGCTTGATTTTACCAAATCGATCGTCCTCGCTGGACGTGATGTCGTATGAGTCTGGAGTTGCACTCGTACAAGGCAAGATAACAGGTTCTCAAAATGGTTATATTTGATTTAACATTTAGCAGCAGAGAGTATACAAAACAATTCTCTTTATTCGATAAAAAGCAAAATTACAAAGGCTTTGAATAGCCCAATTGAATCGTGCCAGATTGGCTTACAACACTCAAGTTTTCTCTTGTCCACAGAGGATTTTACCATTCCATACATCATGTCTTTTATATCTCAGTCGCATCATCTTGTTGCAAGTCCGAGCGTCAATACGGTCGTACGCCTCAAAATGCTACAACATTCCATGCCTCAGCGCGTTCAAGCGAAGCTCTGCCGCGAGCAATCAATTTCCTGCATCCTGCAAGCAATCTGGTGGGGGATCAGTACTAATCCCTCGCGTACTCATATTGACCCACTTTACTAAACCGACATTAAGTAGATATATGAATCATGCAGCTTAACTTGTGATCTTTCTATATTTGCCGTATGATGAGTTTCATGACATATTCGAAAGCAGTAAAGCATGTTATCATGGCAAGCATGTTATGTTTGATTCATGTAAGCAAACGGACATGCAACATATAGCAATCTCGTATTTGTCTCGTGACGCGACTTCTTACCAACATCGACGCACTCACCCTTGCTCCGACGTAAGGTGAATACGCCTACCATCTTTTTCTGTCATATTATAAGTGATCTCTGTGCAGGATCTCTGTGTGCTTGCACTTTCAGCCCACCGTTCTTTAAAGCTATATGAAGGTCGTTGGCGTCTCCGCGCCAGAATAGACTAAATTTCTTTTTCAAATTGGGTAACCCAACACCCTCCTCATTCGCGATGCTAGCTCATTTCGGAAGACGTCGAACTTACCATCATTGCGGTTCAACACATCGATAATCGATCGCAAGTCATCTTACAGATGTGTGTCCTCAAGATTAACCATCCCTCCTAGGCCGAACGTTCACGGTGCCCCGGCCAATAACCGTTCGAGGGATATCACCACACCCGTGCATGGGCAATATCTCAAGTCCATTCGACCATGCAACATGCGTCTTACTCAAACAACCAAACATAGTCTTGAGTCCGAAACTCAGACTTCGCGTCACCTCGTATTTCTCTTGCTTTCAATATTCTCACTCTTTCTTTCTTCTCACTATTTCTTTCTCTTTCTATGTTCTCACATTCTTTGTACGATTTTGTTCGATGTTTCAATCGTCTCGATTCAATATCCGAGTGAACGACCTGAAGGTCCCAAACATTTTATCGTATTGTACCGCATTCAAAAGTTATTCGATATCTTTCGACTCGTGCATTCGATGTACGCCTCGATTCGATCCTTTAATGTGCTAGACTTATGTTCATTTCCTCCGACTCATGCACTGAGGCACGCCTCGATAGGGTATTCAATGTTCTACAGCTCGTGCACTAAGGCACTCGCGTCGATACATTCTTTCAATATTCTAGCCTTCTAACTCGTGCACGAGGGCACGAACGACTCATGCACTGAGGCACTCGCCGATACAGTTATCGCATGTTCTTCTGGCTTGCGCACCGAGGCGCTCACCGTTGTGATATTTCTATGTTCATTAAGCGACTCATACATATGATGTACGTTTCAATTTCAATTGTTCTATCTTAGTGTTCGACACGCACTATGTTCATCTCTCGATCGAGTGACTCGATAGGTTGACTTAACATACAACGGTATATTTTACTTAGGCATGAAGGAGTAGAAAAGAAGGGTCAAACTCCTCCCACCTTAAGCCGATATGCCTTGTCGTTTTGCCGAGCCGATGCGGCTCGATTTCATGACTTTGTTGTACGGACAACTCTTCTGACTTAGCCAATCGATTCACTTCGTACTTTTTTGAATTATCCGACCGATTTGGCTTATTGTGGTTATGACTCAGTCCGTTGTGAGGCGATAATTTGGTTTTACGGACTCCGTTGCAAACAAGGCAAAATGTCGACCTCTTATATTCCAACGTAAAAGCATAGCCTGCACACGAAACCAACTAAAATCAATATTCGTTTGAATCGGACTTGTATGTTGCATCGATTCAATTTTTTAGAATCTTCGAACCGACTCAATGCTCTCGGGCCAACTTAACACTTGCATCGATCTTACTCGATGCATTACTCAGGTCAACGTAACTCTTGCATCGATTCGCATCGATACATATTTTGGGTCAACGTAACTTTTCGAGTTAACGACTCAGCATAATGCACCATGCGGAGCAGGACATTACAGTATTGATGTCATGAGAGAGTGAGCAGAGGGATCATATGAGAAAGGTTTTCTTTTCCTTCTTTTATTTCCACCCTTTTTTTAAAAGTTTGTAACGGTAGGACGAGAGAAGGGGTGGATGCGGGGAATACTTTACAAAGTAGGATTTGTAACGGTCGAATAAGATTCATACCATATCCAAGTCCAAGGCCATGTGAATAGCTTCCTTGTGCAAGTTTAAGTGGATCAGGGGATTTTAGTAGATCCCACACTTTTCTGCTGGGGATTGAGTACATCTGGATCATAAATGAGTAACATGTCTTAGAAGTTAGGAGCGGTAAGATTAGATATTAGTTTTTAATTGCAACGCTTCTGTAGAGTTGCATTAAGGGCGAGAAGCAATAAAACGAATCCGATGGATAGATTCTAACTGCAAAAAGACTCAAAGTAAAAAATAGTCCTTTTTTGATTTGTTTTGATTTTTTTTAACTTGATACCATCAACTATTGGCAATTCTTAAATTGAAACCCTCAGCTAGTCCGTTGTTATTTTTTATGTTAAAATAATAAATAATAAAAACCCTAAACTTCCCCTCCCACCCTAACACCACCTTCCCTCACACGCACCCCCCCCCCCCCCCCCGCTGCTGCTGATGTCGTCGTCATCGTTGCCGCATGCTGCCCCCGGAGAGAGACGGGGCGTTTCCGGAAAGAGGGGGGATGGGGATATTTTTGTCATTTACATTTTTTTAACACTAGTAGGGTACTAAGTTATAAATTATAGTTGAGGTATCAAGTTGATGTATATCAAAGTTTAGAGTATCAAGTTAAAAAATAAAATAGTTGAGGATATCAATTTACAATTAAAAGCCTTTTGTTTTGAATTATAGAGTTTGTATCTTTTGTTCTTTTGGTTTTCGGACTTGGGTTTTTGTTTCGTCAATGAAAGACCCACAAGAATTGGGATAGAGGCAATGTTGGTGGTGTGCATTTATGTACAAATGGAAGTTGCCAATGTTTTCGCAGTTGAATGGCTTTAGTAGATCAGCACGCCGTACTTTGCAGAATTCTTCCTCACCTGTGTATTTACACTATTGAGATATATACATCAAAACCGTCAAAAGTTTTAATTTGAATTTCTCATTGATGGACATTAGTCAAACTGACTAACTCGAACATCAGCATATCGCACAGTATATAAGATAAACACAGCTCTATCGGCACCATAAATGAATTTATGTTACGTTTGGTTCACTGAAATGTAATCGTAATCGTAATGGAATTGGATTTGTAATGGAATTGTGTTTGTAATGTAATAGAATTACAATTACATTATCATGTTTGGTTGGAAGATATAATTAAACCATGCAATGTAATACCAATTACATTCAAGTGTTTGGTTTAACATGTAATGTAATCGAATAATAAATATTATTTGTATTATTTTGACAAATATACCCTTAATATTTATATGTATATTTTTTGGCCAAATTTACTATTTATAATTAATAAAAAAAAATATTCGGTAACCAAATAAAATAAAATATCACATCTTATCATGTAAAAAAGTCGCATATTTGCAACTAGGGTCGTCTGTAAGCTCATGGGAGCATGAGACGAACTCCCTGTATAGGGTCCACATATAATGTTAAAAAAATAAGTAATTAAAATAAAAATAAATATAACAACAATAATAAATATTGCAGCCAAAAATTAACTAAGGACCTATAGTATGTAAGTCTAACCCCTTCACCAAAAAAAAAATGAGTTGAAAATAGTCCATGGTACACCCTTGTTCTATACTTAGATACTCCCATGTTGGTCTAGAACAGGATTGCATCTATTTGCGTCTATTATACACCCATTAGTTCTACACAAATCTTAATTTTGGTGTATTTTCAAGGATTATGTGATCGAATTTTATGAATTATAAACCATAATTGCGATAGCTTCCACACCTATTAGCAGGTCCATAGGAAATTTAAAAATAATATTGGTCCTCAACATCAACAATCAAATATCTTTCCTTCATTCCTGTGATATCATTCATCAAGTCAAGTGCCCCCAATTCTCCCAAATTATTCCCCAAAACCCTAAAAACACCCCCTTCCTTTTGCAGAAGAAATGGCGTCGGCCAAGGGCGACGCTGCCGGCGCCTCCCCCGCCGTTCCTCGTCCGACGGACCCGATAGTCCTCGTGTTCTGCGACGTCCTCTCCCGCGTTCCCGCCGGCGAGATCGAGTCCGCCCTGACCCTCACGGGGCTAAAGCCCCTCCCTTCCCACGTGGAGTCCGTCCTCCGCCTCTTCTACTCCCACCCCGCCTCCGCCGTGAAGTTCTTCCGGTGGTCCTGGCTCTACACGAAGCACTCCCATGTATCAGAGGAGGAGGCGACCAAAGGTGATGGAGGCAACAGAGGCGGCGGCGGCAGCCAAAGGTTAGTGGAGACATCGGAGGAGGAGGCGGCGACGGCACCGGAGGGGGCGGGTGGCGGCGGCGACAGCGGAGGGTGAACAGAAAGGAGTGAAATTTTTTTCTTCGGGATCCTGATCGGGATTTTATGGGTTACGAAATTTTTTTAAAAGAGTTGATTTTTTTTTAAAAGAGTAAAATTATAATTTAAGGTTCGAGGATGTAATGTAATTAGAATTACATAGATTTTATAATGTAATTGATTTGAATAGGACTAGATGTAATGTAATCAAGTTTGAAATTGTTATTGCTATTACATTACATCTAGAGAAAATTTGTCCAACCAAATATCTGAATTGGGATTATGTCACAATGTTGATTACATTACGTTGTCTAACCTTATGAACCAAACGAAGCCTTAGTTCGTCTCCACCTGAAAAAGTTGCCCAAATAATTTTCTACATCACAACTTTCGAAACATGAATTGACAATAGCTCTGTACACCTAGATAGGTGTTGCGCTGAATATGTAATGAATTAGCACCTGTAATGTTCTAGTTAAAATGCAATCACCAAACATCATAGTACCACTTTGAGATTACAATAGTTCATATATACTAAACATTTGATTACTACATACAAAATTTGGCAGGTCATGGATGAAAAAGAAGATACATTTCATCAAGATCCAGGTATACAAGTTTTTATTCAATGGTTGTATTGGCTAGGAAATAACACTACTAGTTAGCACACATACCACTTGCATCTACGAAAAGTAGGATTGTATCAGATCCGCAATTGCCTTCATCAGATGCTCAACATCACATCCTATATACTGAAAACTAAAGAACAAAATGGCAAGCAGGCATCTTGTCGCAATTAAAACTTGTGACCAGCCAATGGATGTTCTATGATGTGGCCTTTTGCTGATTGGGTGCCAGATTAACTTGAGAAGACGAGCCTGATCGAAAAGGTTATCTTATGGTTCAAGCAGATAACTTTGGGTAGTTCTTACCTCTTTACAACCGACTACTTGAAGAGAAACCAAACAGAAAATCCTTCAATTGGTATAGCGGTTCTCAGACTGGCCGTCGAGTAACACGAGTAGAAAGAACTGCAAGTGGATATCAGTACTTACATTAACATATATCTCATAATAAATTACAGTAAAATGAACTCTTGAGACTCACCTTCATTTAAATTGAAAGAACGCTTTCGAGCGAAAATATCTGTTGGATCTAAGTGTTGCTTGGAAAGAATAATTTGCTCCAAGCATTCTCTTCTACAATAAACAGTACCAAATCATTGTTAATTGCACTGACAAGATATGCTACCAATTATTACCAGAAAGATGATTAGATTGAGTTGTCTGGCCCCATAGGCAGAAACCATCTACAGAGTCATTTGTATGGAGTGGCTTTTGGAAGATCCACGTAGGAACTGTCAGAGACTATATATTGGAAATGTTGAGATTCTTTCATTAGGCTCTTGGTCAAATATATATATGAAGAGCTACTCTGCCCAACGTGGGATCAAAGAAGAGAATACTAGGACAGCTAGGAATGATAAAGATAAATTATACAATAACTACTCTAAACCACCCCACCCGTCCCTGTGACCCGAGAGTGTCGAGGAAGTGCAGTCTTTGGGGAAACAATCCCTCGTGGCCGCTTGAGGGTGCCAAAGGAGTGGCCTTTTGGGAAACAATTCCACAGGGTGGTCTAAGGGTGCCACATGAGCATTGGCTTTCGGGAAACAAACCATCGGGGGTGGTCCAAGGGTGCCATGAGAGTGAGTTTGGTGAGACAATTCACTTGCAGTACCCTGAGGGTGCCTCATAAAATGTGCTTTGAAAAACAATCCCCAGGGCTGGCCTGAGGGTGCTACGGCCAGGGCGCACGTTCGTTGAGAGGTTGGGGATGAGGTATTAGTCGTTGGATTAGGCAGACAATGGGGCATTCACAGCTGGCTATGGTCATAGCATTTGCTCCAACAAATGTTGGGTGTGTCGTAGAGGTTGCAACATGCAATTGACTAGTTAGGATCGAAAAAAGGTCTTAAGAGGTATTGGATGTTGGAGGAGACCGGAGCAGCTTGGTTGGTCGGGGCACAGTGGAGGAGATTTGTCAAGGTAAGTTAGGAAGACTTACACAGGTGGAAGCTTGAAGTCTAAGTCGACATCAGTGAAATATGCGGCTAGAAAGCTCGAAAATGAAGTCGAAGTCAATGAGGTGTCGAGGATTGCGTGTGTCAGAGTTGAGATTGGGTATCGAAATGCAGGGAGAGGGGCCATGATCGAGGGCCTGTCAGCAGTGTAGCTGGTTGAAGAAAAATATATGGTCGAGTGGTTAGCATGATGCAGGTCAGTGCTGACTTGTGACGACTGGTAATCTTGAAGGAAATAGAGGATTAGCAAGGAAGAGGCAGTAGAAGTTGAGTATAGTGGAGGGGCTGCAGTCGACTGGAAGAACATTGATGGAAGAGGAGGAATCAGCACAGGGGCTTATCGATCCATTGGATCACAGTGGTTAGAGATTCTCCCTGTGTTGGCTCGCAGTCGACCAATGGTGAAGAGTCTTGTGGTGACCAGAGGCCGATGATGACGATGTACATGCACATGTGTGGACAAGCGGCCATGAATAGAGGAGATGGAGTTGGGTCTGGAAAAGAAACAAGAGAGATCTTTTAGAGTGGAGAGGAAGACTCAATGTAGGTATTATGGAGATCTAGTTGGTGGACAGGCTATCTTTTAGAGTGGAGTGGAGATGATGATGAACATGGGAATAGGTTTTGGTTGTGGTTAGGGTTGATGTGATGGAAGGGAAGAGGAGAAGGTGAGATCTAGGTCTAGGGTTTCATGGTAGGACCGTAGGAGAAAGGAGGATGCAAAGGCATGGGAAATAATTAGGATTTGGATGAAGGGATAGGCTGGTTGCTAGTTTAGGTGTGTGGTGGAGCCCTAAGGATTAGGATTAACCTAGCTCTGATACCATGCTAGAGACTGCATTTTGGAGATGTTGAGACGTTTTCAATTAGGCTCAAAGCCAACCATATATAAGGAGAGTTATGTAGGGGGCTATAGCTGACTCTAGCCTAAAGAAGAGAAAAGACTTAGTATCACTATAGGCAATAAGATGAAGTATGCAATGACACTATCTTAAAAGTACCATGACCAGCTAAAAATAGATAAACCACGTCTTGTAAGTCCACCTGAAAAAGATACTAGCTAATATGTTTAATTCTGACTTGATCCCTCTTTATTAGGATGGTTGCATAAATTTTTTTTCCGATGGACAACCTAGTTAATGTGACAGCCAGTCTAAGTTAAAGGCAGATGCTTGCACATGAAAAACATAGACATGCATGATACAGCTAACAAGCTAACAATAGATAGAAGGTGGTGCACTCACCAAATTATGCTTAGGTTTATGTAAGATTCAACGAGGAGCAGTATTTACTAGTTACCTTGCCCAAGAGGGAACATATTTACGTTCACGCATCATTTCCTCATCACCACCTTCGTCGTCAGAATCTCTGTATGGAGTCATCTCATATGAGTGCATGTCCTGATTTGCTTCTGAGCTGTAGATCTTTGCCTCTTTCAAACCAGCTGCATTGTCAGCCACCTTCAACAATGGGCATCAATTAAAAAGAATTAGTTGGTATGCCACCTAATTAACTCAGAATAATGCAACATAACATATATTTGAGCTCGGATATCTTTCTATTTCTAGAAATATATTTTGGTACAAAATGGACTTGGCATCCGAAGGGGTAGTAGTTGTCTCAGTAACCAAAGGTTGGACTATTGTATATAGCTAGTGTTCAACTACGGAGTGAGTGCGACGGGCGCTATTTGAGAAATCGTAAAAGCCCGGGAGGAATCGATGCATCGATACGGGACTGTCTACAGCCAAACCATTATCACCAAAATATTGTCAACATACTGCCAATATATTGGCCAATGCACCATTGGTTCTACCAAATTCGGGGGGAGGTTGGGTTCCAGAAACCCCACAGAGTATACTGGCAGCATATTGCTAGTATACCGCTGGAGTCGGTTGGTCTTTTCTATATGTGGTTCAGATCTAAAGAGATGTCTATAAACGATTAAGATTGCTCCTAACTTTGGTGAAAGTGGGGAGATCTTATTTAAGGACCCCCATCAGCCTTGGGACTTGTTGAACAAGAAAAATGAGGCTTACAAGAGATGGTTCTTAAAGGCCATTAAGGGAGTCAACAAGAGGAAGGAGAGTGCTCGGTCATCTATCTCAATGAGGGAGGGTTTCGCGCTATGGTATTGTTTGTGTAGTACTTGTAAGATTCTCTTATTGATTCAATAAGTCATTTCTCTCCTTGCCTCGTAGAGTAGGCCGAGATTAACCGAACTACATTAAATATTGTGTTTGTGCGTGTTGTGCTATGTATTTAGTTAATTGTGTGCCTTGTTATTTTACTCATCGTCGCTAAGGTTATTTTTCGTGTTGCTTCCGTATGTGTGCACAACATGAAGAGTCTGATGGTTGAGCCCTTTGGTATGGGATGAGAAATTTCAGGTTTGGAACCAAGGGAACAATAAGTAGCTAGTCATAATCTCAAAAGAAAATTATTACTCGATATGCATTGGTCAAAAGGAAAATATATAACAGTGCATGCGACACAGAACTAAGGTTCACAGTATTGATATCGGAATCGGTTTCAGACACTTCCTATGAGTATCGGTATTGCCAATTTGAGCAGATTGGTTGTTTTGAATCGGAGTATCAGGTTTTTCGTTTCTGAAAGCCAAAAATGGTTTTTAGAAAAGTTTTTAAAAAAAGGTAAAAATATATATTTGATACATTTACATATAATTTTATATATTATATGTTGTTTCTCATTAGTTTTAAATAGAATAATATTTCACTTGCAATATATCATACTATTCATAGTTCGCAGTATCGGACGATACCGATCCGATACGGCCGATACCGATACGGTTTGGCATATCCCGATCCGATACCGACCGATACCCGATACGAACCGATACCGACATTGGAGGTCTCTTTTTCGGTCAATTCGGCAAAAAAAAGAACGAAAAAGACCAATCAATAAGGATGTAAAAGCATAGAAAGGTTATAAAAGCATGTAACAGAAGAAAACTTATCTATATTATGTGAATCAATCGGTAAGGGTGACTACTATTTCATTCAATTTCAAAAATACTAAGAAACAACACTGAAAATATTAAAATTATGCCTAAATGTATAAAATATATTTTCTAAAATGTTAATAATTATTTGTTTTACGATAAAAATAAATCTGATACTCCGATCCGAAACCTCCGATATTGCCGATACCGTCGATCTCGATACTCATAGGTATAGTCCGATACCGATTCCGATACTTTGAACCTTGATACTATTATTTAGTTACTTGCATTTTGGCAAAGTATAACCACAATAAATAGTTTTAAATGATATTAATATTAATATGAATAACTCCTGTAAATTTATAGACATACAATTTCGACAAAAGATAACGATTACAATTTATCGATAAGAAATCGTGTTAACACACTGTAACATTATCAATCTTCGACACAATTGAATCATTGTGTTAACACAAATTTTCCATTCTAACTTTTTCGTTCAATTTTTCTCTGCCGAATTTACCAAAAAAGAGACCCTAGATGTCAATATCAATCAGTATAGGTGGCAGTCAATATCGGTAGCGGTCACTATCGCATCCGAACATAAACCAATACATATTTGTCGTACCGTATGATATCGGCAGATACCATATACTATACAATGAGTACTATGCACAAGCAGCCATGTTTCTAAATGAATCAAACACCTTTAAGCTTATTATATCCAAAATATTTTGTGAATATGGAAATACTAAACAGTGAAACATCACAAAATGATAATTTAAACTACACCTGGTGGAAATTTTTGTTACCTTTTCCATATCATTTGATCTATTAGAATCATATGGAGCATGAAGAATATTGCTTGCGCAAGTGGTAGGAGCTGCTATAAGCTTCAGAGCTTCTATTTGCAGATTTGTTCCCTCCTGACTTCCAGCAACTCGTCCTGCTTTTTCTGATTTCAGCTGTTTCTTTGCTTCTACTTCCATCTCCTTCTTTCGTTCCTTCTCATCCTGTAAGAATCAGAACACATGTTGATATTGTAAGTATCTAACATGCCATTAAACTTATAATATAGAATCAACAAAGGATCCTACTGAAGCTTTGCGTTGAAGCTCTTTCTCCACTTTTAGAGCACGTGATTTTTCCTCCTGTTCTTTTTGTTGTTTTCGTGTTTCTTCAATGCATCTCCTTTTTCTTTCCTTTTCCTTTTTTCCTTCTTCTTCTCTCTGCCGCTTCCTTGCAGCAATATCTGCTTCCTTCTTTCTCTTTTCCTCCTCTTTCTGCTTCTGCTTGAGTTCCGCCTGTCTAGCATTTTCCTGTTCCAATCTTTCCCTTTCAAGCTTTGTCGCTACTTTTCGCATCTCGCGTTCATTTTGTTTCTTTTCTTCAAGACGCTTTGCAGCTTCAGCAGCCTCTAGTGCCTTCACTTTAATTTCTTTCTTTCCTACATGGAGTATGAAGTGTCAGGCACCAATTAACAACCATGTAGCTCATGCATAGAAAAGTTGCAACCTGTGACCATTGTCAACAACCTAACAGATACCCACCCAACTATTAGGTTACCCACATAGGGTACCCTGTAGCATTTAATTGCAAGTGCATAAGTCAGTGAAGCACAAAGTCTTCCAAGAGTCGATAAGATTACTTTTCTACATTTCACAGTAATGACATCCATAATTGATCCAAAAAAGAACCTCTAATAAGTAGATCATGAAAAGAGGAAAAGAGGAAATAGGTCAAAAATAGTTCAAAACAACTATGCTTTTCGAGAATTTTCTTTCACATGACCTCATTCAATACTTCCAGGGTACAAGTTATTCATGTTTACAGTATTAGCCTTATCAAAACTTCAAAATCATGCAGAGTTTCAAACTAAATGTAATCTTGTGAAGTAAATTATGATCTCAGCCTTGATTTCAAGGTGACCAGGATAAACACTCCACAATGAAACTCAATATGTCTGGCATATGCTTTCTAGAACCTTTGTATAGATCAGCAATGGTAAAGCCAAACTCAATTGCCAAAGAACTTTCACTTATGGCTGAAGATCAACATCATGGATCAGTCCATGAAGCTTAGCAATTAATGAAACTCAATATGTCTGGCATATGCTTTCTAGAACCTTTGTATAGATCAGCAATGGTAAAGCCAAACTCAATTGCCAAAGAACTTCACTTATGGCTGAAGATCAACATCATGGATCAGTCCATGAAGCTTAGCAATTAATGTAACCTATCAATATTATGTCTGAAGCTAGAATAAGCAAAAGAATTAATTTGGATCAATGTTTATCATAAAAATGCAAGGAAAGAGGCTAAAGAGTACATATTAAAAGTTGTCGCACCATATTAGTAGTATAAGTTTATAACATGTTCAGAAAAAAGTGAAATGAACAAGATGAAAAGGCTCCATTGGAGCTAAGAAAATGCTTCCTCTTCACATATATCTTTCGGAAAACGACATTTGACGCCTACCTTTTGGGTCAACATCTATAAATGACCCCAACAATACTTTTATTCTAAAATTGACCTTTTGCATTTTGTTTGTACCAAAGAAGGCCACATACTTAAATTTATTGAAGTATAGTCGAGTTTAATTATCAAAATGCCAAAACCACCATTTTAGGTAGGAGGAGGGGGGGGGGGGGGGGGGGGGGGGGGGGGGGATTCCCTGTATTTTAGCATCAATTTACCGAGTTGACCGAGTTACCACTGGGTCAGATCAAATTATGCTCAAAACATTCATCGTTGGTACTTGGTGTGTTTATTTTATAATTTTTCTTAGCAATTTGATCATTATCTACACAAAAAAATTAAAGGATTTTTAAAATTAAATTAATAAATTTAGAATTAAAAAAGAATTAATTTAATACAAAATTGATTTAATTTAAGACTTGGGGAAAAATAAAAACATAAAAGGTTCGTTAGGAATTAAGATTTAAGACTCAGCTTAATTTAAAGGGTAACTCGGCCCAACTTGGTAAAATGATGCTAAAAAAATGGGGAAATTTTATAAAAGGGTAGCTTTGGCTTTTTGATAGCTAAACACAACTATAATTCAACAAATTTAATTAGGTGACCCTTTTGGTTACAAACTAAAAGCAGAAGACCTTCTACCCTTTCAAATGAAACAACCACTTCTGACTCATGTAAGAGATAACAGAACCGACCTCCGAACATAGATATAAAAACAATAATAATTCCTATTTCAAATGCTTCGTTAGCCCTTTTGATAAAGCTTTCAGCACTAATTGTCAATGACCTCCTTTACTATGTCAATGTCCACTGGTATATATAAACACTCTTGTTACAGGAATAAAGAAAACCATAAATAGGCATGTTGTCCTTAGAATATAATACATAGGTCAATACTAAATTTGGTTCATGAATAAGTATAAAGCAAATAGAAAGACAAAAGAATCACCTTTCAAGGGTGCAGCTGCTTTTTGCTTCTGACGAACAAATGGGATGAAAGAGGTCACATTAGACATGATATTGTTGAGCTTGCATACTTTTTCCGAAGTACTTTGGCTTCTTGTTCTTTTCCCAGATAAGCGTGGTTTACTAGATCTGTTGCGAAGAGACAGTGCAGCTTTCCGACCTCTGTTCTTATTAACTGAATGATCAACATTTTCCTTATCTTCAATCTTGCTAGCATATCCATTACCAAGACTTAAGTGGGAACCCATTTGAGTCCCAATGTAAGATTCCGAGTTGACAGATTCCAGACTATCTCTATTCAGAAGTTTCTTTGAATAAGACACTAATTTTGGTGCATTTTGATAGTTCTGACTGACATCAGTAAGTGCTTTCCTCATTGCTGAGTTCTTATTCCCCTTTGAGTTTGAGACTATATTCTCTTCAGAAGATTCCAATCCATCAGCATGCTCATTTCCGTTAGCAATAGTGGAATTTTCATCAATTCGAAAACATATGAGCTCTGGATTAGAACCTATTTTCCCTGAACTACCAGAAGTCATTCCTGAGGCAGCTTTCTGGCTGAACTTCATGACTTGCGGGGTTAAAGGTGGCTTTCTAACCTCCAGATATTTGCTAACTGTTGAAGAAGGCAAACTGTGGGAAAATTGTCTCCCTGGGAAATTGTCATCAATAAGTACTCCCCTGTTACCATAATAACCAGCAAGCTTGCCATCACCACTTTCTCTGAAACGATTCGTATCTGCATCACCAAATTGAAGGGTACAACTAAAGTTCATACGCTCCAAGAAACCAGAAGGTACAGATCGACCAACATCAGGAATTTCATGTATCTTATATTTTGAGGAAAAACTGGACACAGGAGTAAGCATATTTCTTGGTTTACATAAATGCTCAAGCACAGAAATCCTTTCTTTCCGAAGACTTGGGCAATCAGAAATGGTGAAATTATCTGTGATTGAAGGAAGAATGCTGAAGCCTTCAAACTCAGGCATGGTCTCATCACAACCAACCAGCTCATCACCATAGTTCGCAAACTCAGCTGTATCATGCATATGAAAACTTACATCTTCATCAGGAATTTCTTTATTCTTCTTAAAAGACTTCTCAAAGCTGATAGGAGTTCTTTTGATTTCATGTTCTACTGCACTGCATGGAAGTACACATCCATGGCCATCATCTGAAGTATACAAATTTTGGGGATCAGAAGTCATCAACTCAGAGACTCTTCTTTCACCCTTGTAAAGAATCCCAGTGCCTAGATCAGTCCGTGGTTCTTCCTGTGTTTGATCAATTAGCAAAGGAACCACCATAGCTTGGTGATTTTCTTTCAAGGAAAGGCAATCCTGGATAAGATTATGCATAAGGCCTAAATCAGATCATGACAAGAGAAACTAATAAGAAATAAAAAAGCCGATCTACATTACAGTTATATTATTACAAAATAAAAAAATAGAAAAGAAATGCCTAAGACAGTAGGCATGTTGTGTGGCAGCACGAAATAACATGATCAGCATCAAAATGATACATGCAGGAATACAAGATAATTTCAAGAATATATGTATTAGAATGAGATTGATAATATGGTCAAAGCATCATTGAGATAACTTCAGTTTTCAAGATAAAACTTTATGGAATACAGTTTTTCAACCTAAACCGTAAGACAATCATCCCTTTGACAATAAGGGTCAGGATATCCAAGAGGAAGATAAGGTCTACTCTACTGAACCACTAAACATATGTTCTTTTGTGTGATAATCAGTACCTCCATTGTGCAGAGTTTCTTGCTGCGACGTAGCAATTCCAAGGGGCTCTTGAAGGCAGCATCCCCATTTTCGGTTCTGTCAGCATAGTCCACCGTTGGAGCATTATTTATATTGCATCTACCTTTGCTAGGCTCATGATTGTGCAAGAAATGCTTGAACCTTAGCCTTGGTGAAGTTCCATGAATAATACTTGATTGTTTGTCATTTTTTCTTCTTTTAGGCCATGTAAGTTCACATCCGTCAGGGATTGTCTTTAATGATTGTATCCGACAACCAACATAATTTGTTCCACTTGAAGTAGCATTATCATGACTATTCAGGCTTCTCAAAAGGTACCTAGGTTTTGTCTGTTCATTCTGATCTTTTTTCCTGTTTGGTGTAATCATGTGGCAGTTGACACTGTCTTCCACAACATCCTTTGTCCCTGCACGAATCTCATTAGGCTCGGTTTCCAAAACCATCAAACTATTCTTCGAACAAGATGCAGAAGAGTTTCCTTGCAGAGAACTGAGACTCCTACTGCTGGTGGAGCTCCTTAGAAAGTAGCGAACTTTTGGCTGTGCACTGTGAGTTATCGAAGCATATGACCTCTTTCCAGCAGTGGACTCTTCCAGTTTCATAGTACTTTCATTACCCACGGCCTTTTGAGCAGAAAGACACTTGGTAGCTTTATTTGAAGAAGGTACATAATAGCCAGCTGATTTACAAGGACCAGATATCTCACTATCACTACTTGAATTTCTTGAACTGTGCTGGAGTTCTAGAACATTGCTGCCAGTTCCAGCAGCCGTTAATGTCGGCTTGGTTGGTAAGGCACTACCCATTGCAGCTTGTATTGTGGAAGTATCTGTGTTGTCATCTTCTAAACAAACATCATCATGGGAAGTTTTAATCGATTGAAGAGAATTGTTGTTTGTCGCTTTCATTAGATGTTTTGTATATTGCCCTTCAATTTCACATTCTACCGGGGTCCTAAAGGATTTCTTTTTACACTCATCAGGAACAGCAGTTCGATAACCTGAAAAGTCATCATCAGAGGTTAACATACACTCTGTAACAGAGGACGAGCAAGTTAACAATTTCAAAGATGATTGAAATTCCACGTAAATGATTATTATTAGATATAGGGCACAAAACATGATTCCAATGCTTTCATACAATTTTAAACAATCTAGGATCCAACCTGAAACTTCATGGGCTTCCTCTGTATAACTCATAACCTCCACAGTTGGCAAAACATCATATTCATAGAGAGGCTTGTTGACAATAGGAGCATTAGCTTGTTGGTTAGAACCGCTATTAAGTTTCCTACTGGATGTTCGCACATCTATCTTGGTAAAAGCCATAACAGAAGATCTGGGCTTAGTTTCACTCTCCAAAGCAGGAACGGAGGTGGATTTAGAACCACTATCCTTGATACTGTGAAATTCAAGATGGTTTGGTTCAATCAAGGCATTGGTCTCAAGTGGACTACAAGCAGACCCACAGTTTAGCACTCCCTTTATCAGTGAACTACATCGATCGTCAACTGCATGATTAACTATGCTATCTAGTGAACTTCTACTACAAACATCCCGGTCAGCATTTTGACCACCTGAAAAGCCCATGTTAGAGTTTAGCATAAAGACTGGATAGTTCATTCCATTCAAAGATGAAATGTAAAGATCAAGAAGCCAGCAGGGAACTATGTATGAGGATGTTATACCTGATGAAGGGTGGGAGTGGCATTCTGAGGTTTTTACATCGTCTGAAACTCCGTTTAAAAGGTTATCCATCTCTGCTATTTTGTCTAGCGAATTGTCCCAATCTGACCCATCCACTTTCTCAAGATCTCCACAAGGCAAGTCTTCTTTAGCTGATCGCACACCATCCAGCTCAGAAAGAGATATACCAGAAGCGCCACTGATTTTCATTTCATAAGGGTTCTCCATGTTTTTAATCAAACCACACTCTTCAGTGCAATCAAAAAGAAGTTTCTTTGGTTTAACCAACAGTGAGGTGTTTGGCAACATGGAATCCGCAACACTTGGCATCTCTAAACATGAATCAGCAGGACAGGCTGCAGTTCCAGGAAAATACGTACGAGCGACCACCAGATTATCACCATCATTACATGCAATGCTGTCAAGATTTACAGATGGAATTGACTTGAAAGCAGTTTCCCTTTCTGCTGCCTTAAACACAACACCATTAGGACAATTGAGTGCCTCTGAAGGTTCTGACAACTTGTCAAGAGAGTCTCTATGAGATATCATTCTTGATCTTGATTGTGTAACTCTATCAACATCTACGTTGTGGAAATGCAATGACTCATTCGTAGACGATGATTCTTTAACACTATTGACCTTCACAGAGGAGACGCTAGAATGAGTCAATTGACAATTGTTGTCTTCCTTGGATCTCTTTTCTCCAAGAGAATTTAAACTTTTTTCTTTCTCACAGAAACAAGTATCCATCTTCCTTTGCCTATGCTCTGAATGGTGAACCCTTGCTGGTGAGTCATGCTCAGCACAAGCCTCTACAACTTCTGCTACTGCCTTCCTGTAAGGATCTAGCTGGCTGGCATTTGGCAGTGCTTTGTCACTGTTTTCTGCACAAGCACATTTATTCGAAGCACAAGTTTCAGTCAATCTGTTGAGTTGGGATATTTTATCGGCCTTGAAAGTTGGAAGAGTGAAGTAGACAGAGTTGTTTGCTGAAGGAGTAGTAGTCCATGGCAATGGGTTTAATATCCCTGAGGCAAGGTGTTCTTTACTCAATGCTGGATCAAAATAAGAGGTGTTTAGAATATCAAACGGAATACGATAAACATGCATATCAAGTATAGAAAAACATTTCACAACCATCTACTTTGCACGAACACGGACACGGATAATACATGATTCAAATACATAGAGACATTTTCGAATATGTATAAGATTCTACCTATGTTACACGAATACATAAATGAATACTGGTATGGATATCAACTTCCCATGTCCGTGCAAAATAGACAACCATTAGAAAAATTTCTAACAAAGAAGGTTTTCCCCACATTGCTACAATTGGCCAAATTAATATCTTAAATTTGCAAGAGCATTCTTTTAGCACCTCTTACTATATATATATATATATATATATATATATATATATATATATATATATATAATGTTCCAAGGGTGCAATGTTGTAGTGAACAGCAATAACAGTAATTTCGCTCACAAGCATTGAGGAGGAGCCTTGTTGTGGCATGCGAAATTTATTATTCTGGTTTATCATCTACCAGGATCAGATCCATGTAGATGTACTTCCTAGTTCCTATATCTGTGCTCAAACTCCTCTACCAATATCAGCCTTTCATCACGCTCTTGAAGTTGACACTTATCTAATTCAGAACCATAATCAATTGGTAAGTTACTATCTCCCAATCCCAAATAAAGACACGTGACTCACACCTGAAGAAATTAGACCCTCAGAACCAAGATTTCGTTACATTGATTTTCCAGAAAGAACTCTACTTTAAATCAGCGAGTAACACCATATCACAAACCCAAACACCTCTAACTTACTTCACTAAGGGGATCATTGGTTGTACATAAACTGAAATATCATTTGCTTGAAAATTTGTTGCAGGATTTACAAATCCAGTGTTTGGAACAATGCAACTAGGAGTCTAGGATGGTCGATTGCAGCTTTTGTTGTTGCACATAGAGAAGTCGTTATTTGGTTCTAACTGTATGACATCGAATGAAGAGAGAATTCATGAAATGGTGTAATAAATGCTGTAAGTGGTATTTGGGAGAGTATGTTGCAACATGTGTTGTACTATTTACAGGAAACCAAACACTTGAAATGTTGTAAATGCGCAACAAACGTTTCATGCATTTCCATTTACACTTAACAGGCAACGAAGCAACCCCTAAGTTGGTGTCATGTTCATGCTCTAGGACACACCAAATCGGAACCATGTCCATATCACAGCTCCCAGGTCGTGCCATATCGTACCCGTGTCCGTGAAAATAGGTCCAATACTTCTTAAATGCGAGACCTCGTCAAATAACTTGCCCTATGATAGGGTTTTGGTCAAGAAATCACACAAAACGACAAATCAAGAAACAATTTTTAGCTACAAATCCCCACATTAATTCCACTTCCCTGTCAAGAAACAGTAAGAAATGAAGTAAAAGGGAGCACCTTTGGGGTCGGCGACTCCGAACCCGTCGAGCCCCTCGGACCACAGCCACGGCGGCGGACGCTTCCCGTTGGCGAGAAGGTTGTAGGCGAGGGACTCCCTGTAGGAGCGGATCTGGTGCCTCAGCTGGTCCTCGATCCAGGCCTTCCGGTCGAAGATCTGCATGAACAACTGCTCCATCGTCGACATCGGGGCTCGGATTTGGGTCGGAAACCCTAATTTGAGGGGGGAGTGGACCTAATTTGGGGGAAATCTAAGTGTTAGATTTAGGGGTTTTTTCCTTCCTTTTTGTTTCTTCATGTGGAGTGAAGGAGGAGGAGGAACAGAGGGAATGGCGAAATTTTGAAATTTGGGGAACGATAGGAGTTGGGGGGTGGGGAAGGGGCGGTATGTTGTGCCTGCTGAGAAATTTTGTAGTGCGCATAAAGGCCCAAATTCTTGGTTTTGAGCCCATCAGCTATAATTAGCGAAGGCCCAAATACTTAGGTTTGACATTCCTGTTCCTGAATTGTATTGTATTTTCTTCTCTCTATTTTTGTCTGTCTACTTTATTGATAGTGTAATATAGACGCATCAAAAGAAGAAGAACATAATTATTATTTATACATTATGTATGCATAAATAAAGTAAAATGTGCATACCTTAAAATTTAATTTACTTTTTTATTTGTCGGAGGCTTCTTATTCTTTTTTGTGATGTGGATGAGAGCTCCACCAATAGGACGATATCAAAGTATTGTACGGTAAAACTTTTTTATAGTCATAATGTTGGAATCAAACTAATTATATTACTATGAGAAAGTTATAATTTAATAAAGGTGTAGTTACAAAAATTATTATTTTGACTTAGTTATCCATAGTGCGAGCGGGAAGAGGTAAAAGATGTACTACATTAATAATTTAATTAAGCATCTGAGCATGTCAAGTACAAGATATAGATATTGAAAAAAAAATAGACACTTTCAAGAGACTAATATATGTATTTATGTAGTGTTTGAAATATACATATAATTATGACTATGTGGAAGGACGTTCCTTAAGACGAGACATTAAAGGCACTGCGTAAATAAACCAAAGAAATCAGAAAACATCTCAGAAAAACTTCACAACTACAAAGACAAGAATTTACTTAGTTCGATCAAGATGTCTATCCACGAACGAGGGTAATTTAGTTCCACTATGAAGAAGAAAGTAAATTACAATAGCTCTCTCAATGCTTCTCCCATTGCTCCCAAAAACTCTCTACCGGAAAGATAAACCAGAAGACAAAACTCTCAGAACTTTTGTGTTGAACTTATTCAACAACTTTAGCTCTCTTATATTGAACTTATTCAACAACTTTCATTGAGAACAATGAGATATCTCTCAAGGAGAACCTTTAAACCCCTTTTTATATCATGTCATGTATCCATATATGAAAATTCAATCTCATGTAGGCTTTTTTTTTTTTTTTGAAATCACACGCACACACACAATTGGGGGACTCGAACCTTGCCGGCCCCTCCGGATGTCCGCTCTAATACCACTAGGCTAGAAAGCTCGGACATCTTATGTAGGCTTACCATATATTAGAAATTCACATACAGAAAACTAATATATGAAAATCCAATCAAATATATAGTCAATGTAAAAAATGGTCATGAGCCTATTTTTGTTTGGCATTTTTCTTCATATCTCCACCTTGGTAAGGTTTTGCCACAAAATCGAGCTGACACACTTCACTACCGCACAGCTTCACCAAATCAACCACTCATCAATTCCGCCACGAAGGACTCTCAAGCAATAGGAAAGACTTGAAGAAAGACCAAGTAATGTTGGAACGTAGCTCTCGGAACAATATTAGTCAACATATCAGCCGAGTTGTCCTTGGTACGTACCTTTTCAAGTGCAATGTCACCGTCTTCTACACCATCTCTTATGAAGTGGTAGCGAACATCAATATGCTTGGTCCTTGTATGATGGACTTGATTCTTTGCCAACTGGATAGCACTCATGTTGTCACAATGCACATCAACTACATCATGCTTCACCTCCAAGTCATCAATCAAGCCGTAAAGCCATAGGCCTTCTTCTCATGCCTCTGTCACGACCATATACTTGTAGTCGATAAGGCAACCGTAGCCTATAACATAGACCTCCAACTGACTGGTGCACCATGTAGAATAAACACGTAACCAGTTGTTGACCTGCGCCTATCCAGATCACCAACATAGACTGAATCCATAAATCCACTAACCTGACTAAAGTTTCTACCAAAGTGTAATTCCATATCGTGCCCTTCAAGTACCTGAATATCTACTGCATAGCCTCCCAGTGCTTCTTTCCCGGATTAGCCATAAAGTGACTGGCCACACTTATGGCCTGTACAATGTTTGGTCGAGTGCATACCATAGCATACATCAAACTGCCAACTGCATTCGCATAAGAAACTCGAGCCATGTGCTCCTTCTTCTCGTATGTAGTAGAGGATAACTTTGATGAGAGCCTAAAGTGGCCAGTAAAGGGAGTAGAAATAGACTTTGTATCTTCCATACCAACACGAGCAATGATCAGATCTTCTCAATGTAGGACTTCTGTGACAAAAATAATCATCATTTTCTCTCTCCCTTTTAATCTCCATCCCCAAAGTATTCTTGGCTCTACCCAAGTCCTTCATCTCAAACTTCGAGCTAAGTTGAGAATTTAGTTTATCTATCACGACCATGCTTTTTGAAGCAATAAGCATATCATCGACATAAAGCAATAGATAGATATAAGCTCCACTATGAAGTTTATGAAAGTAAACGCAACAGTCATATTTAGGATGAAATCATGTCGTGGCATGAAGGTGTCGAACCGCTTGTACTACTGTCGAGGTGACTGCTTCAACCCACACAACAGTTTTTTCCCACAAATACATATAATTTTCCTTACTAACCACTGCCCTCTGATTGATACATATAATTTCTCCATTAAGGTCTCCATGCAAGAATGTCGTCTTCACATCGAGTTGTTCTAACTCGAGATCATCATGAGCTACAAAGATCAACGATACGCAAATAAAAATATGCTTGACCACCAGAGAAAATATCTTATTGTAGTCTACTTCATCCTTCTGTACGAAGCCCTTTACAACTAATCTTACTTGGAACCGAGTGCCATCTGACTCTGGAGAAGCTTCTTTCTTCTTGTAAACTCACTTGTAGCCTATAGCTCGTTTGCCTTTGGACAATGGAACCAAATTCCATGTACAGTTTTTATGGAAAAACTCAATCTTTTTATGCATAGCTACCATCCAATTCTTGCTGCTAATATCTTTGACAGCCTGTCTGAAGGCGATAGGCCCATCATCCTCCACTGACAGTGCATATGCCACCACATTCAACTGTCCATAATGCTTTACCGGTTCATTAAATCCATACATGTGCACTGGCTTGATCGGTCTCCTTGGCCTAGTGGTGGCTAAGGAATCTTGCTTCTAGTGTTGCTTTTCCTCTGGCTAAAGTTCTTGTAGGGCTTGATGAATATCTTAGAAACCTCTACCTCATCTGATGCATCCTCAGACTGTCACATCCCGATTCAGGAGAATCAAAAAAATAGCTACTATGTGTGATGTCATACAAGTCTAGATTACACTTGTACAAGGCAAAACCATCGCAGTTAATGATATTTTTCAGAAAAAATGGACATTGACATGGAACTAAGCAGATAACTTGAAGTCACAATAAGATATACATAAATGTATCTCTTTATTAATATGTGCAACAAAGTACAAGGCTTACAGCAGAATACAAAACTTACAACATAACTCAATGCTATTGATAGCCAACTGAAACACTTGTCATCTAGGCTTACTGTCACGATCCACACCTAGTATAAGGGTACAAGTGCGTAACAACGTCCAGCCTATGCCGCAGAATCGGTGGTAGAACGCGATACTAGGTCACTATCTAAAACAACTTATGCAAATATATAATATATTTGTCATAAATCTTAACTCCGAATGGAGGACAAGTATAGATATAATAAAACGCAATCACAGTCTAAGCACGATAAGATAACACAGAAGTCTATAACTAATAAGACTAAACAACAACAACAACAAAATAAAACTACTAAATAATAATATCTCAAACGATCTCAAAATAAAGTCAATATCTCAACTTATTACAATTCAAGTTCTAAACATGAAATCTAAACAAGTCTACTAAGATAGTCTCCCGATCACTCCTGAGAGTCGGGGCCAAAGGTAGCTAATCCATCTCCGGATCCATAGCATGTAGGGCAAGTGTCCTCGGGACAAACATCTGTAATATTTTGTCAACGTATCCAGTTAGGATTGGAACGAGCACAACTCATCTAAAAATCCCAAGTAAATGCAAAGACTATAAAGCAGTTATAGACAGTTATATTGATGAACATGTAAGTTTTTGACATATAATGATGTAGAGCAACAGTTAAAGTACAAGAGAAATAATACAACAAATCAGAAGATCATGACAATGAAGATAGTAAATAAAAGCTAGCTGAACTAGAGTAATGTGTTATAAGTCCAGACAGTACAATGTAAGTCGAGTGTAATCCCAATGTGAGTCTAGTACAATATGAGTCGAGTATGATTCCAATCAATGTTTTAGTAGGGTAGCTCGAGTAAGGTGGTACTATGTCACTCCCCGATCCCGATATACGTATTCTTTCATAAATTCTGTACATGGTATCCCGTATTTAGCATGTGCATAGTTCTATTTATTATTATTTAATGGTTGCATGTAGCTTTTAAGCATGTCATTAGTGGAAGGGTTGGAGCATGTTTAGAGATTAGGGTTTTCTTAAGCCAACCCAACCCCTATTTATATTCTCTTTCTCACTATCTCTCCTCATTCACTCCACCATTAATTTATTTTTCTCAACCACCATCCTTAGGCAAGTACAACTTGCTCAAAAGTGGAGATTTGTGCATTTTTTATTCTTAATTTTCTTTTGATATTATTTGTCTATATTGTTCTTCTCTTCATTCTCTACAAGTTTAGTTCTTGGAGTTTTTGATTTTAATGGCTAGTTTTGTGTAGATCTAAGTTCCTAAAACTAGGGTTTTATGTATTTACATGGTTTTGATCTATCAAACTTGGTTATTTTCGAAAACTAATGATCCTAGGTTGTAGGAAATTTGATTCTACACAATTCTGACTATTAAAAAGTTAGATTTCGACTTATTTTGAGAAGTTATGGCCAAAATAATATTTGGACATTTTTATGTCATCTGCCCTGGTTTTGGCAGGGACGATGAATAGTGCCGTATGAATAGTGCCGCAGCCGCAGGAATGAATAGTGTCGCAGCCGCATGGATGAATAGTGTCGCATGAATAGTACCAAAGCCGTATGGATGAATAGTGCCGCATGAATAGTGCCGCAGCCGCAGAAATGAATAGTGCCACAGCCGCATGGAATGAATAGTACCGCAGCCGCAGGAATGAATAGTACCGCAGCCGCATGGATGAATAGTGCCGCAGCCGCAGGAATGAATAGTGCCACAGCCGCATGGCATGAATAGTACTACAGCCGTATGGAATGAATAGTACCGCAGCCGCAGGAATAAATACTGTCGCAGCCGCATAGATGAATAGTACTGCAGCCGCAGGAATGAATAGTGCCGCAGCCGCATGACATGAATAGTGTCACAGCCGTATGGATGAATAGTGCCGCAGCCGCATGGAATAAATAGTATCGCAGCCGCAGGAATGAATAGTGCCGTATGAATAGTGCCGCAGAAGGCCGCATAGTGCCGCAGAAGGCTGAATAGTGCCGCAGAATGCCGCATAGAGCCTATTTTGGCTATTTTTTTGCTGTTTTATGTCCTATTTGGCTGAATTATGGCTAGAATTTTCCCCAACTCCCAACATAAAAGTTGTAGATCTTTATCTTGGCTTCAAGAATCTTCATGATTTGCGAGCACTTCATACCCTCAGTGTATAGTACTTTCTTGTTCTATTTCCTCTTGTGTCTTGGTCCTCATTCCTGATCTGACTCCTATGCGTATGCTGGATAACCCTATGTGTGTACTAAGGTACAATCTATGTGAGCATCGATATACTATCCTATGTGCTAAGTGTTCCTATGTGATACCTGTCAGTACCTCCAAGAGTCCAGCATTTACATAGCGATTGGTCAGTAGCAATAACGTGGTATGTGTTGTGTGTCGTATTACACCAAGAAGGGGGTATATATGTATGACTCCATAAACTAGTACAGATTCCTTCTTGGGGTACTCGTACAATGTACGACATCTAGGGGAGTGAGCATGTGACCACGACATGCGAACTCCGAAGATAACCTAGGGATTAACTAGGCAACTAACTTGGTAGATACATTGGGTGGAAAGAATCTCGAGATCGTGCCATACTAGCCACCCCAGGTCCAGTCCTGACATGTCGGGTTGGCTACCACGGATATGGTTTCACTTCCCTATAGCGGATGGCTATATCCGACTTCTACGAGCTATGTGTTATATATTTTAGCACGGTAGCCCTCCGGGGGACCGGTGCATAATCAATGTGCTATATGTTTAAATGGTTTAGCTAGCCCTGCTGGGTTGACATGATCTGAGGATTCCTTTTTAATCAGTATCGCGAGGATAACTCCGCCAAACATAGAAAGCCGTATGAATGAATGGCCGCTTGAAAAATGACTTGACTGTGCCTTGTAACTTCCGTTAGTAGCCGAGGGACATGGGCTGTCATGGTGCATGGTCCAACCCATGTCCTTGTTTGGTTGTTGGGTTGGGCTATCGTGCTAGGACAGGCTGTGGACCTAGGTTACGACCGAAAGCTTTTATTATTACTAGTATTAATATTTTGTGCTTGGGTTTTATCTCACTCTTTTGTGCTCCCTTGTGGTACTTGCTATTCGGGACTGACCCCACTGGTTTTATTTGGCCAGATCTCGTAGCAGTGTCTAAGGACCCAAACTTCTTCCCTGACGTCAATGGTACATACTAGGAGCATGGCTGGCGGGGGACTCGAGTGGGTTTCTTCTCCACCACTCTAGTATCTTTACTTATGTTCTGGCATTTAGCCACCGGTACCTGTTTAGTCAGCTAATCTGGATATTTTGTCTTTGCATAATTTGTAATTAAATCAGACTGCAGCTGAATACAATTATGTACCTATGACTCTCTGGACTAGCTAACTTATAAAGCTAGATCTCCGTGATTGATGATGCGTCGGGGACGCCTTACTGCTTTATCTTATATGATCATTATTTACTGCTTCTTGTTTGATTGATTGAGACCTAGATGCTCTGTGAGACCATAGGAGACTTAATTATAGCATGCACCCCCTTGTCTCTTGACAGCCACGATCGCCGTATGACGTTTGTATACCTCATATGGAGTAGCTGGCCTAGTTCGTCTCCGTATTTCGGTACTGGGGCGTGACAAGGTTTTATTGGTGGCCCATGCAGGTCTGATTTTCAGACTTGTGGGGTATTATTATTATAGGAGTCTCAATCAAAACTTGTTTCCTTTGAATCTCTTGCCTCGATTTCTCTTCCCTCACCTTGATTGATAACTTGAATTGCATCCTCGAATCTTTCTCGTCCTGTCATTTGATATTATGTATCTTTCCCTATAGGGGTACTTCATTCTCAGTAGCTAGTGAGGCCAACATGGAGGAACGTCCAGTAGAGCATGGCTCGACGGGGCAGCAGCCGGAAAGAATGTCTTTTCCTGACCAGATCCGAGTGGAAGTGATATCAGAGCCAGTGGAACTGCAGGTTCTAGAAACTCCTGTACCCCCAGCGGTGCTGGCAGCGACGACAGTGCCTGATGCTGCAGCACTCCTGGAGGTCATCCGAGGATTCCTGGCCACTCAGCAGCGTCAGGTGGCAGCCCATCAACAACAGCAGACCCAGCAGCAGGAACAGAATGTGCTACTGAATCAGGTGTTACAGTTAGCCCTTGAGAGAAGTGTCAGAAATGATTCGGGAGCATCGGGAAGGTTTTGTCGACTTAACCCGAGATACTTTGACGGCACGGAGGATGCCATCATGGGGGATGCTTGGCTTCAGGATATCGAGGCCATATTGACCGCAACAAAGGTTCCAGCAGAAGAGAAGGTTGACCAGGTCAGACTGTTACTTCAGGATCTCGCCCACGACTGCTGGGCATCGAAAGAGGTTGGAATGAGGCATCCTGTTCCTTGGGATAGCTTCAGTACTAAATTCAAGGCCAAGTACTTTGGCGTGGTAGCACGGTATGAGCTACAACAGAGGTTTATCAGTCTCAAGCAGGCTGGTAAGACGGTAGATGGATATACAGCGGAGTTCTGCAGACTGAGTCAGTTTGCACCGACGATGGTAGCTACAAAGCCAGAGAAGGCGATAAGATTCCAGTAAGGACTTCATTTGGAAATTCTACATCTAGTAGAAGGGCACGACTATCAGACTTTTGACACCGTTTTAACGGCTGCTCGGAGGCATGAACACCCAACAAAGGTTGGTGACAAGACATGAGGGCCAGAAGAGGTCCCATCCCCAGAGTAGGGGCGGAGGAGCAGTACAGCGAACATCGGCGCCAGCACCCGGCATCCGTATTCATGAGTCAGGAGCGCCGCGGAGGACGGCGGTGTCAGAATTAACAGCACCAGCTCGGCATCAGCAGCAGAGGAACCAGCAGCAGTGCCAGGGGGCGCCCATTGGATGTACTTACTGCGGTAAGGGAGGGCACACTAGGGATGTGTGTCATTCAGCTAACGGATTGTGCATGAGGTATGGCAGTCCAGACCACAGGATTGCCAATTGTCCTATGATGCAGAGGTCAGGAGGGCCAGTTCAACAGTTTCCGACGTTGCCAGCTCCGGGAGCAGCACCGAACCGAGGACCGGCATTGGCCGTAAGGCCGCTAGCCCAGCGTCTGCCGACGCAGGCTCAGATGTTTCGCCAGGCGCAGAACCAGGAAGGCCCGCAGAGGCCGCAGCAACAGCATGGTCGAAGAAGGCAGCACCAGGGAGCTCAGCAAAGCCAGGGCCAGGCCTTCACCTTATCACTAGAGGATGCACTAGCTTCAGACGACGTGGTTGCAGGTAAAATTTCTGTTACCTCTTTTCCTGCAGTTACATTGTTTGATTCGGAGGCTACCCACTCTTTTATATCTGTACGATTTGCGACACGTATTGGATTGGAGTTCAAGGCATTGCCAGAGAGAATGAATATACTTACTGGTAATGGGCTCGTAGGAGTTAGCAGAGTGTGCTTAGCATGTCCGATCATAGTGAGTGGGCGATTATTGCCCGCATCTTTGATTGAGTTTCGTATGGGTAACTTTGACGTTGTCCTAGGCATGGACAGGTTGAGAGACAGTCATGCGACGATAGATTGTCGAGGAGGTAGGGTAGTATTTAATGTACCTGGCGTTGAGGAGTTCGTCTTTGTTCGATCATTGGAGGATCGACCCAAGGGCATCGTTGCAGAAGCATTAGTAGAGCAGAAGCAGATTCCAAGAGTGGTCAGAGAATTTCTTGATGTATTTTCAGATGAGCTTCCAGGTTTACCACCGGTAAAGGATGTGGAGTTTTGCATTGAGTTGAATCCTGGGATGGAGCCTAAAGTCGGCAGAGTTTACAGGATATCGCAGTCAAAGTTGGACAAGTTGCACCAGCATGAAGAAGAACTGAAGGCGAAGCAGTTTATCCGAGACATCAAATCGCCCTGGGCGGCACCGATGATTTTAGTACCCAAGAAGGATGGATCGACGCAAATGTGCATTGATTACCGACAGTTGAATGCAGTAACAGTGAAGAACAAGTATCCATTACAAAGGATTGATGACTTGTTTGATCAATTGAGTAAGGCCTGCGTCTTCTCTAAGATTGATCTTCGATCTGGATACTATCAAGTGAGGGTCCAGGAGCAGGACATACCTAAGACAGCATTTAGATCGCGGTATGGGCATTATGAGTTTCTAGTGATACCATTTGGATTAACTAATGCTCCAGCCGTGTTCATGGATTTGATGAATCGCATCTTCATGCCATACTTGGATAAGTTTGTAGTAGTGTTTATAGACGACATCCTTGTCTATTCTAGTAGTGAGGAAGAACATGAGAAACATCTTCGGACAGTTTTGCAGACCTTGAGGAAGCATCAACTTTAAGCGAAGCTTAGTAAATATGAGTTTTGGTTGGATCATATTTCGTTCTTGGGACACATTATTTCTGGAGCAGGAGTGTCAGTAGATCCGAAGAAGGTTGAGGCAGTAGAGAATTGGCCAGTTCCGAAGACGGTAGCAGAAGTGCGTAGTTTCTTGGGATTGGCAGGTTATTACCGGAGGTTCGTGGCAGATTTTGCCAGGATTTTAGCACCCTTGACGCGTTTGACGCATAAGGATGTAGAGTTTGTTTGGTCAGCAGAATGTCAGAGATTATTTGAAGAATTGAAGAAGAGATTAATCTCAGCCCCGATCTTGACACTTCCAGTAGGATCGGAAGGGTTTACAGTGTATTGTGACGCATCCGAAAAGGGACTTGGGTGTGTATTGATGCAGCATGATAAGGTGATAGCATATGCATCTCGACATCTTCGGGACCATGAGAAGAACTATCCGACCCATGACCTGGAATTAGCAACAGTGGTGTTCTCGCTTAAGTTATGGAGGCACTATTTATATGGGGATCGAGTGGAGATTTACACTGATCATAAGAGCTTAAAGTATGTATTTACCCAGAGGGACCTGAACATGAGACAGAGAAGATGGTTGGAATTACTGAAGGACTTTGATGTGAATCTTCAGTATCATCCAGGCAAGGTGAATGTGGTAGCAGATGCCTTGAGCAGGAGAGGTGGTGCATTCGTTTTAATCTCGCAGAGGCATATTTTGGAAGACCTTCAGGAAATGGGAATTGAAGTGATCTTGCCACAAGATACATGAGTTATGGCCAGTTTGCAGATTCAGTCTACTTTAGTAGAGAGGATCAGAGCAGCCCAGACAGAGAATCCGCGGATCCAGAAGCTTCAATCAGAGTGTGAGTCAGGTCTCAGGAAGGAGTTAGTAATCCATGAGGATGGTATACTTAGGTTCGTAAACTGTCTTTGTGTACCAGGTGGAGACCTTCGACAAGAAGTTATGTCAGAGGCTCATAGTTCTCCTTATTTCATTCATCCCGGAGGCACAAAGATGTACCAAGATATAAAGCAACACTTTTGGTGGAATGGTATGAAGAGGGAGATAGCGAGGTTTGTGATGTTTGGTATGTCAGCAAGTGAAGGCAGAGCAGTAGAGACCAGCAGGATTGTTACAGCTGCTTCCTATTCCGGAGTGGAAGTGGGAGCACATCACGATGGACTTTGTGACCGATTTACCTAGATCTCCGACCGGTCGAAACGCAGTTTGGGTAATCGTGGATCGGATCACGAAGGTTGCACATTTTCTTTCTTTCAGAGTAGGACAGTCTACTGAGCAGCTTGCAGAAATATATATGAAGCATATTATGAGGCAGCATGGTGTTCCAGTCAGTATAGTATCAGATCGAGACACACGGTTCACCTCTCACTTTTGGCGAAGTTTACATCAAAGTTTGGGTACCAAGTTGAGGTTCAGTACAGCCTACCATCCGCAGATGAACGGACAATCGGAGAAAACCATTCAGACCTTGGAAGATATGTTACGGGCTTGTACTTTAGACTTCGACAGAACTTGGGAAGATCATCTTCATTTAGTAGAGTTCTCTTACAATAACAGTTATCAGGCAAGTATACAGAGGCACCGTTTGAAGCATTATACGAAAGGAAGTGCAGGTCCCCTCTGGCATGGGACGATGTGGAAGAACGAAAATTGTTGGGACCAGAGATGATCACGCAGACAGTGGAGACAGTCAAGTTGATCAGAGAGCGGCTTCGAGTCACACAGGACAAACACAGACACTGGACAGATCAGCATCGTAGGCCTCTAGAGTTTGGCGTTGGTGACCAAGTATTTTTGCAGATTTTGCCTACTCGGGGTGTCATTAGATTTGGAACCCGGGGAAAGCTTAGTCCGAGATTCGTTGGTCCTTTTGAGATTCTCGCTCGGGTAGACGATGTTGCTTATCGGCTTGTCCTTCCTCCCTCGCTATCTGGCGTACATGATGTATTTTATGTATCTCAGTTGCGTGGGTATGTCCCGGATCCAAGTCATGTCCTCGATCATTCGGAGTTAGTCGTTGGTACCGACCTAACTTACGAGGAACAACCCGTGTATATTTTGGACCGGCGAGAGAAGGTGCTTAAGAACCGGACTATTAGCCTTGTCTGTGTCGCTTAGGGCCATCACTCTCCGGAAGAGTCAACTTGGGAGCGCGAGGACGAGATTAGATCTCGGTATCCGCACTTGTTCGACTCAGAAGGTATGTTTCTCTTCATGCCTTGGTAATCTATTTACATTCTTATGTTGCACTATTTTGAAATATATGACCAATGACTGCTAATGATAGGTTGCTTGCGTAGATTATAATTGCACCTTGCTTGTCCGGATTCCTCTATCATTGTCTTGGCTGAAATTCCGAGAACGAAATTTTTCTAAGGAGGATAGAGATGTCACTCCCCGATCTCGATATACGTATTCTTTCATAAATTCTGTACATGGTATCCCGTATTTAGCATGTGCATAATTCTATTTATTATTATTTAATGGTTGTATGTAGCTTTTAAGCATGTCATTAGTGGAAGGGTTGGAGCATGTTTAGAGATTAGGGTTTTCTTAAGCCAACCCAACCCCTATTTATATTCTCTTTCTCACTCTCTTTCCTCATTCACTCCATCATTTATTTTCCTCAACCACCATCCTTAGGCAAGTACAACTTGCTCAAAAGTGGAGATTTGTGCATTTTTTATTCTTAATTTTCCTTTGATATTATTTATCTATATTGTTCTTCTCTTCATTCTCTACAAGTTTAGTGCTTGGAGTTTTTGATTTTAATGGCTAGTTTTGTGTAGATCTAAGTTCCTAAAACTAGGGTTTTATGTATTTACATAGTTTTGATTTATCAAACTTAGTTATTTTCGAAAACTAATGGTCCTAGGTTGTAGAAAATTTGATTCTACATAATTTTGACCTTTGAAAAGTTAGATTTCGACTTATTTTGAGGAAGTTATGACCAAAACAATATTTGGACATTTTTATGTCATCTGTCCTGGTTTTGGCAGGGACGATGAATAGTGCCACATAAATAGTGCCGCAGCCGCAGGAATGAATAGTGCTGCAGCCGCATGGATGAATAGTATCGGATGAATAGTGCCGCAGCCGCAGGAATGAATAGTACCGCAGACGCATGGATGAATAGTGCCACACCCGCAGGAATGAATAGTGCCGCAGCCGCATGGCATGAATAGTGCCACAGCCGCATGGAATGAATAGTGCCGCAGCCGCATAAATGAATATTACCGCAGCCGTATGGATAAATAGTGCCACAGCCGCAAGAATGAATAGTGCCACAGCCGCATGGCATAAATAGTGCCGTAACCGCATGGATGAATAGTACCGTATGAATAGTACCGCAACCGTATGGAATAAATAGTGCCGCAGCCGCAGGAATGAATAGTGCTGCAGAAGGCCGCATAGTGCCGCAAAAGGTCGCATAGTGTCGCAGAAGGTTGAATAGTGCCGCAGAATGCCGCATAGAGCCTATTTTGGCTGTTTTTGGCTGTTTTATGCCCTATTTGGCTGAATTGTGGCCAGAATTTCCCCCAACTCCCAACATAAAAGTTGTAGATCTTTGTCTTGGCTTCAAGAATCTTCATGACTTGCGAGCACTTCATACCCTCAGTGTATAGTACCTTCTTGTTCTATTTTCTCTTGTGTCTTGGTCCTCATTCCTGATCTGACTCCTATGCGTATGCTGGATAACCCTATGTGTGTACTAAGATACAATCTATATGAGCATCGATGTGCTATCCTATGTGCTAAGTGTTCCTATGTGATACCTGTCAGTACCTCCAAGAGTCCAACATTTACATAGCGATTGGTCAGTAGCAATGACGTGGTATGTGTTGTGTGTCGTATTATACCAAGAAGGGGGTACATACGTATGACTCCATAAACCAGTACAGATCCCTTCTTGGGGTACTCGTACAATGTACGACATCTAGGGGAGTGAGCATGTGACCATGACATGCGAACTCCGAAGATAACCTAGGGATTAACTAGGCAACTAACTTGGTAGATGCATTGGATGGGAAGAATCCCGTGATCGTGCCATACTAGCCACCCCAGGTCCAGTCCTGACGTGTCGGGTTGGCCGCCACAGATATGGTTTCACTTCCCTATAGCGGATGGCTATATCCGACTTCTACGAGCTATGTGTTATATGTTTTAGCACGGTAGAACTCCGGGGGACCGATGCATAATCAATGTGCTATATGTTTAAATGGTTTGGCTAGCCCTGCTGGGTTGACACGATCTGAGAATTCCTTTTTAATCAGTATCGCGGGGATAACTCTGCCAAACATAGAAAGCCGTATGAATGAATGGCCGCTTGAAAAATGACTTGACTGTGCATTGTAACTTCCGTTAGTAGCCGAGGGACATGGGCTGTCATGGTGCGTGGTCCAACCCATGTCCTTGTTTCGTTGTTGGGTTGGACTATCGTGCTAGGACAGGCTGTGGACCGAGGTTACGACCGGAATCTTTTATTATTACTAGTATTACTATTTTGTGCTTGGGTTTTATCTCACTTTTTTGTGCTCCATTCTGGTACTTGCTATTCGGGGCTGACCCTGCTAGTTTTGTTTGACCAGATCTCGTAGCAGCGCCTGAGGATCCAAACTTCTTCTCTAACGTCAATGGTGCATACTAGGAGCATGGCTGGCGGGGGACTCGAGTGGGTTTCTTCTCCACCACTCTAGTATCTTTACTTATGTTCTGGCATTTAGCCACCTGCACCTGTTTAGCCGGCTAATCTGGATATTTTGTCTTTGCATAATTTGTAATTAAATTAGACTGTAGCTGAATACAATTATGTACCTATGACTCTCTGGACTAGCTAACTTATAAAGCTAGATCTCCATGATCATTTTGATGATGCGTCGGGGACGCCTTACTGCTTTATCTTATATGATCATTATTTACTGCTTTTTGTTTGATTTATTGAGACCTAGATGCTCTGTGAGACCATAGGAGACTTGATTATAGCATGCACCCCCTTGTCTCTTGACAGCCACGATCGCCGTATGACGTTTGTATACCTCATATGGAGTAGCTGGCCTAGTCCGTCTCCGTATTTCGGTACTGGGGCGTGACATACTAGTAATGATCTATGTGATGTTTATAGTCAATACTCCAAGTGTGTTTTAAAATACTGAAATAGACATGTAAACAGCTAGGGGTAATCAAACACATCATACACCTGGCCAAGTGTGGGATGGCTTGCATTCGAATATAGTTCACAGGGAGGTGGTTCGAGTATTTAGGAATATTTACATGTCTACTCAAGCATTTTTCCGTCCAACAAATACAAGTGAATCCATAATCCGACACGTAAATCGAGTACAAGTCCAGCCAGCACATGAAGATGCTAATAAGTGGTTCGAGTAGTTCGAGTTGTGGTTCGAGTAATAGAGGCTAGACGAGTGAAGTATGTGTGTCGCATACATGAATACAGTAATACCAATCCGTGTTTGTAACAAAGAATCAAATAGAACTAACTAGAACTGAAATACGGTAATTGACAAGTAAATGAAAGAACTATCAGAGAATGTACTCGCCTGATACCCTAAAAGACTGATGAATACAGATATCCGAACCGGAGACACAATGTCCTATTTAGAGCAATATAGGTTAGGATGTGTTCAAAAGGTAATAATTGAAGCTACAATGCAATCTACATGATTCTAGGTCAATCTAGGTTAAAGTCAACTCTTGGTCAACTCTGGTCAACCTTCTTAGTCAACTAAGTCAAACTTGGGCCAAACTAAGAGTCAAAGTCAAACTTCTAGGATTTTGATCAAGTCTAATAGGTGTTGGCAAGGGTACTAGCCAAACTAACCTTAATCTAAATCATAAAACTTAACTAAAGCTATAGTCTATAATACACCTAGACCCTCATCTATATACCATTCACATGTATATATATAACTAATATACATCCATACCATATTTATATATATATATATTTTTTTTTTCCCATATTTATATATATATATATATATATATATATATATATATATATATATATATATATATATATATTTATATATATATATATATACATAGTAGCCTATAAAAAAAAAAAAAAAATATATATATATATATATATATATATATATATATATATATATATTTTATATATATATATATATATACATAGTAGCCTATATATATCAAACTTAACAGATAATGCAATCCTCTAAATCCTGATCTTAAGACACCCTCAACTGAAACATAGGTATCCTCACATTATCAGGTATGAACTCATAGACTCAACAGCCTATAAAAGTATTATAACATACAAATGTATGTAAACTCTAACCCATACACTATATAACCTATAACCCAAATCCCTAACTCTCTCAAATGCATCTATATCCCTCACCCTTAACTTAAATACAAGATACCTCAACTCCAAGCCCTAACTACTACCTCTAAATCTATACTACACATGAACAAACAAAACCCAATGGAACGCACTCTCAAAACTCAACTACTAATTAACTCTAGATACTCTCACCACTCAACTGGACATACTAGGATACACCCAATGTCCAACCCAATCATGCTCCAGGGAACCCTCCTACTGCTACTGCTGTGGCTGGTACTACTTACCAAGTCAAAGCCATGCCAAGCCACTGCATACCCCTTGCTGCTGCTGCTTTGTGGCTTGTACACCAGCAACCAAACAAGTCAAGCAAGCCAAGCCAAGCCAAGGCAAGACAAGGCACTGCTTGTTGTATCTGCTGCTCACTACTTCTACTGCGGCTAATCCTACTGCTGCAAGGCTGCTACTCAAGCTCCTACTGCCTACTGAACTCAGACCTAACAACATCAATCCCCAACTCAACTTATATCCTCATACTGCTAATCCATCACTCTCTCACCCACACACATAACTAACCTATGGCCTATCCCTAAATGCCCTCTCCTCATAACTGAACCCACACTCAACCAAACTCATGTGTGACCAAAAGACCACACACATACATGAGCACATACCTATATATAAACTATATATGAACTAAACTAGCAAATTCAACATATAACCCCAAACCCAGGTTCATTCAAACCCACAAACTCAACATCAGGGGGGGTCTGGACAAGGGTCAGTATCCAAGTGTCAAATGTGTCACTGTGTCAGAGTGTAAACCTGTGAAACCCGTAATTTCAGATAATTATTTATATAATTTAATTAGCTAATATAATTAATTATTAGTTGCTAATTTAGGAAATTGCATTTTTAGAAAAATTATTAAATCTAGAAATTTTATCAAAACATGTAATTTTCTAATTAATATTATGTTTTAGTTAGATTAAAATTATTATTTTTCAAGAATATAAATTTTTGGACTTTTGTTTGTCAGCTAGACCCGAATCCAACTGGAACCATAAAATATTTTTAGAGTTGTAAAATGTTAAATTATAGTTGTCATTTTTAGCCATTTGTTAGAAACCCAAGTCTCTGAAAATTTGGCCCATTGGATTTAAACCCATTTAAAAGCTTTAGCTTTCTACCCATAAACCATTTTTAACCCATTAAAGTTTATGTTATCAACTTGGACCATGACTCTAGGCCCAAACTAAATAGTTGTAGCCCTTTAACCCATTAGCTAAAAACCATTCTTTAACTTTAGGAAGAGTTATAACTCTCATTCTCTGTTGGGTTCTCATCTACTGAGAACAGAAGCTTTTCGATTGGCCGACCCCTTACCTCCCGAAAATTGGCGACCCTTCCTCTTCCGGCCGTTCACCCCTTCGGATCCGGTAACCCCCGCTCATCTCCTATATAATCCCCTTTCTTTTCACCAACCCCATCACCCTCTTCTTTCCCCAATTTCTTGTCCTAATCCCTAGCCCTAACCGGAGTTTTCCCGACCCGCGCGGCACCCCTGCGCGGCCCTCCTCCCGGCCGACCCCGAGTTCGGCGCACCCCTCGCCGCCGGTCCCCGCGAGCCCAGGCGCCGCCCCAGGCCGCGCCCTGTCCGGCGACCTCCCCGGCCGCGCCCGACCTCCTGCGCCCCTGCTCGGCTCCGCCCGCGAGTCTCCAGGCCGATCCCGACCAGGGCCACCCTCTGCGTGGTTTTACCGGCGCTGTCCCTCCGGGCCAGAGCTTCCCGAGCTCCGCGACGCTTCCCTGAGTTTCTGACCCCTCTTCTGGAATCTTTCCCGTTCTCTGGTGCTGTTCCGCAGAACCCTGCTGTTGTCTTTTTCCAAACTCAGGTGCTGTACACGCAGCCGAACTCCGGCGAGGCGTGTTCCGAGTCCGAGGTAACCCTTCGGATTCCGTCAACTTGGGTAATCTCTGGTAATCACAGTAGTTCGTCCACTGTCATAGTCTATGATGATTTTGGTCCGCGAATTTCTTCGGAAATTTGGTTTTTTCGATTTCGTGTTTGGCTCCGGAGATTTTCGGAACCTGTGTTGCTCTTCGGTTTTAGTATTCTGATGTTTAGAGATTTTTTCGGGAAACTTTCGAAAAAGTTTCCAACGGTTGGAATTATTCTAAAATTTTCGGAAATGTTTTGGGGTGGTTTTCGGGAGTTCTGAATTGGTTCGGGTTTTTCAAATAAATATCGGAAATGATTTATGGATGTGTTTATATATATATTTGGGTTCCCCTGGTTTGGGATTATTTGTAGGAAATCATGGCGCACTTTTCCAGTTTTTGGGTTGACCAAAAATAGAGGAAATGCTGCCAAAATTTCCATAAAATTTAGTTATATTTTAAAATAATTTTAAATGATTTTCGGAAAATATTAATATTTTGGATTTCGGGCGACGACCGTATTGGTCAATGGACCCTGGCTAAGTGCAAACGAAACCGGTTTCGCCCGGACGTTGAGGCATTAGCCTATATGATGATTGGACCAAAAATCTGAGACTTATTAATTAATTAATTATTAAGTTTTATTGTAGGATTTTTAGAGACTAATATTTGTCTTTTCTTATTTAAATTTATGTAATAAGGTCTGTAAAAGGGCATAAGCCCATTTGTTTTTCCTGCTGTGAGAAAGTGTAATAGCTTAGGTTTTATTTTGTTTTCTTTTATTTTCTGGATGATTTTTGGTTATGGAAACGTAGTATAAAATGATAATTATTTATTTTATTTTTAAAAAATAATAATACATGTTTTATCACTTAGCAGTTAAGTGATAATTTTAAAATAGAAATTCATGTATTTCTCATTAAAAAGGAAAAATCTTAGTTTTATATTTATATAATTATAAAATACCGAGTTATTTCAAATAAACCGATAAATACAATTTTCTCGAAATTAAATATAAATTGATGTTTCTTAATTGCAACGCACTAATAATAGCGTTTTGGTTGTGTTAGTTAAATAAAGACTAAAAATTGACTAGGACACAACTAGAGATTGCAACTAGTATAGTAACATTGGCGACTTTGGTTTTCTGAGACAAGTTTCCCGAATGTAAGATTTCAAAGAAGAACCTGATTTTCCATCCCGACGTATCGACCCGTCCAGTCCAATCAATTTGAGGCAAGTACATTTTTGTGGTAGATTACAATTAGTTAATAATTGTTTTAATGCAAGTTTAAACCACGATACAACACGGAACTCTCTTTGAAAATATTGACTGTAACTACTGTAACTATTGGGGACTGGGGGAGTAGTGTAGTGGATATGACCACATCCATTTAGTATAACTGAATGTATTAGCTTATCCCTCAAACACACGGGGATAAGCCATACCATATCACTAGGATATTACTGTAACAAACCCAATCCGGTCATATTCATTGCCTATTCATATCACACTGTTTTTAACTGCTGGAAAACTATTTACTTCAAATTGTTTAAAAGTGCATAATTTTTATTATTAATTTCAATTGTTAAAATATCATGAATTTGTACTTTGCTCCCTCCTGACTGAAGACTATATTTTTAGGTCCTATTGAGGATGCAGAGCTACTGATTAGTAGCTACTATGACCCTGAGCTATACCCTGCTGTGCTTCCTGAGGATGGCGTACTTGATGATGATGTCGCTTCTTTTTAGATGCTATTTTTCAGTTTGATAGTTTTTGTCTAAAAACAATGTTATTTCAGTTGGTGGTTTTAAGATTGTACTTTGTACTGAACAAGTTTTAATTTATCGAATAATAAAGAATTATGGCAAATTAGATTGAGTTGTTGATTACCTGCATACGGATTATACAGCTTACTGCCGCCGTCTCAACAACGGTGCAGGCTGGGCATGATCCGATTCGACCCAAGTAATTGGGACCGGGTCGTGACAAAACCCACGTGTCCAAGTGAAAATGTCATGTGTGAAACAGGTGAGTGTGTGTCGAGTGAGTGAAAGAGTGAAAGTGTCTATACATATAGGTGTGCAGTAATCGAGTGAGTGTGTCAGTGTGTCTAGCATGTTAGGGGGTGTCCAAGTGTCATGTGCGTGCCCGCGAAGTGTCCAAAACATGGTGTCGAACAGCATGTATCAGAGCAGTGCTCAAACGACCTCGTGGGGGTGTGTCGACCAGTTTAGGACACAGCGTGTCCTAGCTCGTGTCTCATGGTCGTGTCCCAGGGTGGGTGGGATACAGGGTTACATATCAGTGTCAAGGTCAGTGTCCAAGTCGTGTCGTGTCGCATGCGTGTGTGCGTATCAGTAGACATATTCGTACGTGTGAGTGTGTGTATACGACTAGTGCGAGAGGAATAACTCCTCGAAAACACCACCAATCCTTCTCGAATTTTGTGTGCATACTGAAAGTGGTTGCCCCTACCAACACACCAAAATTTGTGTCAAATGGTGTCGTGTCCTAGGAGTTCCAGGGGTCGGGTAGCAGGGCGCGTGCACGCTGTATCGTACCGTGTCCCTGTGTCCAAGTACAGTGTCCAAACATCATCAAAATTGACTCAGAGTTTATAAAATAGAATCTACATGTAATTAGCTACAAAATTATGTAATTAGTTTTAAAAGTCATTAACATTCATTTCTATGTGGCATTTTACCAAACACTTTGCATAGCACTCCGATACTCCTCCGATCCGTACCCTAAATGGATTCGATTTCCTACCAAACTTGGCCTACAGCTAGGGAGACCCTAAATGCATCTATGGAAAGAAATCAAAAAATTAATGGATTTAGAGGCCATTACCTATTGAGAGTGGGAATCTCAATGTAAATGTACTTGAGAGCCAAATTCCTCCACTTCCAATGGTCAACTTGCTCCAAATCCTTGCTAGCTTTCCACTAGACACCTCTTCTATAGTAGAGGAGTGTGTTGCAATTGATTGGGCTCAATTTGGAGTTAATTTGGAGAAAGGGGGTGAGTTTGAGGAAGAACACAAATTTGGATTTGAAGATGTAATGAAAAGAGGCAAAGGGGGTGATAATATGTGTTTATATAGGCAAGGGGATCCTTTGATGGTAGCCAAGGGTTGTCTCTAGGGTTAGGGTTTAGTTCTAAGTGATTTAAAGGCCTCTACATACATAATTCAAGGCCTTCTAGGTAAAGGCCCATGTAAATTAAGATTTCTAAGCAAAAATATCTTAACCTTAAGAATATCTAGATATTCCTAACCTTGTCATATGATGGAAGCTTCTAATCTAATATTTAAGATCATGACTAATATCTAGATTAGGGCAATTCTAGGTTAAGACCTAATATAACACTTAGCACATTACCAATTGATCAAAATCCTAATTAATTCAAAAGTCACTAAATGACCAAAATATCCTTAGCCTAAAAGTGATAATTAGCTTATCTAATCATATAAGATAGGTCTCCATGATCATGGTTAGTCTCTAGGCTAATTAGTTCTAGGGTTACACTAGTAAAATACCAAAATCACAATACACCAATTTAAATAGTATTAAATTAATTAAAATTCACCATAAATCATTAACATGATTTAAATCCTATTATTCAACGATTAATTTTTACAAAAGTTAAAAACTATCCTTGTTTTTGAAAAGTGGTGGTTACAAGTCTACTCTCCTTAAAGTAATTTCGTCCTCGAAATTTAACGTAATTGTACTCCTTATAGGTCAAACCCTCAATCAATCAAGGTCAAGAAATAACATGCAATCATGGTCCTACCGGTCATGATTTCACAGTCTCGAACAGGGTCACTACACTATCTAGCATATCACAAGAATATTCTGACATGTACTAATGAAATCACACATCAAGATGGGGAAGAAGAATAAGAAAGACAGACCTGCTAACACGTCATCCGCAGCATCCGTCTCCTCGACCGTCAGCGCAAAAGTCCTGCCCCTCTGGTGCTGGGCATGGTGCTGTGCCACAGGTGGCCTAGCTTCCTCTATCTAATCCAAAATACTCAAGTAACATTCACACTGATATTATTCCACTCCATTATACTAGGACACCATCTATATGGTATCTATTCTATAATCTGATAATCATACCCGCCTATCCAGAACCATATTACTAGAATCCTCGTCATGCCAGTAAGTACGACAACGATAATCCATAGAGTCCGTAACTAAGGTACATATCTCTAGAATCATGATATTTAAAAATTTTGCATTGCCGCTAGCTTGGCTGTGAAAATCTTAAATTCCTACACCCAAAAAATATATCCAAAATCAGACTCTATACCTTTGCCATGCCAGCTAATATGGCTGTAGAAGACTCTAGATTCCATATCTGAGGCAACCTAGCCCATAAGGTTTATCTTGGTAGAAAATCAAGTCAACAATGAACACCAAGAATCAAATTCAATAACGATCAAGGAACTAGACAGAAACAGTTGGAATCAAATTTCGAGATAGTTTATAATGAGATTCTCAAGGGTCATCCCAAGAATCTTCTCAAGTAGTCCTAACTGTGATTGAGTAACCTCTCACGCTAAAGCCTATTCCTTATCTCTTACCATAGACGCGTAGTAGTACAACTAATCGTCGTACTACCACGACTTCGTACTAATGCGAATCTCGACCTGTATGGGCCACCACTAAAAATGTGTCACGACCCGCACCCAGTGTAAGGGTACAAGTGCATAACAGCGTCCAGCCTACGCTGCAGAATCGGCGGTAGAATGCTGTATTAGGTCACTATCTAAAACAACTCATACAAATATATAATGTACTTGTCATAAATCTCAACTCCGAACGGAGGACAAGTATAGATATAATGAAGCTCAATCACAGTCTAAGCACGATAAGATAACACAAAAGTCTATAACTAATAAGACTAAACAACAACAACAAACTAAAACTACTAAATAATAATATCTCAAACGATCTCAAAACAAAGTCAATATCTCAACTTATTACAATTCAATTTCTAAACATGAAATCTAAACAAGTCTACTAAGATAGTCTCTCGATCACTCCTGGGAGTCGGGGCCAAATGTAGCTAATCCATCTCCGGATCCATAGCATGTAGGGCAAGTGTCCTCGGAGTAAACATCTGTAATATTTTGTCAACGTATCCAGTCAGTATTGGAACGAGCACAACTCATCTAGAAATTCCAAGTAAATGCAAAGACTATAAAGCAGTTATAGACAGTTATATTGATGAACATGGAAGTTTTAGACAGGTAATGATGTAGAGCAACAGTTAAAGTACAAGAAAAATAATACAATGAATCAGAAGATCATGACAATGAAGACTGTAAATAAAAGCTAGCTGAACTAGAGTAATGTGATATAAGTCCAGACAGTACACTGTAAGTCGAGTGTAATCCCAATATGAGTCTAGTACAATATAAGTCAAGTGTGATTCCAATCAATGTTCTAGCAGGGTTGTTCGAGCAAGGTGGTAATAGTAATAATCTATGTGATGTTTCTAGTGATGTTTCTAGTCAATACTCCAAGTGTGTTTTAAAATACTGAGATAGACATGTAAACGCTAGGGGTAATCAGGCACATCGTATACCTGGCCAAGTGTGGGATGGCTAGCGTTCGAATATAGTTCAAAGGGAGGTGGTTCGAGTATTTAGAAATGTTTACATGTCTACTCAAATATTTTCTCGCCCAACAAATACAAGTGAATCCATAACCGACAGGTAAATCGAGTATAAGTCCAACCAGTACATGAAGATGCTAATAAGTGGTTCGAGTAGTTCGAGTGGTGGTTCGAGTAATAGAGGCTAGACGAGTTAAGTATGTGTGTCGCATACATAAATTCAGTAAAAAAATATATTTAACCCCCTAGCTATATGTTAACAACCTCATATATATATATATATATATATATATATATATATATATATATATATTTTATATATATATATATATATATATATATATATATATATATTAATATAAAAAAATATATATATATTTTAATATATATATATATAGAGAAAAATGTACCAAGGTCGACCTTAGGTAAGTTACCTAAGGTCGACCTCATTTTCCTCACTTTACAACATTTTTTTCTTGAATGTTTTTTTATGGGATTGATCTACACCTTATTGATTGGCAACATACCAAATTTCAAGAAAAAATAATATTGTTTAGCCCCCTATCTATCCCTTCCAAAATCGACGGTGTAGCAGCAAAGTTTTAGACCGTCGATTTTGCAAGGGATAGATAGGGGGCTAAACAATATTATAATCACTTGAAATTTGGTATGTTGCCAATCAATAAGGTGTAGATCAATCCCATAAAAAAACATTCAAGAAAAAAATGTTGTAAAGTGAGGAAAATGAGGTCGACCTTAGGTAACTTACCTAAGGTCGACCTTAGGTACATTTTCCTCATATATATATATATATATATATATATATATATATATATATATATAAGACTTAACAGATAACACAATCCTCTAAATCCTAATCTTAAGACACCCTCAACTAAAACATAGGTATCTTCACATTATCTGGTATGAACTCATAGATTCAATAGCCTATAAAAGTATCATAACATACAAATGTATGTAAACTCTAACCCATACACTATATAACCTATAACCCAAATCCATACACTCTCTAAAATGCATCTATATCCCTCACCCTTAACTTAAATACAAGATACCTCAACTCCAAGCCCTAACTACTACCTCTAAATCTATACTACACATGAACTAACAAAACCCAATGGCACACACTCTCAAAACTCAACTACTAATTAACTCTAGATACTCTCACCACTTAACTGGACATACTAGGATACACCCAATGTCCAACCCAATCATGCTCCAGGGAACCCTCCTACTGCTGTGGCTGGTACTACTTATCAAGTCAAAGCCATGCCAAGCCACTGTACACCCCTTGTTGCTGCTGCTTTATGGCTTATACACTAGCAGCCAAACAAGTCAAGCAAGCCAAGGCAAGGCACTGCTTGCTGTATCTGCCGCTCACTACTTCTACTGCTAATCCTAATGCTACAAGGCTGCTACTCAAGCTCCTACTGCATATTGAACTCAGACCTAACAACATCAATCCCCAACTCAACTCATATCCTTATACTGCTAATCCCTCACTCTCTCACCCACACACATAACTAACCTATGGCCTATCCCTAAATGCCCTCTCCTCATAACTAAACCCACACTCAACGAAACTCATGTGTAACCAAAATACCACACACATACATGAGCACATACCTATATATAAACAATATATGAACTAAACTAGCAAACTCAACATATAACCCCAAACCCAGGTTCATTCAAACCCACAAATTCAACATCAAGGGGGGTCTGGACAAAGGTCAGTATCCAAGTGTCAAATGTGTCACTGTGTCAGAGTGTAAACCCATGTGTCCAAGTGAAAGTGTCAAGTGTGAAACAGGTGAGTGTGTGTCGAGTGAGTGAAAGAGTGAAAGTGTCTATACATATAGGTGTGCAGTAATCGAGTGAGTGTGTCAGTGTGTCTAGCATGTTAGGGGGTGTCCAAGTGTCGTTTGCATATCCACGAATTGTCCAAAACATGGTGTCGAACAGCATGTATCAGAGCAGTGCTCGAATAACCTCATGGGGGTGTGTCGACCAGTCTAGGACACAACGTGTCCTAGCTCGTGTCTCGTGGTCATGTCCTAGGGTAGGTGGGATATAGGGCTACATGTCAGTGTCATAGGTCAGTGTCCAAGTCGTGTCGCGTGCGTGTGTGCATATCAATAGACAGATTTGTGCGTGTGAGTGTGTGTGTGCGACTAGTACGAGAGGAATAAATCCTTGAAAACACCACCAATCCATCTCGAATTTTGTGTGCATACTGATAGTGGTTGCCCCTACCAACACACCAAAATTTGTGTCAAATGGTATCGTGTCCTAGGAGTTCTAGGGGTCGGGTAGCAGGGCACGTGCACGCTGTGTCGTGCCATGTCCCTGTGTTCAAATACAGTGTTCAAACATCATCAAAATCGACTCAGAGTTTATAAAATGGAATCTACATGTAATTATCTACAAAATTATGTAATTAGTTTTAAAAATCATTAACATTTATTTCTATGTGACATTTCACCAAACACTTTACATAGCACTCCGATACTCCTCCGATACGTACCCTAAATGGATTCGATTTTCTACCAAACTTGGCCTACAGCTAGGGGGATCCTAAATGAATGCATCTATGGAACGAAATCATAAAATTAATGGGTTTAGAGGCCGTTACCTATTGAGAGTTGGAATCTCAATGTAAATACACTTGAGAGCCAAATCCCTCAACTTACAATGGTCAACTTGCTCCAAATCCTTGCTAGCTATTCACTAGAGACCTCTTCTACAGTAGGGGAGTGTGTTGCAATTGATTAGGCTCAATTTGGAGTTGATTTAGAGAAATGGGGTGAATTTTGGGAAGAACACAAATTAGGGTTTGAAGATGTAATGAAAAGAGGCAAGGGGGTGATGACATGTGTTATATAGGTAAAGGGATCCTTTGATGGCAGCCAAGGGTTGTCTCTAGGGTTAGGGTTTAGTTCTAAGTGATTTAAAGTCCTCTATATGCATAATTCAAGGCCTTCTAGGTAAAGGCCCATGTAAATTAGGGTTTCTAAGCTAAAATATCTTAACCTTAAGAATATCTAGATATTTCTAACCTTGTCATATGATGGAAGCTTCTAATCTAATATCTAGGCTCATGACTAAGATCTAGATTAGGGCAATTCTAGGTTAAGGCCAAATATAACACTTAGCAAATTACCAATTGATCAAAATCCTAATTAATTCAAACATCACTAAATGACCAAAATACCATTAGCCTAAAAAGTGGTAATTAGCTTATCTAATCATATAGGATAGGTCTTCATGATCATGGTTAGTCTCTAGGCTAAGTAGTTCTAGGGTTACACTAGTAAAACACCAAAATCATAATACACCAATTTAAATAGTATTAAATTAATTAAAATTCACCATAAATCTTAACATGATTTAAATTCTATTATTCAATGATTAATTTTTATAAAAGTTTAAAATTACCCTTGTTTTTGAAAAGTGGTGGTTACACTTATATTTGAATTTGTCGAATTAGCTTACAACTGAATGTGCCGACTTGGCTTACCTCTCACTGGTACAACCGATTTATATTATTCCTTACATTATGTGCTATATAGCAGAAGACATCATCTTGTTAAAAGAGCTTACACACGCCCATATGATTCATCGATGCCATAACACTGATCAAACAATTTCTCTATACATGAATACTTGTAAAGAAGCCTACAAACGTGGGTCAGTACATTATCGTGTACTAGTGAGCGGTGCTGGCCCAACTCACCTAAGAAGACAGTAGTAAGTAATCATGTGATATGAACATTATTAAATATGGTTTTTTTGTTGCCTTAGGTCAATTAATAGTTCATATCCGACAAGAATATAAAGCATACATTTTTCATAACCAGCATAATGTAAAACACATATGTTATCACCCTTTGGTAATTCTTAACCACGATCGTTTAGTCTTTCCTGTATTTGAGTAATACTTACTCTTCCTACATAAGACATCGTTAGAAAATAATATCATAAATGTCACCATTCTGGTGATTCTTACCAATAGTTGATATCCTTCCATGTAATTGATTAATACTTACTCTGCATGCATTAGACATTGTTAGCATGCAGCCTGTCTATAAGAAGGTTACCGTCTATGAGCTGTCTTGACAATAATGGTAAACGACTAACTCTATATGGGGTGTAAACCCATGGACGATCTCCAAATCACCGTGCTACTATTTAAGCAATATAGAATTTTGGTGTCCCTTTCAGTGCAAGGTAGCAAGCCCCACTGAAACTCCCAAAATTCTAATGCTAGTACATCGGCACCATCATTGTTCTCCTTAGGTCGAATCGGTTCCATGGCCCTGGAGTACCGTATGAGGAACGAAATCTTGTGTATAAGTTGTCCATAAACATGCAAGTATATGCAACTTAACTATAAAAGAACATATAATATATGATAATAGAAACTAAAGGAATTATAAGCCACAATTCTCATTCGTCTTGCAACATTTCCCTTGAATCGTAGCTCGCAATACCAATTTCTCAATACAAGAACTTATTATAATCAACATTCTACAACAACACAGGTTAATAGAATATGATTATTCATCCTTTCCACATCTTTGATATCAACATCCTTCGAGTCGTAGCTCAATATACATATCGTTCAATTTTTGGGACTTATCATCTGTGTCACTATATATTTCTTCGAGCCGTGGCTTGATATACTCACTGCCTAAGTATTTGGGACTTTGCTTCACCTGTCCAACATTTATTGCACAACACACAATTCATCATTTGATTCACGATAGTTTAAGGGTCATGTGATTATTTATCTTTCTAGGTTTCATGCTATATAGGTATCATAGCAAGAAAACATGCAAGCATAAACATATTCCTTTTTATTAACCGTACAACTAAAGGATCTTTGAAGGACTCACACTACTCATATTATCAAGATAATTCCAGCCACGATCGTCTAGCCTTCTGAGCGATCCTTCTGTATAATCCCAAGTCCAAAAAGGTTTTCTCGAACCAACTAGCACAATACACCATACGGAGAGGGGCATTACATAGACGACTCAATCTCAAAAGTTTAAGATTTGCTAGATACACCATCATCCTGATCGGACTCACTCTTTTTTGCTTGAAGCTAACACAAAAGACTCATCGAATGTGACATCCCTTTTGATCAAGTATTTTTATCCATCAGGCAGTACAGACGATATTCCTTCACTCATTGTGTATATCCTAATAAAATGGCTTCCTTTCCTCTCGGATCCAACTTACCCTCATTGACATGATAGTAAGCTTTAAATCCAAACACGCATAAATTAATTTAATCTACTACTTTTTTTTATCATCTTCTCATATGGAGTCTTACAATTTATAGCCGGAGTTGGTGGTCATAACCAAGTACTGCGTCATGTGTATAGCTCAGCCCACCATTTCTTGTCTAAATCGATATTGAAGAGCATACATCTTGCTTTCTCAAGCAAGGTTTGGTTTATCCTCTCTATTAACCCATTTTGCTACGGCGTGTTCTTGACAATATAATGTCGCACGATACCTTTTTAAGAACAAAAATCTTTGAAAGATCCATATGTATATTCAGTGCCATTGTCAGACCTCGATGTCTTTACCTTTCTGTCTGTTCTATTCTCCACCATCGCTTTCTACAACTTGACCTTTTCGAACACTTAATCCTTGGTTTTGATAAAATACAACAAAAAATAACGTGTATAATCATCAATAAAAGTAACATACTATCTTGTTTCCTTCTTAGAAGGAATTCTACTAGGCTCCCATATATCTGTATGTTGATAGTCGAGAATACTCTTGTCTTCTGCTTGCTTGTACTAAAGGTCACGTTGTACTGTTTTTTATAAACAAAATGCTCATAAAAATCCATACTTGGCTTCGTCAAGTTCTTTACTAACCCCTACTTATTCAGTAAGGACATACATTTCTCCCTCATATATTCGAGCCGCATATGCCAAAGACATGTGCTATCAGACAAATCAGATGTACTGACTGCTAAAGTCCCACTCATAATGCTTCTCAATAAGATATAAAGGTTACCTTATCGATGATCTTTCACCACCACCAAAGAACAACGAACAACCGCAAGACTCCACCCTTGGCAACGAACTTGTTACCATTCGAGTCAAGTGTACCAAGATAATAAGATTTTTTTGAGGTCTGAAACATTTCTAACATCGGCCAAAGTCTACACAATTCCATCATGCATCTTCATCTTCATAGACCCAATTCCAACAGCTCGACATGTATTGTTGTTGTCCATCAACACAGAATCACCATCTATCACCTTGTTGGAAGAAAGTCACTCCCTCTTTGGACATATATGGTACGAGTATCCATAATCGAGAATCCAACGGTCACTCATGTTGTCATGTGCCACCAAAAAATAGACACCGTCACTGTCGACTTTTGAAATATAGTTTGCTTCATCATCTTATCTCTCTATCTTATTCTTTTTATTTTTCTTCTTTGCGTGAGGACACTTATTTGCATAATATTCTTTTTTATTACAGGTGAAGTACTTCACCTTCTCAATAGGTGTCTTGGACTTTGATCTTGACATTCTGCTAGAAGATGCTCTATCGTTTATCCTTCCTCTTGTCGTCAAATCTTGGACTTGGTTTTCACCATTTCTGCTATTAGAAGCCAACCTCCACACCTTATTAGATAATAAGGCTCTCGTGGCCTCTTATACAAAAATTGAGTCATCTCTATATAGTAATGTTTAAATAAGATTCTCATAAGAATCGGGCAAAGAAAACAATAGGATTAGTGTCAAACTATCATCATTTTCATGTATGTCAACATCCTTTAAATCAGAAATAATTTGACTGAATTTTGAGATATGATCTCGAATTGACGTACCTTCCTCCATCACTAGTTTATACAATGACTTTAACATATAAAGTCGGTTGGTAAGCGTCTTCGTCTTATAGAGTGGTTCCAACTTCATTCAGAGCCCAACGGGGGTGGTTTTGTCCTTCACAGAGTACACAACATTCCTTTCCAAACACATGTGAATAGCAACATAAGCTTCGAGATCCACGTCATCCAAATCATTATCGGTTTATGTCAGTGGGCTTCTTGGACTTTCACCGTAAAGCCTTGTAAAGTTTTTAAGATATGAGAACATCATTTATCTTACTTTTCTAAAAGCCAAAATTATTCTTTCCATTGAACTTCTCAATTTCATACTTCCCAACCTTGTTTGACGGAGCCATCTCAAGAATCTACCTAATTAATATAAAAATATTTGTTTAGTAATAAGTTGAACTAAATATTCAACAATTAATTTCTTAGACTGTCATCATAATCCAAATGTGTGAATCAAATATTATTTTTCAACAAAAATATATAGTTACCAAAATGAGATAGGATGAATTTCATAAGCAGACATTCTAATTAAGACATGTTGCCATCGTAACTACTTAAAGTTGTTAAAGACTAAAATATCACAAGTGCACAAGTAGCATTAGAGTAAGAAGAGTTGTGTCGTAAATCCAAAATAAGAAGTAACTTGAAAAAGGTAGTGATGAAAAAAATGAACATAATTAGTATCAAAAACATTTCTTGATTGTCATTGACCAGTAAAGAAAAAAGAGAAAAAAGAAAAGAACAAGTAAATGAGAGCTAAATATCTATATATTACCTAAATATTTTTTAATTCAAACCCTTGGCCATGGGTCAGGCATAAGTTTCCAAATGTTTCACATGGACCCCCGCTTAACCTATACAGAGCAAGCAAAGCTTTCAGCTTCCAATAATTTCCAATCAACCAACATAATTTATTTGGTCAAAACATTAATTAAAATATTTTTTTTATGGCTTGTGAAGCATAAGTAGATTATACATTAATTTTATTCTACCAATTACAAATATTAGAAAAACTATAAAGAACTTTCCTCTAAGGGGCTGTTTGGATAGAAGTAACTCTTTAAAAGTATAAAAGAGACACTTACATCATGTTGAGTCACAGTGCACCTGCAGCAAGTGACACTTTCCAAAATGTGTTTGGATAGAGTACATTTTGTCTCCTGCAATTGGAAAAAAATAAGTTCGCTGTTTGGATGATTGTTGAAAGTGGAGAAAAAAATGAATCCGATTGTTTGGATGGTTGTTGAAAGTAGAAGTTGGTTGGAGATATGGTAACACTAGATATAGTTACCCCCAAAATAATTAATGAATACAAAATTTCTAAAATAAAATAAAATTCTCATAAAAAAAAAATTAAAGACAAATTAAATTAATTATGATAATTAAGTTAATTACAATGATTAAACATATTTAATTGTAATTAAATTTTTATTTAATTAACATATAATTAGTAATGTAAAATATCTAAAATATAAACAAAATTTTATAAAATTTAAAAAATGTATTAAAGACAGTTGACAAATTACATTAGCATAAGATCTACAATAATAATAATAATATTATTATTATTATGATTATTCCTCTTGTTTCACATTTCTACATTGACAAAAAATGTATTGAAGTCAAATTATTATTATTACATTAGCACTAGATCTACATTAGCCAACCAACCCATTCATACAAAAACTGACGAATTCATCACCATTCTCATACACTCTCTCTCCACTCATCTGGATTTTTCTTCATCTTTTTTTTGAAAACACACTCTCTCTGTCTGTCACGCCCCACTCCTAAATGTATGGGATTAGGGCCTAACCTGGCCAGCTAATACGACCTAGAGTAAGCTGTCCAATTTAATAGACTCACTTAGGCGTACTACGCTGTAAAAGTAACTAACCAACACAGGCAATCATCTAAATCTCATCCACAAATAACATAGAAAGGAAGTACTGAATATAAACACAGAGTAGTCTGAAAGTCCAAATACAACTGAAAGGAAATACAGGACTAGTGGAAACAATCCCACAGTACATCAAAATGAAAGTACATGAATGGAAGATAACTGGCTAAGAGTATCAGCTAACTAGATATAAAACTCTCAGCCCAAGTAGCAGCATACCGAGGTCAAGGAAACTCCTCGGGGTAGACCCCGTAGTCCTCAGCAAAGTCTTCCGCCTCAGCACCGGCACCGTATATCGTCGAGTATGTATGCTCATCGGGATCTGGAAAAGAACCAGGTCCTTAGGGGACATAGCAAGATACAAATAGGAACATGCCCTAAAGTAAATACTGATCTAACATAAGGGGGAGCGCTAACCAATTTAGGTGAATGCATACAAAGACAACTTTGGAACGTATGGGTAGGTGAAAATAATTTCGTCGAAGTACGGGCCGACGTCGGATCACGAGCTGAAGAATTTGTGTCGGAACACGGGCCGAGCGTCGAAACACGAGTCGATTAGCACAATACTAGCGTACCTCCCGACCGAACCTAGCACGCAGCTAGTGGCCGTTGTCGAATATACCCACTAGTAAGTACCCATGCCCACAACCGGGTCCCTAATGAGGCTAACATAAAATAATGTAACTGTCTGTCCCATACGTCTACTGGTTGTCTTTCCCGCCCCGTGATGTATAAGTCGTATCCGCGACCCAATATCTACTCTCTATGAAGAGTCATCTATCTAGCACTATCGCTACCCTATATGTGCCGTCACACGAGCCACTCGCACTGATGGCCAGTCGAGAGCGACAGCGCATGCCATGATCTGATCTCACTCAGTGCCGTGTCGTAACACGTGACATGGTCAAGGGAGTTGTAACAACAACTCTACAATCCAAGGGTATGTCGTCTATAACTAGGCCAAGTAGGTAGTCCTAGTGTCGATGCCAACATCGACTATGCCCGAGGTAATCCCGGACTCTACTAATCAAATCTACGCTAACAAAAGTATAATGATGTATATGTAAAGACAGTAGTACAAGGCAAGGTATACTTGCATTTAATTCCGCAATGCACAAATAGTGCTCCGGTCCCTCCTGCCTCAATCACGCCGTCCAAGAGACCTACAATCACACAACCAAGACTTACGATACGGGAGAAGAACATTCATGACTACGCATCTAATCACACACAAGGTAGAGAGTACGTATAGGCACCATATTCACATACTAAGTTACATTTATCCAAGAAGGTGCAAAACCCCAAGCTACATATGACAAGTATATATATATATATATATATATATATATATATATATATATATATATAGGTATAGGAATGCATGTACACAAAAAAAAAAATATAGGTATAGGAATGCATGTACACAAGTCCTATATTTGTAATCTCATATATGTACATGAGTGTACATAGAGCACATATATACAAAAGTACAATCACCATAGATAATGAGAACTAGTGTGTGTATATATGTATATATATATATGTATAGAATATATATATATATACATATATATGTACATAGAGACAAAGTATATATTTTTATTTATATAAAAGTATATACATACATATTTGAAAGAGTATATATATACACATATATAAGAAGGAGCATTTATACATGTATATACATAATGAAGAAAAGTGTATACTATTTATGTAGATACACAAAATCCTCTATGTACATTGGTGCACCATTTCTAAACACCTGTTAACCATTTGTACCTATACATGAACCCCATAGATGTATGTGAAATCATATACACATATGCATAAACCATTCTATATAGATGCATATGAGAATTATGTATAAAAACACCCATTGTTATTTATGTGAACCCATAAACATTCCTCATTGCTCCACAATATAAACTAGGCTCATTCTAAAAATCATCCAACATTTATCATTTATATGTAACAAGAACATGTATCGATATATATATTATATATATATATATATATATATATATATATATATATATATATATACATGTATATATATAATAGAGCATGGGAGAAGAAGAAGGATTACCTATGAGAGAGGTGATGGTGAAGGGGGTGGTGGTGCTGCTGACTTAGGGGGGCTGTGGCCGGCCGTGAGGACTGGGTGGTCGACCAAGGAGGGTAAGGGAGGAGCCGTGGTGGAGGTGGTGAGTGGTGGTGGTTGTGTTGAAGGTGGTGAAGGAGGTGGAGAAGATAATATTGATGAAGATGAAGAAATGAAGAGGGTGGATGGGAGTGGCTGTTGGCCGAGGGCTATGGTGGGGCTGCCATCGGCCTAGGAAGAAGGTGGAGAAGAGAGAGAGGGTGGCTGTGGTGGTGGTCGGTTTGGAGAAGGAGAAGGAGAAGAAGAAGTAAAAGAGAAGATGGTGGTGATGATGCTTATGAAGAAGAAGGAAGAAGAGGGAGGTGGAGAGGAAGTGGTGGTGGTGAGGAGATGGTGATGAAGAAGGTGGTGGCTGTGGTGGTGGAGCTCTCGACCAAGGGCTGTGGTGGGGCTGCCGCTGGCCTGGAGGGAGGGGTTGGCTGCATGGAGGTGGTGAAGGGTGGCTGTGGTGGTGAGAAGTTGGGGGAGGAGTGATGGATGAAGTGAAGATGAAGGAGCTTTCGGGTTATAGGGGGAGAGGGAGAGGGTGTTTGAGAGAGAGAGATAGGAGAGGGAAGAGAGAGAGAACCGAAAGGGAGAGGGGGAGTATGGCTACGGTTATGGAGGGTGAGGGAGGAGAGAGAGAGTGAGAGAGGGGGTATGGTTTTCTAAGAAATTGGGGGGGGGTTATGGTGGTGGTGGGTGTGTGTGTGTTTGAAAAATAGGGAGAGAGAGAAAGAGAGAGTGATGTGACATATGGTGTTGTGTTTTGTAGGAATTACTGGTGTTGTGTGTTTGGGTAGGGATGAGAGAGTGTGTCATGGTGCTTGGGTTGGGTCCAACTGAGTTGGGTTGGGTCACAATTGAGTCTAATTGGGTCTTAGTAATTAAAATGACTTAAATTATTCATTTATAATCATGGTTAAATAAATAGTACACGGGGACTCAATTGGATGGGGCAGTAGTGGCATGTGTGTAGTAGGCTCAAAATAGTCCGTGTCCATATCTTGGGTCGACAAGTTTGGGTCAAAATGGTGTCTCCAATACAAGTTGGAATTAGATGTGATTCGGTAGGGTACATCGAGATTGGGCCAAATGTCCAGAAAGTTGTGCGATAAAAATGAAGCATAAGAGAGTGTATCTTAATGGGACACGTGGTTCATGGGTGTAGAGCGTCTTGAGTAGATCATGCATGACAAGTTGGTTTGGAGAAAATGACTAGTCTTATGCTCCTAATTTAAAAGTTATGGTAACGTGTCGACAATAATCAAAAATAAATGTGGGAAATTATTAATAACTTAGAAAATCATAATTAATCATATTAAATTCCTAATTGCTCTAATTAAATCTAATAAAAATCAGAGAGCTTACAATCTATCCACCTTAGAGAATTTCGTCCTCGAAATTTAGTCATATAATAACCAGCAAGATAGAAATAACTGAACATAAATGCATGCATACCTAGCCTCACGAAGAGATGGGAAAAAAGCTCGCGTATCGTATCTTCGTGCTCCTAAGTCGATTCGTCTGGTGCATGATGCCTCCAAGTGACACGAACTAGCGGAAAGGTCTGGCCCCGTAGAACCTTCTCTCTCCGGTCCAAGATCTCCACTGGCTGCTCCACATAAGATAATCTTGGCCCGACAGTAATCTCCGAGTGGTCAAGGACGTGGCTAGGATCTGGCACATACCTTCTCAGCTGAGATACGTGGAACACATCATGAACACCCTCCAACGACTGCGACAATGCTAACCGGTAGACAACCTCTCCAATCCGCTCTAGCACATCAAAAGGTCCAATGTACCTTGGACTCAGCTTCCCTCTTCTTCCAAACCTGATGGTACCTCTGGTGGGTGAGATCCTCAGGAAGACATGGACTCCCTCCCTGAACTCCAGGGGTCGCTGGTGTGTGTCCACCCAGTGCTTCTGGCTGTCTTGAGCTGCTCTTAAGTGCCCTTGGATTTGCTTCACCTTCTCTACTGTACGAACCACTAACTCTGGTTCGAGTATCTGTATCTCGCCCATATCACTCCAACAGACTGGGGAACGACACTTCCTGCCATACAACGCTTCGAAAGGGGCCATCTGAATACTGGCCTGATAGCTGTTGTTATATGAGAACTCCACTAGGTACAAGTGGTCCTCCCATGATCCTTCGAAATCTAGCATGCACGTCCTCAATATATCCTCTAGCGTCTGAATGGTGCGCTCTGACTAGCCATCTGTCTACGGATGGTATGACGTACTAAACTTCAGTCGAGTACCAAGGCTCTCATGTAGGCCCTGCCAGAAGTGCGATATAAATCTCGAATCTCGGTCAGATACTATACTAACCGGTACTCCATGAAGTCGCACAATCTGCCTCATATTCATCTTCGTTAAGGCTTCTGTAGACTGTCCCACTCTGAAGGGTAGGAAGTGAGCTGACTTGGTGAGTCGGTCCACTATCACCCAAACTGCATCACGTCCACTCGGGCTCCTCGGTAACCCTGTAACGAAGTCCATCATGATATGCTCCCATTTCTACTCCGATATGGGAAGTGGTTGGAGCAGTCCTTCGGACCTCTAGTGCTCAGCCTTGACTAGCTGACACACCAAGCACCTGGCTACAAAGTGGGCTATCTCTCATTTTATTCCATGCCACCAATAATACTGCCTCAAGTCTATGTACATCTTCGTACCTCCTGGGTGAATAGAATATGCTGAACTGTGCGCCTCTATCATCAGCTACTGATGAAGCTCTCCGTTGGGAACATAAAGGCGATCTCCATACCTCAGAGTCCCGTACTCATGAATGCACAGTCCGATCTGCATACCGACTTTTGTCCTCTGTCGAAGTCGCTGAAATCTGGCATCTGTCGGCAATGTGGCTCTGATCCTCTCTACCAACGAAGACTACACCTGAAGACTAGCTAACTGGCTATCTGCTCCCGGTAGTACCACCTCGATCCCCAACTCTTGTAACTCCTCTAGAAGATGGGGCTGAGTCGTCAACATGTACGCCATAGGCCTCCTGCTCAAAGCATCTACTACGACGTTCGCCTTCCCTGGATGGTACTGTAGCTCGATCTTGAAGTCTTTCATTAGCTCCAACCACCGTTTATGTCTCAGATTCAGCTCCTTCTAAGTGTAGACGTACTTTAAGCTCTTATGGTCCGCGAATATCTCTACCCTCTCACCATACAAGTAGTGTCTCCAAAGCTTCAGGGCAAAGATAACTGCGACAAGCTCCAAGTCAAGGGTTGGATACTTCTTCTCATGAACCTTCAGCTGCCTCGAAGCATATGCTACTACCTTCCCGTGCTGCATCAAAATGTATCCCAACCCCTTTCTGGATGCGTCATTATAGATCACGAACCCTCCTGGTCCGGATGGAATAGTCAGAATAGGTGCTGTGGTAAGGCGCTTCTTCAACTCATCAAACGCCACCTAGCACTCCTCTGTCCAGATAAACTCCTGCTCCTTCCGGGTCAAACGGTTCATCGGCTCAGCGATCCTCGCGAAGTTCTCTACGAACCTCCGGTAATACCCGACAAGTCCAAGAAAACTTCTCACCTCCGAGACATTGGTAGGGGTCGGCCATGTCTCTACGGACGAGATCTTCGCTGGGTCAACAGATATACCCTCTCCTGAGATGACGTGTCCGAAAAAAGAGACACGGTCCAGAAAGAACTCACACTTGCTCAGCTTGGCGTAGAGTCTCTCGCTCCTCAACGTCTCCAACACAATCTGCAGATGCCTTCCATGCTCCTCGTGGATCTTCGAGTACACCAATATGTCATCGATGAACACGACCACGAACTGATCCAAGTACTGGTGAAACACTCTGTTATCAGAATCATGACACTATAAGAAATTCTGCTTATAGTGACGAAAGTCAGTAACAGAATGAATATCCAGTCACTAGTAAAAGATTAATTGTGTCGGATTAAGGAAAACGTTACTAATACTATTTTTGACGGAATAAATATTTAATGGCAACGAACTATGCAGTCACTAAACTTTATTTAATCATTAAATGAGAAAATAGACGTAAAATTTTTAAATATGTTTCCTAAAAAATATTATGGACATCTAAATCAGTCACTAATAGAAAAATAGTTTAATAATAAATAATAAATTTAATAAGAAAATATAATCTAATAATTTTAAAGATTTGTGGGACCGGGTTACCGGGATTGAAAAATTGGGTGCCACTTTTTTCTCTCCCGCGCCATCACTTTTTCCTTTCCAGGATATTTGGTCATAAAGGGTTTATGATCCTCTCCTCCTCGAAATATTTACTCCTCTAAAATTTTCTCTTCCTCTCCTTCTCCTCCTCTCATCCTTCTCTAGGTCATGAGGATTTTATTCTTTTTTTAATTCTCTCATCTCCTCCGTTATTTACTCATCTCCTCATTCTCTAATAATTTTTTGTTTTGTTTTAAAGGTGCTATCTAGAGAGGTCAGCAGGGTTCAATTCTTTTCCACCACTCTAGGTCAGTAGGGTTCAATCCTTTTCCACCGTTTCTTGTCCATGGAGGAGATCCCATCAGCTTCAGGGAGGAGACCCCACCGGCTTAAGTAAATTTTAAAACCCTAACCATAATTTTCTTTCCCTATTTACGTTATTTTTACTTTCTTGAATTTGTTTGTTTATACAATTTTCTAGATTTATTTGCATAGGAATGTTACTACCTTTTTAGTGTTTTAAAATAAAGTTGTGATTTATATGTAGGTTTTATGCTTATGTTTTCATGGCAAGGCTACGAAGCACGGAGAGGCATTTTTAGAGACAAACATACTCGAAAGGACACAAAAATATTATGGGTATCTGAATATGCTAAGATGAAGTTTGTAAGAACTATTCTTCTACACTTAATAATCTTTTTTTCTAAATATTATGAAAAATAGCCACTTTGGTTTTACATATAAATTTAAAATTTTCAGGTTGAGATGGTTCAGAACTTGGAGACTTTGGTTACATTTTAGGGACATGATACGTTGGAATTGCGACAAAGAGTGTATGTCCACGTAATGGGCCCGGAGACGCAAAATCGAGTACGTTGTGAGGGGCTTGGTATGACGCAAAATCGAGTGCTTTATTATCTTTCTCCATAACAATTTGGAACATCAATTTGTGTTGATGTAGAATGTATTTTTTTGTTAATATCATGCTTGACTTTGTATTGGAGTATATTTTACTTTGAGTTGCTTGTCTAATTTGATGAACATATTATTTTTGGCTTCAATTTTTTTAATAAGAATCAACTTCTATTATTTTGGATGAAAAAATTGTGATTTTAGCATAATGTGGTGGAAAAAAATTATCTTCTACTTATGGATCAAGTAGTCATGATTAATTTATTATATTATTAATGACATCAAACAAGTAGGAATGTGGTTCAAAAAATTATTAATGATCCAACATTAGTGATTGAACTATTAATTAGTAATAATTTTATTAATGACCAAATAATAGTGACTGACTTATTAGTTAGTAATAATTATTAATGACCCAACATTAGTGACTGACGTATTAGTTAGTAATAATTTTATTAATAACCAAACAATAGTGACTGACTTATTAGTTAGCAGTAATTATTAATGACCCAACAATAGTGACTAACTAATTAGTTAGTAATAAATATTATATATTTTTTTATATTGAAAATAAATACTTATCTACGTAGTGTGTACAATTATAGTGACAGATTTAGGGATTAGTCCGTCACTAGTAGTATTAGTGTCGCTCGTAGTAGCGAATGCCACTAACTCCGTTACTCATGTGATTAGTCCATCACTAACATCATTTCTGACGAAAATCAATCACTATTAATATATATTAGTGACTGATCTCCGTCGTAACTATAAGCAAAATTTCTTGTAGTGTGAACACAGCAGGCGCATTGGTCAAACCAAAAGGCATCACCAGGAACTCGTAGTGACCATAACGAGTCCTGAAGGCTATCTTCGGAATGTCCTCCTTCCGCACCTTCACTTGATGGTACCCCGATCTCAAGTCGATCTTCAAAAATACTCTGGCTCCAGTCAACTGATCAAACAGGTCGTTGATCCGAGACAAGGGATACTTGTTCTTGATGGTCAGTGCATTCAGGGCTCTGTAATCAATGCACATTCGGACAGTCCCATCATTCTTCGGTACAAACAAAACTGGGACTCCCCAAGGTGAAGCACTCGGTCAGATGAATCCTATAGTCTGCAACTCTTCCAGCTGAAGCTTCAAATCATCTAGCTCATTCTTCGCCAACCGGTACACATTAGAAGAGACCAGTGCTGCTCCTGGTACTAGCTCAATAAAAAACTCCACTTGTCTGTCAGGTGGAAGACCTGGCAGCTCCTCCAGGAAGACATCCATAAACTCTGCAACAATCGACGGTGGTGCTGTCACCATCGCCATGAAGACACCGATGGATCGGCCTACTCCTCGCTCTACGGTCCCTCTCATGAATTCGAACTCTGGATGATCTGGCGATCTGAAGATAACGCTCCCCCTCCGGCACTCTAAGGCGGCATGACACTGGCTTAACCAGTCCATCCCCAAAACAACGTCGAAGTTTGGCATAGGAAACACCAAAAATCGAGCTCTCATCTCTCTTCTACATACAACCACGAAGCACGTCCTACATGTGCTAGTGACTGGGACGATCCCTCCACCTGTAAGAATCCTCTAACTCTTGGGTAAGGGCGAGGTGGCTACTTTGTGCATAGCAACAAAACTACTAGATATGAAAGACATAGTAGCTCCGAAATCGAATAGTGCAACAGCAGGCAACGATGCAACTAAGATAGTACCTGTGATCGCCACTCCCTCTGGCTTCTCCTGCTCTGGTGCCATAGCAAAGACCTGTCCTCTCCTCTGGCCCTCTGTCTGCTGACGGTACTGTGCCTCCTGTGGGGGCAGTGGTCCCTGCTGATATCCTGGCGCTCGCTGGACTGCAGCCGCCTGTGCTGGTAGCCTGGGTCCTGGAGGAGCTGGCCTGGGGGCCAACTGCTGAGCACTGTATTGCATTGCAGACAGTCTATGGCCTGATGTTGTCCCAATCTGTACCTCAAATACTGGTTGAGCCTCTTCATGTACTCCCTCTGAAAGTGTCCCTTCTTGTTACAGTAGTAACAAGTCGGAAGCTCCCTCTGCTGGTACGGAGTGGCTCTCTCCTGCTGGTGATGGGTCCCCGGGCGTCTGGTCGGGCCTCCAGTCTGAACTCTGGCTGGTACAGCTGTCTGAGTAGGGAGCCTCGTGCTCAACGGATCCCGGTTGATAGCTTCCTGGACTCTAGCCTCGGCTAATACCTCCTCGTAGGTAGTCCTCGACTGTGCACTTGTATACCTCTGAACTCCTTCGTCAGGCCATGATGGAACCTCCGGGCCTTCTCCCTCTCATTTGGTAGTAGTAGTGTGCTGAACCGTCTGAGACGACTGAACTCTGTGTCATACTCGTCTACGGTCATGTTCTCATGCTTGAGGTAGAGGAACTGATCGTAAGGAGCATCTCGGACGGTAGCTGGGAAGTACTTTGCCTCAAAGTACTCGAGAAACTGCTACTAAGTCCTGTTCTTGCCGACTTCATGCTCCTTCGAATCCCACCAATGATGGGCATTTCCTTCCATCTGAATCCTCACGACAGTCATCCACAAGTCAGCAGGTAGCTGCGAAGCCTCCAAGTTCTTCTGCGTGCTGGCTATCCAGTCTGATATCTCCTCTGGGCTCTCATCCACCTTGAAGGGCTTTGGGTTCATCTGACGGTACCTCCAAATGCTGCCCACCTGCTGGACTGGTGCTGGGGCTGGTGGTGGTATCGGTGCTTTCATCCTCTCCAAGGCAGTCATCAGAGTCTGCCTTATAGTCTCCATCTGTTGCCACTGCTACTGCATCATTATCTGGAAGAACTAAAACATTTGGGGCTATCCCTTCGTCTGTGGCATCTGTGGCAGGATAGGTGCATACGGCATCTGCTGCTAGTACGCTATAATGCTCCGCTCCGTACGGCGTATTACGCTGAAGCGTTGACTCAACGAGTCACGTTGATGCAAGGGAATGTTTCGATGCAAAACGATACGAGAGTTAAGTTGTCCCGAGCAACACATCAACTTTGTCGATGCGAAGAGTTGCCTTGCCCCGAAAGAATACATCGAGTTGAATCGATACGAAGTGCCGCGTTGCCCCGAAGGATGAGTGCGTTGAATCGGCTCGAAGATTCTAAGAAATCGAATCGACCAAGACGCAAGTCCGAATCGATCCAAGTATTGATTTTAGTTGGTTTCATGTGCAGGTTATATTTTGACGGGAAAATATTAGAGGTCGAATCTTTTGCAATATTTAGTAAGGGGTCCGCAAAATCAAATTGTCGCCTTGCGACGGGCTAAGACTTGGGCACGCTAAGGCAAATCGGACGTATAACTCAATGAAGCACGAAGTGCTCGAATGGCTAAGTCAGGAGAGTGGCCGTGCAACAAAGTTATGGAATCGAGCCACATCGGCTCGACGAAATGATGAAGGCGTATCGACTCAAGGTGGGAGGATTGACTTCTTTTTTACTCCTTCATTCGATAAGTCAAATATATCATTGTATGCTAAGTTAACCTATCGACGCCACGGGCGTGGCCGATCGGAGATAAAATCATAGTGTGAGTCGAACACTAAGTTAGAACAATTGAAATGAAACGTGCATCAATATACATGAGTCGCTATGGGACATTGGATATCGCTAAGGTGAGTGCCTCGGTGCGCAAGCCGTAAGAACATGGGACAACTGTAATCGGCGAGTGCCTTAGTGCACGAACCATACTGTGCCTTTGATGCACGAGTTAGACGGCTAGAACATTGAAAGACAATAGGCGAGCGCCCTAGCGCGCAAGCCCCAAACATTGAATGCTAAGTTATAGAATATGGGAATACGGTCGAAACGTGCCTACGTGCATGGGATAATAAAAGATGGCTTCGTTGCGAGAGAATACAGTTGTGGCATAAATGTGGCAGAACTGTCGGATATGACATGGTACCTCGAAAGGTGTTCAAGACCTTCGGGTCGTCCGGTTGACGAGCATTGAGTTGAGGCACGATGCCATTGAATCATTGAAACGAAGTATGAAATGTAAGAACACAGAAAGTTAACGAAAGAGACGCGAGATGATAAAGTCTGAGTCTTGGACTCAAGGCTATGCTTGGTTGTTTGAATAATAGTGCGTTGTATGGTCGAATGGAATGGACATGAGATAATTGCGATGATATCTTTCATGCACGGAACGTTCCCTCCGAACGGGCACACCGGGGCACCGGGACCGTTCGGCCTAGGAGGGATGATAATCTTTGATAGGCGCACATTTACGAAGTCCGATTAGCACTCGGTCGTAAATGGGAGAAGCCGCAAATGATGGTAGGCACGCGGTAAGTTTCGGTTGTTGGGATAGCAACCCAACCCGTGAAACGCCGGGCTACCCAAATTCGATTTCGAGAGAGAAAAGAAGGAGAGAAAAGAAAGTAAGGAAAAATAAAAGAGAAACTCCTTTAGTCCATTCCGGCACGGATACGCCCACGACCTTCATATAGTTAAGGAACGATGGGTTGAAAGTGTAGGCGCAGATGCGTCCTGCATAGAGATCCTGCTTAGAGTTGCACATATAACATGACAGGGAAGGAATGCGGCGTATTCACCTTGCGTCGGTGCAAGGGCGAGTGCGTCAACTTGGTAAGTCGCGCCACGAATCAAACACGAGATTGCTTGTTTGTTTGCCTATTCAATTCGATAACATGCTGCTATGATAACATGCTTTACGCTTTCGAAGATGCCATGAAATTGACCCTAAGGAGAACATAGCAAGATCATAAGCTAAGTTGCATGATTCAACATAAATATTAAAATGTCGGTTTGGAAAGATGATCTTTGCTTCAGTACATGCGAGGACGAACGTACTGATCCCCCACCAGCTTCATGCAGGGTGCAGGAAATATATTGCTCGCGGCGAGACATTGCTTGAACATGCTAAGGCTTGGAATGCTGAAGCGCATTGAAGCGTGCTATCGCATTGACGCTCGGACTATGCAGCTGGATTGATGCGGCCGAGATATAGAAGGCATGATGTATGGAACGGTAAAATCCTTTGTGGGCAAGAGAGAACCTGAGTGTTGTAGCCAATCTGGCATGTATTGTTAGGCTATCGAAAGCCTTTGTAATCTCAGTTTCAGATATCAATAAAGATAATTGTTTCGTATACTCTGTTTCCTTTCGTTGTTAATATCGAACCAAAAGATAACCATTTGAGAACTTGTCATCTTGCCTTGTACGAGCGCAACTCCAGGCTCGTGCGGTATCACGCCCCTACGAGGACGATGATTCGGGTGATTCCGGGTCGGGGCGTGACAAATTGGTATCAGAGCTCTAGGCTCAATTTCCTCTGGACGTTCGCTTCATTTCAATTCGAAACGTTGCCCACCACCACTTGATATCACTCTTGACTCTTCTCGATGCCGCACTGGATGTTCCATACAATAAGTCTAATACAAATCATGAAATTTTGCCGCATGTGTTTTGAAAATTTCATGATGTTTGCTAAGAAAGTCGCGAGGGGTATATTGCATTGAATGCAAACGAGCCGTAAAATGTTAGTTGCTGCAAGCGCAACAAATTGTGAAATACGATTTGAGATGTTGTCGCAATGTAACATGTTGAATGAGAAATAAAATGATGCACGAAGTGCAACGAGTAATGGTGAATATGCGTTAAAATGAAAGTGAGAAGTGATAAGCCAATACCGAATGTGTTAAAAAAAAACGGATTGTGCATTGACTTGGAAAGTCGAGAGTAATTCGTTGCACGAGGTACGGTAAATGTCGGAAATGATCGTTGTACGATGTGCAACGTATATTGAAAGTAAAAATTATTGCACATGGTGCAACGCATATCAAATTAATCGTTGCACGAAGTGCAAAGGAAATTGGAAATGAATCGTTGTACAAAGTGAAATGAAAGTATCGAAAATAAATCGTAGTACGATGTGCAATGCGTATTGAAAGTAAAATTTGTTGCACGGGGTGCGACGCATATCAGATAAATTGTTGCACGAGATGCAACGTAAGGAAAGAATTGAAATCGTAAATCGATAGAACGAATAGTTCGGTTGCACACCAAACTTATGTTGGCAAATGAGAATATTGACCGAGTCGTGTCAGATGTGAATTAATCGAAGATTACGGTTGTGATCAAGCACGATCACTGCGGAAATCGTGAGTCGGAAGAGATTGTCGATTTATACTAAGTATAGAGCGAGGGAAATGGCTTGAATTCCGAGTGGTATATGCCATGCCACGTAGGCGATGAATGACTCGATTTCGAGTGGTATATGGTATACCCCTTGTGCGATGAATTGCATCGACGCGTTGTGAAAATTGCGGAAGGTCTATCCGTAACGGACGGAGGAGTACCGAGACTCGATTGAAAATTTGTATGGCGATATATTGATGCAAGTGTTCTTCGAAATTCGGTTGGGACGATAAGGCGAGACTCGTATCAATGAACGATACGTCGGACGAGAATGATAAGTCGGTCGGACGATCGAGACTAGCGAAACGATTATGCCTTGACGCAATAATCGGATCGACGGAAAAGGAATACTCGAGCTTACAAATGAGTCGCACGACTTACGATCTCGGTAGAAATGTTGGGCGAGACGAATCGAATCGCATGACTTGCGATCTCGATAGAAACGTTAGGCGTTGCAAACATTGAAATTTAATCGCACGTTGTGCGACTTCGGTAAGAAAGTTGGTTGACGTGAGAAATCGTGCCTAAGAAATAGTTGGTTAAGTTACGGCGACACTCATTTGAGTACGACTGAAAACACGCGAAACTTAGAGGGCGAGATCGTATAACTCGAGGGCACGATGTTGGATAATCGGTAACTCGGTTACGCGAATCAAAGTATAGCGAGATGCGGCGAATCGGAAAACAAGTTGATGCATATGGAAAAGTTTGTTGCGAACTTGGATGTATGCAAGGCGAGTTAAGTTGACGTTGAAACAGATTCAAAGTTGACCCTTACGTTATCGAAATGGATACGGCGTATCGAGATCGATATGTAAGGAAACGTAAGCGATGTGAGAATACAAAATGGAGTGCACCTTGCGCTATCAAAATTTTGTAAGTAACGATACGAGAATGAACGAACTTGGTTGATCGTAAATTTTGTGATTAATCAAGGCGAGACTATAAGTCATCGACGATTGCTCGATGCGTATAGCATCTCGTGTGTCAACCCGTGAATAAGATAGACTCGAACTCGATGCGAGTAGATGTTTCATAAATTGTGGAATCATCAACGATCGTGCATGACTTGACTCAGAGGCTAGTTGCGCATCAGTTGCACCGATAGAAATGGTTTTATCTGAAATTGGGTAGTCACGTAGAATCGTCGGAACGTGATTTGGCTCCGAAATAAGATATAGCATGGTTCGTGTAAACTGTCATTCGGTGATGATCCACAATTATCGAGCGTAGCTTCGGGGCAGCTGACCCTAGAAGACTTGACCGCCAAATCAAATTGAATGCTGCAGACCGTAAGATGACCCATGCGATATCGCATAAGAGATTGTACCGATAACAAATATAACACGGTACATGTTGACGATAAGTCTAGGCGATCGAGAATTGTTGGAACAGCTTTCGATTGAGAATGAAATTTACTAACGAACTTGGTGATGCGAGTAGGCAATTGCGAGAAATGTGCTATGCACGAGAGGAAACGATAAGGAAATGACCTATAAGTCATGTCGTTAGATTCGGATTTACCTTGCAAATGAGCTTGCATGAATCGAACTTGTATTCGATATTGCGAGACGGATAAGTTGGGAATTTGGCTAGTGAATTCTTACTCGTTAGGAAATCGAATGTAAGATGCGTCGTAAAGACCTTCGTGCTAAGGCAATCGTTGCCTTGAGCACTGTCGCCTTGATATAAACTTTCGTGTCGGATAGATTGTGGCCTTTGTGCAATGTCAATTTAAACTTGCGTCAGGAGAATCTAAGCACGGGGACTATGTAAGTAACCTGGCGGGCGTAGCCCTGGATGTTGATGCATTTGCAAGTCAACGAAGGAAATCGTAATCGAAATTGCATAGCCAGACTTCGAAAATAGTTGGGTAGCAACTTCGAACGCAAGGCGTTGCGGAGACTCGTTGTGATTGGATGTGCGACGGCTTGACGCAATGCGTAGAATTGATAGTCCCGATAAAACATACGAAGTGAGAAAGGCGATTATGAATCGCGTCACGTGTAGTGACCTTATTGAATGAATCACGTATGTATCGACTATACGTATGCGATGAAATTTCGAGAACGATTGCTAAGGATAAGTCCGATCGAGAGTACGAGATGGCAAGCATAGGATTGAAATTTACCTGTCAGTTTTGTTCCAATTTGCTACCACTGGAATTGGTCAAAATACATATATCTTCGGGACGCCTTGAATATAGGTATGGATCCAAATCGAGTTGTATACAAAATTCAAATCGAGCTGAAGGACGAATTTGAAATGTTAAAATGAAAGCTTGCAAGATAGTGTGAGATTGAACAACTTTGGTGGACGAGATCGTGATACGATCTATAAAACACTTAGTCGGAGTGTTGGTTTTGGTTCGAGGACGAACCTTATTTTGAGTGGTATATTCTGTAATGCCCCGCTCCGCACGGCGCATTACGCTGAAGCGTTGACTCAACGAGTCATGTTGATGCAAGGGAATGTATCGATGCAAAATGATACGAGAGTTAAGTTGTCCCGAGCAACGCATCAACTTTGTCGATGCGAAGAGTTGCCTTGCCCCGAAAGAATGCATCGAGTTGAATCGATGCGAAGTGCCGCGTTGCCCCGAAAGATGAGTGCGTTGAATCGGCTTGAAGATTCTAAGAAATCGAATCGACCAAGGCGCAAGTCTGAATCGATGCAAGTATTGATTTTAGTTGGTTTCATGTGCAGGTTATATTTTGACGAGAAAATATTAGAGGTCGATCTTTTGCAATATTTAGTAAGGGGTCCGCGAAATCAAATCGTCGCCTTGCGACGGGCTAAGACTTGGGCACGCTAAGGCAAATCGGACGTATAACTCAATGAAGCACGAAGTGCTCGAATGTCTAAGTCAGGAGAGTGGCCGTGCAACAAAGTTATGGAATCGAGCCGCATCAGCTCGGCGAAATGACGAAGGCGTATCGACTCAAGGTGGGAGGATTGACTTCTTTTTTACTCCTTCATTCGATAAGTCAAATATATCATTGTATGCTAAGTTAACCTATCGACGCCACGGGCGTGGCCGATCGGAGATAAAATCATAGTGTGAGTCGAACACTAAGTTAGAACAATTGAAATGAAACGTACATCAATATGCACGAGTCGCTATGGGACATTGGATATCGCTAAGGCGAGCGCCTCGGTGCGTAAGCCGTAAGAACATGGGACAACTGTAATCGGCGAGTGCCTTAGTGCACGAACCATACCGTACCTTTGATGCACGAGTTAGACGGCTAGAACATTGAAAGACAATAGGCGAGCACCCTAGCGCGCAAGCCCCAAACATTGAATGCTAAGTTATAGAATATGGGAATACGGTCGAAACGTGCCTACGTGCATGGGATAATAAAAGATGGCTTCATTACGAGAGAATACAGTTGTGGCATGAATGTGGCAGAACTGTCGGATATGACATGGTGCCTCGAAAGGTGTTCGAGACCTTCGGATCGTCCGGTTGACGAGCATTGAGTTGAGGCACGATGCCATTGAATCATTGAAACGAAGTATGAAATGCAAGAACACAGAAAGTTAACGAAAGAGACGCGAGATGATAAAGTCTGAGTCTTGGACTCAAGGCTATGCTTGGTTGTTTGAATGATAGTGCGTTGCATGGTCGAATGGAATGGACTTGAGATAATTGCGATGATATCTTCTGTGCACGGAACGTTCCCTCCGAACGGGCGCACCGGGGCACCGGGACCGTTCGGCCTAGGAGGGATGATAATCTTTGATAGGCGCACATTTACGAAGTCCGATTAGCACTCGGTCGTAAATAGGAGAAGCCGCAAATGATGGTAGGCATACGGTAAGTTTCGGTTGTTGGGATAGTAACCCAACCCGTGAAATGTCGGGCTACCCAAATTCGATTTCAAGAGAGAAAAGAAGGAGAGAAAAGAAAGTAAGGAAAAATAAAAGAGAAACTCCTTTAGTCCATTCCGGCGCGGATACGCCCACGACCTTCATATAGTTAAGGAACGATGGGTTGAAAGTGTAGGCGCAGATGCGTCCTGCATAGAGATCCTGCTTAGAGTTGCACATATAACATGACAGGAAGGAATGCGGCGTATTCACCTTGCGTCGGTGCAAGGGCGAGTGCATCGACTTGGTAAGTCGCGCCACGAATCAAACACGAGATTGCTTGTTTGTTTGCCTATTCAATTCGATAACATGCTGCTATGATAACATGCTTTACGCTTTCGAAGATGCCATAAAATTGACCCTAAGAAGAACATAGCAAGATCATAAGCTAAGTTGCATGATTCAACATAAATATTAAAATGTCGGTTTGGAAAGATGATCTTTGCTTCAGTACATGCGAGGACGAACGTACTGATCCCCCACCAGCTTCATACAGGGTGCAGGGAATATATTTCTCGCGGCGAGACGTTGCTTGAACGTGCTAAGGCTTGGAATGCTGAAGCGCATTGAAGCGTGCTATCGTATTGACGCTCAGACTACGCAGCTAGATTGATGCGGCCGAGATATAGAAGGCATGATGTATGGAACGGTAAAATCCTTTGTGGACAAGAGAGAACCTGAGTGTTGTAGCCAATCTGGCATGTATTGTTAGGCTATCGAAAGCCTTTGTAATCTCAGTTTTAGATATTAATAAAGATAATTGTTTCGTATACTCTGTTTCCTTTCGTTGTTAATATCGAACCAAAAGATAACCATTTGAGAACTTGTCATCTTGCCTTGCACGAGCGCAACTCCAGGCTCGTGCGGCATCACGCCCCTGCGAGGACGATGATTCGGGTGATTTCGGGTCGGGGCGTGACGCTCCCTGCGGTATCTGGAGGGGATTAGATGCATAGGGCACCTGCTGCTGGTACGCTCCCTACGGCATCTGGGAAGGGAAGGAAGGTGGTAGAGGTAAAGGGTTCTCCTCCTGACGCATCAACGTCTGAGATGTTTGGCCCTCCTGGTGCTTGGGTGCCGACTGCGATGCGAACCCCGCATGGATGGATGGAGTCATCGAGGCGGTCTAAACTCGTCCGGAAGTCTGGGTGTCCGAAGGATCTGGAGTCCTATCATCGCTGGGCGAGGTATCGGATGGCTGGGCAACGCCATAAGTCGTGCATCTACTGTGCAAATGCATCTCTCTGAAGGAGACAGAACTTTCATAAGATAGGTGCATGAGACAAGCAAGATGTGAGATTTTAAATCATAAGATTAGGAGTACAGAAGTCAAAAGCGGTAATCAATTTGGATAAGATTCTACATTCCTAGTCCTTATTGCAGGCTCGTATCGGTTTTACCCTAAGTGATGAACTGAGACCTATATGGGCCACCACTAAAACCATGTCACGCCCCACTCCCAAATGTATGAGATTAGGGCCTAACCTAGCCAGCTGATATGACCTAGAGTGAGCTGCACAATTTAATGGACTCACTTAGGCGTGCTACGCTATAAAAGTAACTAACCAACACAGGCAATCATCTAAATCTCATCCACAAATAACATAGAAAGGAAGTATTAAATATAAACACAGAGTAGTCTGAAAGTCCAAGTACAATGTTTCACTTAACAAAATGCCTTGAGGAATTGGCTTTTGAAAATAAAACGAGAAAAAAAGAAAGTACAAGAAGTACAAATTTGATTCTGGGAAAGTATTGCTGTAGAAGTCTAATTCGTAAATGATCACTTTGTTCCTTGGACCATATGATGATGATGAAGATCACTGCTTGAAGTAGAACAACTGGAAGAACTAAGTCACCAGAAAGGTATCGACGCACTTGGGAACTGATGGCGAGGCCGAATGCTTTCCTGCTTTGCTTCACTCTGTTCTGAAAGAAAGGTTGAAGAAGAATGCTCTGGAGAATCAAAATCTCTAAGTTCTGATCTCTGTATTCTCTCCTCTCTCTTTGTGAGAAAAATAAGTCTATTTATAGACTTGGGCTCTTGTACGTAAAAACTTAGCAAAAGTTCCATCTTTACGCTAACAACTGCCATCCACGATATAAGCCAACCTCTGCATATGTTGACATGTGTCCCATCATTTCAGTAAGAATAGGATGCATGTACACACGTTCTTCGAGAAGAATGGCATGAAAGCCACGTAGGCAGACCACGTTCCAAGCTGGTGGAGGAGAATAGGGCGTAAAAATAGCCTTAATGTACTTTGAGCGTAAAGTAGTAGATTAGACGTAAAAATAGCCTTGATATAGACTTTCCGCGTAAAGTGGTTGTTAAATAACCTTGAGCGTAAAGTAGCTCAAATAGACTTTACGCACACGTCAGCTGTTGAGCGTAAAAGCTCGTATAGTCTCCGTGCGTAAAAGAAGCCGTAGTGTGGGCGTAAAGTAGCTCAATCCACATACTAAATGACAACATTGGTCTCTGTATAAAACAAATCCCTTTGTGATATATGCCATCATTAAGATCTCCATGTCAGAGTTTGCATTAAATGCGAGATTTGACAGTTTTGTCCAGCGTAAGAGTGGTTGATCTGTCCTTGGTGTAAAACCATGGGTGTAGATCCGAGCGTAAAGTGATCACCCTGCTTTAGGCGTAGAGTGATTAGCCTTGTCTTGGGCGTAAAGAGATTAACCGCTCTGTTTGGCGTAAAATTAATCATTTATGAATGAAAATGATTCATCTCTTTGCCTCTTTCTCTGAAGCACTTTTTACACTCCTACAAGACCCCCTTCAAAGTTTTCAAATATCTCCAAAATTTGAAATACTTTGAACAGAAGCGTAAAAGTTGAGATTTGATCAGTCAGCGTAAAATTTGGGATTCACAACCGTCATTCGCATAAAAGCGGGGATGTCCAACAGTCGGTACAATTTTCAATAGTGTCGGTCAACACTCAATCGTCACAATGAATTTCTTTCTCGAGACTTTCGAATGCCTTTTTGTTTTCTCGAGTTTACATTAATAATGAGCAGTTTCCAAAGAGGAATATGAAGAGTTAGCTTAATTGTATAAATAAGAAGAAATTCTTCACTCTTATCATTCATCCTCATAGTGATATGGCGCCAAAGAACGAGATTACTAACAAAGAGGCTTCGAGCTCCAGGCTTGATTTTGAGCGAGCATGCAACCTTTTAGAGTCTTTGGACTGACTCCTGCAGTCTTTAGTCGCATCGATGGTGGTCCCCCAACTGCGTACGAAGGGCCAGGAAATGCCGAAGCATTTCTTAATCTGATGCGCCGCTCTGGAATTCGCAATATGCATGAACTAGGTACTTCTCTTCGTCAGCCTGACGAGGGAGAGAAAAATGATGTTTTTGCGAGTCTTTTATCTGTAGGGGGCCACTTCCCCTTTTTTATAAATAAAGTCTGATGTTAATCTCATCTGTTGGTATATAGAACTGTTCAGCACTTATTTTGACTGTTTATATGGTTATTAATTCCCAAGAAACAAACCAACACGTGGCATCTATCTTGTGGTTACGAGAGCCTTTAAATAGGATCTTCTCCCGAAATAGACTCATACCAATTAGTTTGTTCAGCCTTTATAAATAGCCGAGAATGTTTCATGTATTCTCATTTTCATTCCTCTGAAGATAACTTTCTGCAATGTCGTTCTCCAATAAGTGACAATGGCAAAGCTGTCCAACGGTGTTCCTTTGTACGCCCGGTCATTAGACGTAGATGCAACCATCATTAGAGCCAAACCATTTGGCTTAAGTGGTAAGTTCGACCGTAAGCAAATATCTGTCTTCGAATTTTCTGTTGGAAACAGGTATTCATGAGCGTAAATTCTAGACGAGCGTAAAAAAAAATCCTTGCTGAAGCACTGGCGTAAACGCCTTGCTGAAGCACTGGCGTAAAAGCCTTGCTGAAGCTTTGGCGTAAAAGCCTTGCTGAAGCACTGGCGAAAAGGCCTTGCTGAAGCACTGGCGTAAAAATTTTGCTGAAGCACTGACGTAAAAGCCTTGCTGAAGCACTGGCGTAAAAGCCTTGTCATCTGTTTTTAGTTTAACGTTTAATACGCATCTGATGATACTTCTGTTTGAAACACTTCTTCTTTGTTGTTCTCTGCAGAAGTTTGGCTGAACAGTTTTTTCAGGACCGGCATTGGTGACTTTGACGTTGTGAAGAGCGTTCTTCTGACATCAACATCAGGGAGCTCATGCGCTTTTGATGCGCAAATCAGACAACTCAGAACTCTTCGTGGGATAGAAGGGTCTTCCTCTGTTGGTAGGAAGAGCCTTTATACACGGAGAGTTGGATGGTGGAGTCAACTCTACCCCGAGAAATCGGGTAGTAGAGTTCCTTTCACGGTAGAACTAGGAATCGTATCCCAATGCTGGATGCATTCCTATCTCCTCTGGAAGGCCGCCCCTAATCCATCAGTTGTATTGGCAACAACACGTCTTCGGGCTGCCATACTCTGGGATTCTCCTCTCGTCTGAGAGAGAAGACTAGAGTTTGATTCCTTCTGTTCTGATTGCCACAAAGGCTTGGACAGCAAGGAATTGACACCAACAACGAATCCGACGAAGAAGATCCAAAGAAGAAACAGATCTCCATTAGGCTATCGTTGTGTGTATAGAATGAAAATCCAAGAATATAATAGATTTCCATTATAACTTGTAAGAAAGTCTAAGAAATGTAATAGACTTTTTTGATGATATGGGAATGGAAATGATGATTCTTCTATGATCAATGATTTGTATCTATCTGGATGTAATATGGACATGATAGATAAATAAAATCTTATCTTCTATTTTAGAGTATATAATACTATCAGAGGTAATATGGACATAATAGTATATATGAACTCAAAACAAAATTAGATTAATATCTATGCAGAGGTCAAATAGAAGTGATAGATAGGAAGAGTAAGTAGATTTAGTATTTATCCAGAGGTCATGGAAACATGATAAATAGCGAATCCCACTTTCTAATCAATTGATAAAATAGAAGATATAAAATCCCTTTTCCAGGAGACAAGAAATCAGCTTAACCAAACCTTGGTAGCTGGGGACTAAGGAGACAGATGTCATGAGCATATAAGTCCATCTTAATGTATGAATGAATCATGATTTTCGGGAAAAGAAAGCATTGATTCGATTCCGTAATTAAATGAATGAACCCGATAGAACGAATGGACAGGTCTTTTCGGGAATAAAAAATTTGTTCTTAATCTCAAAGACCGGTTCATCAACAGTCATCTTCTATAAATAGACGAGAACTTTCTGTAATCATTTCATTCTTATTTCTACTTCCCCATTGAAAATGTCTTCCGAGGATATACCGCAAAAGAATGAAGTCTCCAGGAAAATTGAGGACGTCACTGAGATGTGTCCCGTTGAGCCAACAGTGGCAGGCCCGACTCAAGTAGGCAACAGCTCTTTTACGCCCAAGCCACCACAAGATATCCTTGCGTTCTTAGTAGAGCCAGAAAAAACTCCTGAAGAAGAAGCACTGAGGATGGCCGCCTGCAAGTTTTTTATGAACTCAATGGTTCCTCCTCCTCTCCAAGAAGAGGTCATTTATGAGGAAATAAGGAATCTGGGGAGGAAGCTTCTCCTTCAGAAGACGCAGACGCCGAAGAGGAGGGAGTACAAAAGCATGAGATAGAGCCTCAAGAAGAAGAACATCCTCCATCATTTGAGGCATAACAAGTACAATCTGAAGTGTCTTCTCCTGCTGAGGACCAGCACAAAGAGAAGACTAGAGTCGACTCCAATGTAGGTGATGATGGGGCTATTGGAGGAGAACCTGACTTGAACAAAGAATCAGCTGCAGAAAGTTTCACCACAACTGAAGCAGTGGAAAATCCTGTGGAGCAAATGATTGAAGAAGATGCTGAAGGCATGCTTGAGCCACCAACAGAAAGTAGGGAAGTTATAATAACATCCTCTACTATTGTTACTAATTCGGTACCAGTTTCTGACAAGCCAATGCCGGAACCTGAATCAGCTCCTGCAACTGTTACACCATTCATCAATACTACCGCCGCCAGAACTCCAGAAACGGCTGGAGTAATAAATATTGAAGACATTGCTTCTGAAAATCCTGGAAACCAAGTAGCAGTAACAACAATGGCTCCATCTCAGCTTGTTGTTACACCAACAATATTGGAGATACAATCCCCGAAACTTCTGAGAATCAATTGGCTATGACGGCAGTAACAGCAACGACTTCGTCTCATCCTGCTGTCATGCCAACCACATCTGCTCCCGATCTCTAAAGAAAAGATTTATTAGATATTGCCGCCACACCTAGCTCCAGCGTAGAGATGAATCTCCTGGTTGAGATTCATACTGAAACTTTTTATAAAACTCTAGCAACTTTGATAAAGATGGTCCTGAATAAAGGTCTCAGCTATGAGATTTTGAAGACGTCAATGGCTCTGACTATCAAGAATGTTGCCATGTTCAATGATGTTGAGAGAGCTGCCACATTAGAGAAAATTGTGGAGGACCTTGAGCAGCCGATTGGAGAATATCTCAGGCTATCAAATGAGACTGTTGAAGGCCTCATTCAGGAGGAGTATGAAGCCTTAACAGCTGATTATCTTGCTCGAGAGACTACATATAATACAGCTTCCCCTGAACACAGTCTGAAGGTTGCCAAAGAGAAAGCCTTTTTGGTTGGCATAAAACCTGTACTGTATGGTCACAGAGTGGCTTATGATACTTTGAACATAGATATTCAGAGCAAGAATGATAGAATCCGCGGAGTCGAGGCAGAGCTAGCTTGCTTGAAGGCTGAAAGGGAGAAGATGATCGATGCTCGCAATCTGCACCTCACCCAAAGCTCAATTTTAGAAGAACAAGCTTTTGGGGCTGAGTCGACCATCAGAACCCTTGATGAAGCCAAGGACAATTTGATAATCACCTTTGCTGAACTTTCCTGTATTTGCACTCCTGAAGCTCGACGTGCAGAGGCTACCAAGAAGGTTATGAGTTCTCGTGGCAGACGGCTAGAAGAATTAAAGAAGTTGCTCCAAGATGTTTCTACTCCACCTTAAGAGAGTGTTTTGTCATCTTTTTGTCTTATTCATTCTGTAGTGTTTCCACCAGAAATGAATGAAAGATTTGTTTTGTGATCCTATCGTTTATTTGAAATTTAAACAATAGGTAAGAGATAGAAAGCACTTATCAGAGGTAATATGGACGTGACAAGTCTTTTAAATTCAACGTATTATATCTATCCAGAGGTAATATGAACATGATAGATAATGAAATCTTGTTTTGTATGAGATAGACAATACTTATCAGAGGTTATATGAACATGACAAGTTTTCTAAACTCAAAACATCATATCTATCCAGAGGTAATATGAACATGATAGATAATGTAATCTTGTTTTCTATTTAGAGTATACAATACTATCAGAGGTAATATAATCATGACAGTACGTAAGAACTCAAAGAAAAGTAGATATCTATGCAGAGGTCAAATGGACATGATAGGTAGGAAAAGAAGGTGGATTTAGTATTCATCCAGAGGTTATGAAAATATGATAAATAATAAATCCAACTTTATATACCAATTGGTAAGATAGGAGATCAAAATCCTTCTCTAAAGAGACAAGTAATCAGCTTAACCAAACTTTGGTAGCTGGGGATTAAGAAGACAGATGTCGTTGAAGATATATATGAGAGAAATAAATGAACCGATGTTGGCTCAAGGGACATTTTCAAATGGCTCTGATTCACCATCAGTTTGAACCATATTGACTGAAAATACTTGTCCAGATTCATTATATGAGGAACGAGACATATCAGTTTCAATGAATTGGACTTCTTCTGACTCCGATGATTGCGAAGAGCTAGAAGAGAATTCTTCTTGTATATCGTCATAAAACGTATGGGACGGATCATATCCCAACCCATGACGAGTCTTTTGGTAAAACGGATCACTACATAATGGTAGTCGTCTACCCTTGCCTTGATTGAGACCTTGCATAGTCTTTAAATCATATCCCATGTTCTGGATAATCTTGATAGATTGTTGACTATACTTATCAATTCGGATTCTTCCCTTGTCTTTATCCTTCAGCTCATCTGCTTGAGCAACATGGATATTTCTAGCTAGGTCAAACATAATTTGGCGCTTGTTTTTCTTATCAGACGGAACCAAGAAATAAGATTCTTCGTGACGTCTAAAAGTTACGCAAGCTTGTGATGAAGCGGCTACAGGTGGAAGATAAGGAGAAGATGTTAGGAACCTTTGAGCATAAGGTCCAACATCTATATGAGGAGGGAAAGAATTTTTCTTATGATCGATGTATAAAGTTTCTTCTGGCTCAATGTCGTCTTTATATCGATGACTTTGATTATCAGAAGATAAAGTCATTCTTTCGATAAACTTGATAGCCATATACTCGAAAAGGAAATCTTCATTGATATCAAAAAGTACAGAATAATCAATATTTACATCATTTACGATTTGACTGCTACGCTTCAGATTAATCATCAGTGGACCATTATCCGTCTTCTGCGTAGATTTGCCAAGATTGACAATCAATGGTGGTTCTGGATCATTTGTACAAGAAGTACGCCCTTTAACCTTGATCAAAAAAGATTGAACTTGGCTCTTAACAGGAATATTTGTTGATTCCTCAGATGAAGTTTGAGTTCTTCCTTTAACCTTGATTATCAGAGGTTGATCATTAACAGATTGGAATTGGATACGTCCCTTGACTATGATCTTCAAAGGTTGCTCCTCTGGCAGATCTTCATTAATAGACTGATCCTTAGTGGGTGCTTGATCTTCAGCTATGTCTGATATCTCTTTCACATGCTCTTGTTTATAAAGCCTTGAATCAGAAAAATAGGCTTCGACACCCTTGAAAGGGTTGATATCAGCGAACTCAGTCTTCACGACTCCTTAGAAATCCATATACTTGAAGCATTGGTGGAGAGTTGAAGGTACAATATTGTGCTTATGAATCCATGGTCTCCCTAAAAGGATATTATAGGAGACGTCTGAGTTGATAACATAAAAAGTTGCCATGGTTCGAAGATCATCGATCTGAATCTGCAGACGAATCTTCCCCAATGGTTTGCTCTTGCCAGAGTTGAAATCGACTATCGTAGTACTAGTGTAAGTCAAATCACTAGTAGGAATTCTCAGGGGTCTTAGCATACTCTGAAGAATTATGCTAATTGAGGACCCGTGGTCAATGTAAATCCTGTCAATTTTAGTAGATCCAATATACCCATTATAGCACAAAGGTCTATCATGCTTGTTATGCTTTAACAGCATATCTTCTTGTGTAAAGGTAATGTTGAGAATTGCTTCCATCACACTATGATATTGTGGACATGATACTGGTATATTATCAGGAGTCTTGAGTTGAGCCAAGCATGAATCTGCTTGAAGTAAAGCTTCACTCAAAGTCTCTCTACTTTCTCTAGAAAGGCGAAGCAACTCAAATATAGATAGTCTAGCTGGAGTATTGGCCAACTGAGCCAGAATATCAAACTTGTAACGCTTCATCACCACCCCCTGACTGGAAACAAACTTCAACGGGACGTCGAAGCGCACTGCTTTCTGTTTCTCCTTTTCAACCACGAAAGATTTAGTAGGAACATGAGAGGGTTGAGTTGGTAGTGTCTCCACTACGTCTTTAGCTTCTTTGGAGGATCCCTCGTAGTCTTTATGGTACTCTTTTCCGGATCTTGTACCAGTAAAAGTTTCTTCCTCAAACTCAGGAGAAGGAAGTACCATATTACAGGATTTTGTCTTCCCTCTCTTAGCCTTTTTCTTGTGTGGAATGTTACGAGGAACTTCAGAACCCAATCCAACAGTAGAATTTTAACTTTGAATCTGTAAAGGAAGTCGTATTTTTTTATCATAATTCAAACCTTCTGCCTTTTGAAAGTCATAACCCATCTTCTTCATGAGATGGACAGATTGTTGACTATACAAGTGAGTGGGTAGCAGACTTTTGACATGTGTTCTAATAGAGGAAGAGGAAGAAGTAAGACCTTCTGTAACCTCAGGAGAATGGAGAATAGATGTCGTTGTAGCCACAGGAGGAGAAAGATTCGAAATACAAGGAAGAATCCCTGTCGGAGATTTTTCATAAGCAGTGAAGACTTGTTGCGCCCGGTATAAAGGAATACTATTTATGGCTAGCCACTGCTGATGAGTAAGTTTGAGCTTGGTAGGAGGAGCTAGACTTGGAGGACAGATGTTCAGTCTTTTCAGTCTATCCTCTAAAAGAAGGCCATCCCATAGGTGATCCAAGTCATCGGGATCTGGAATAACATGGGAAATCATGTTGCAGGTTCTGACTTTCTTGCCCTTCTTAGATTTTAAAGTTTTATCTTCACTTTTTAACTCAGATACTAAGTCAGGATGTACCCACATGATTTCACCATTCTTTAGTGTAAGCGGCAGTAATCCTGTATCTTCTTCTCCGGCAGGCGGGATATTCACGATCTTCATCGTCGCCTTTGGAATTGGGATAATTCCATCTGGGACTTGCTGTGGAGGAAAATCTCCGAACTGAAGAGAAACTATATTGGTTGTAACCGTATGGTCATCATTGGTTAAAGCGATAGCACCGCCATTTATCAGCTCCTGGATTTTCTTCTTCAGGACATAGCAAGCACTGGTAGGATGATTAATGTATCTATGATAGATACAATATTTGGGATTATCAGTTAGATTCACCTCAATAGGCCTCTTTGGCTCTGGAATCTGAAGTTTGCCACTCTTTACCAGGCACTAAAATATCCCTGGGATATCACTCTCATCAAAAGAGTATTCTTCCTTTGGCCTGGAAGATTCCTGACTATTCGGCATTGTTTTATTCTTGGAAAGATTAACCATGAGGGTATCTTTCCCCTTCACATTACGATTCTCGGGGTTATTACCAGGATTACTTTTCTTTCCTCTATCATCTGAGACGAAATCATCTCATGTTCACGAGCCAACCTACCATTGGTCTCGGCAGAAACCGATGCTATGATGAACGAAGCCCAATCTAAGAATTGGGAATCCGTGAAAACAGCGATGGATGGTCGTAGATTCATCTTGCATGTATCAATCAACGCTGAATCTGGCATACCAGGAGGCATCTTTAAAGTAGCCTGTCGGAAATGTTCGATGAACATCCGAGTATCTTCTTTCTCCTTTTGTTTGATTTCTATCAAGGAGGACATATTCATGTCCATACCTCCTTCATAGAAGCGGGAGAGAAATATTGCCTTAAATTCGTCAAAAGACGAAATGCAATTGTCGGGTAAACTTCGATACCAATCATAAGCCGAACCCGTCAGGCACCCGATGAACACTCGAGAAAGAAGAGCGTCATCTTTCTGCAAGTGTACAGTCATAATATCAAAATAATTGATATATTGACTGGGAGATGCTTTTCCATCGAACAAAACCATAGATAGTGGCTTGAATTTCGGTGGAAAGGGTACATCATTCCAATGAGGAGGATAAGGTTGCTTGATCCCTAACCTCTGGAGCTGATCTTTGTGCCTCAGAACTTCAAACTGTGCTTTGAGCTCACGCACTGCTTGAATGGCTTCACTGGTTTGAGGAAGCACATTTGATTGAATGGTTGTTGGATGTACCGTAACCCCGACTGGAGGTGGTACATCTTCAGGAATGATGGGATCTAGAGATACAGAATTTTGATTAACAGCAGGCTCTTAAATATTTAAAGGTATTTTAGCCCCTTGACTATCTTGAGTTTGTGCTGCTACTGGTACTGGTGTTATTACCGTCGGCTGAGCAGTTTACTGATTCAAAATTATCTGATGCATGCTTTGCACCATGTTAAGCATGTCTTTTAGTGATTGCTCAACGGCAGTGAGTTGCTGTTCTGTATTAACGGATGAAGTCTCTGGTTCATCTCCAACAGCGTAGGATTCAACTTCTCTTGAAGATACAGAAGGATTTGTATAGAAGTATGAATCCAAACTGTCAGTCTCGGACTCAAAAGATTGAGTACCCCTAGCTTCTGAGTCAGAAGCCTGCATTTATCTTTGTCTTCTTGATCGAGTATTTTGATATACCCCCTCAAAAGAATCAAGAAGTCTGTTGAACTGTTGCTGACCTGGAGTTTGGGACATGTTCCGTCTCGGACATCGTCCTCTGTTAGTATGAGACGCCATGTTGACTGATGCATATGACAGCTCATATTCTTGGTCTTCAGCTTGATGTTGAGGCGGATTAAAACTTAATCGATCAAAAACTGATCGTTTTGAAGTCGAACAACAACAGTTGATCACAACCTGGTGATAATCACAATGATGTTTTTCTTGGGGAAATATTACCGGAGATTGTCTATTCTTACGCTTTTGCATTAACAATTCACGTAAGTCAGAAGGAGTGGAGAGAGTAGTCTTCTTTATTACATTAGGGGTGGAGAAACGTTTAGTACCCTATGTATAAAGAAGATTACTGGCTGCATTCGCAGAACCAAATTGTATATTTCTACGCGTTTGGAGTTGTGTGCGTAAATCTTAAGATTTTTTTAGCACGAAGGACTCCATTTTCATTGCGTGTAATTTGTAGATTTGGTACTTTACGTAGAGCAGTATAAGAAGGCTGTTGGTGTAGAACTGAAGTTTTACCAACATGATTTTTACGCTGCATACGTTTAGGTACATTCACATTTGATGTGTAAACATCTTTGTGAATTTTATCTACACTGTCATGGACAGAAGACTTACCTTCATGCGTAGAACGTAAAAATTGGTTATCTACCACGTCACGGACGGGAGATTTTCCTTTACGCGAAGAGCATAATTTGTGTGTATCTACCACGTCACAGATGGAAGACTTTCCTTTACGCGAAGAGCGTAATTTGTGTGCGTCTACCACGTCACAGATGGGAGACTTATTTTTACACTCAGAATTATTAGAATCTGCCACATTACAAATGGGAGACTCATTCTTATGCCTTGAGCGTAAAACTTGGTTTTTACCCACTGAGCGTAAAACCTGGTTCTTACGCAGTGGGCGTGGAACCTGATCATCTACACCGTCATAGACGGGAGACAAATTATCACACTTAGAGAGCGACGCCGAAGTAAGGACTGCCTCGTTACAAACGGGAGCCCCTACAACAGGAGTGGGAAGAATTCCCTTGCTATCAGAAGCAACAGAGAGATCAGCAGCTACTTTGGATTTAGAAATCCAAACTTTTCGTGCTTTGCAAGATTTTTGAACATTGGAGCAGCGAGAACCACCCCCAGTTCGGAGCATTTCTTCGTAGGCAGTCTGGTCGAAGTGTACAACCAGAGTCTTCTTGGTCTAACCGACCGAAACATCATCATATTGAGCAATTGCCTCCTCGTCAGAGGAGAAGGTCATCCCCAGCAGAGTCGCCATTTTTGTTTCACTTAACAAAATGCCTTGAGGAATTGGCTTTTGAAAATAAAACGAGAAAAAGAAGTACAAGAAGTACAAATTTGATTCTGGGAAAGTATTGCTGTAGAAGTCTGATTCGTAAATGATCACTTTGTTCCTTGGACCATATGACGATGATGAAGATCACTGCTTGAAGTAGAACAACTGGAAGAACTAAGTCACCAGAAAGGTATCGACACACTTGGACACTGATGGCGAGGCCAAATGCTTTCCTGCTTTGCTTCACTCTGTTCTGAAAGAAAGGTTGAAGAAGAATGCTCTGGAGAATCAAAATCTTTAAGTTCTGATCTCTGTATTCTCTCCTCTCTCTTTATGAGAAAAATAAGTCTATTTATAGACTTGGGCTCTTGTGCGTAAAAACTTAGCAAAAGTTCCATCTTTACGCTAACAACTGCTATCCACGATCGAAGCCAACCTCTGCATATGTTGACATGTGTCCCATCATTTCAGTAAGAATAGGATGCATGTACACACGTTCTTCGAGAAGAATGTCATGAAAGCCACGTAGGCAGACCACGTTCTAAGCTGGTGGAGGAGAATAGGGAGTAAAAATAGCCTCAATGTACTCTGAGCGTAAAGCAGTAGATTAGGCGTAAAAATAGCCTTGATATAGACTTCCCGCGTAAAGTGGTTGTTAAATAACCTTGAGCGTAAAGTAGCTCAAATAGACTTTACGCACACGTCAGCTGTTGAGCGTAAAAGCTCGTATAGTCTCCGTGCGTAAAAGAAACCGTAGTGTGGGCGTAAAGTAGCTCAATCCACATACTAAAGGACAACATTGGTCTCTGTATAAAACAAATCCCTTTGTGATATATGCCATCATTAAGATCTCCATGTCAGAGTTTGCATTAAATGCGAGATTTGACAGTTTTGTCCAGCGTAAGAGTGGCTGATCCGTCCTTGGCGTAAAACCATGGGTGTAGATCCGAGCGTAAAGTGATCACCCTGCTTTAGGCATAGAGTGATTAGCCTTGTCTTGGGCGTAAAAAGATTAATTGCTCTGTTTGGCGTAAAATCAATCATTTATGAATGAAAATGATTCATCTCTTTGACTCTTTCTCTGAAGCACTTTTTACGCTCCTACATACAACTGAAAGGAAATACAAGACTGGTGGAAACAATCCCATAGTACATCAAAATGGAAGTAAATGAATGGAAGATAACTAGCTAAGAGTATCAGCTAACTAGATATGAAACCCTCAGCACAAGTAGCAGCATACCGAGGTCAAGGAAACACCTCGGGGTAGACCTTGTAGTCCTCAGCAAAGTCTTCCACCTCAGCGCCGACACCGTATATCATCGAGTATGTGTTCTCGTCGGGATCTGAAAAAGAACCAGGTCCTTAGGGAATATAGCAAGATACAAATAGGAACATACCCTAAAGTAAATACTGACCTAACATAAGGGGAGCGCTAACCAATCTAGGTGAATGCATACAAAGACAACTTTGGAACGTATGGGTAGGTGAAAATAATTTCGTTGAAGCACGGGCTGACGTCGGATCACGAGCCAAAGGATTTGCGTTAGAACACGGGCCGAGCGTCGGATCACGAGCCGATTAGCACAATACTAGCGTACCTCCCGACCAAACCTAGCGCGCAGCTAGTGGCAGCTGCCGGATATACCCACTAGTAATTAAGTACCCATGCCCACAACCAGGTCCCCAATGAGGCTAACATAAAATAATATAACTGTCTGTCCCATACGCCTACTAGTTGTCTTTACCGCCCCGTGATGTATAAGTCGCATCCATGACCCAACATCTACTCTCTATGAAGAGTAATCTATCTAGGACTATCGCTACCCTATATGTGCCGAGCCACTCGCACTGATGGCCAGTCGAGAGCGACAGCGCATGCCATGATCTGATCTCACTCAGTGTCATATCGTAACACGTGTCATGGTCAAGGGAGTTGTGACAACAACTCCATAATCCAAGGGTATGTCGTCTATAACTAGGCCAATTAGGTGGTCCTAGTGTCGATGCCAACATCGACTATGCCCGAGGTAATCCCGGACTCTACTAATCAAATCTACGCTAACAAGTGTATAATGATGTATATGTAAAGACAATAGTACAAGGCAAGGTATACTTGCCTTCAATCCCGTAATGTACAAAAAGTGCTCCGGTCCCTCCTACCTTAATCACGCCGTCCAAGAGACCTATAATCACACAACCAAGACTTACGATACGGGAGAAGAACATTCATGACTACGCATCTAATCACACACAAGGTAGAGAGAACGTATAGGCACCATATTCACATACTAAGTTACATTTATCCAAGAAGGTGCAAAACCCCAAGCTACATATGACAAGTATATATATATATGTGAATAATATATATATATATATAGTTTATGTATATATAAATATATATATATATATATATATATATATATATATATATATATATATATATATATGTAAAAAAAAAATATATATATATATATATATATATATATATATTTATATATATATATATATATATATATATATATATATATATATATATATATATATATATATATATATATGTATAGGTATAGGATTGTATGTACACAAGTCCTATATTGTAATCTCATATATGTACATGAGTGTACATAGAGCACATATATACAAAAGTACAATCACCTTAGATAATGAGAACAAGTGTGTGTATATATGTATATATATATATATATATATATATATATATATATATATATATATATATATATATATATATATATATATATATATATATATATATATATATGTATGTATAAAAAAATATATATACATATATATGTACATAGAGACAAAGTATATATTTTTATTTATATAAAAGTATATACATACATATTTGAAAGAGTATATATATACACATATATAAGAAGGAGCATTTATATATGTATATACATAATGAAGAAAGTGTATACTATTTATGTAGATACACAAAATCCTCTATGTACATTTATGCACCATTTCTAAACACATGTTAACCATTTGTGCCTATACATGAACCCCATAGATGTATGTGAAACCATATACACATATGCATAAACCATTCTATATAGATGCATATGAGAATTATGTATAAAAACACCCATTGTTATTTATGTGAACCCATAAACATTACTCATTGCTCCACAATATAAACTAGGCTCATTCTAAAAATCATCCAACATTTATCATTTATATGTAACAAGAACATGTATCAATATATATATATATATATATATATATATATATATATATATATATATATATATATATATATACATGTATATATAAAAGAGCATGGGAGAAGAAGAAGGATTACCTATGAGAGAGGTGATGGTGAAGGGGGTGGTGGTGCTGTCGGCCTAGGGGGGCTGTGGCCGGCTAAATATATATATATATATATATACATGTATATATAAAAGAGCATGGGAGAAGAAGGAGGATTACCTATGAGAGAGGTGATGGTGAAGGGGGTGGTGGTGCTATCGGCCTAGGGGGGCTGTGGCCGGCTATGGGGGCTGGGTGGTCGGCCAAGGAGGGTGAGGAAGGAGCCGTGGTAGAGGTGGTGAGTGGTGGTGGTTGTGTTGAAGGTGGTGAAGGAGGTGGATAATATAATGTTGATGAAGATGAAGAAATGAAGAGGGTGGATGGGAGTGGCTGTTGGCCTAGGGCTGTGGTGGGGCTGCCGTCGGCCTAAGGAGGAGGTGGATAAGAGAGAGAGGGTGGCTGTGGTAGTGGTGTTGAAGGCTGTGGTGGTGGTCGATTTGGAGAAGAAGTGATGGAGAGGATGGTGGTGATGATGCTTATAAAGAAGGAGAAGACGGAGGTGGAGAGGAAGTGGTGGTGGTGAGGAGATGGTGATGAAGAAGGTAGTGGCTGTGGTGGTGGAGCTCTCAACCAAGGGCTGTGGTGGGGCTGCCGTCGGCCTGGGGAAAGGGGGTGGCTGCGTAGAGGTGGTGAAGGGTGGCTGTGGTTGTCACGACCCGCACCCGCTTTTTCGGATACGAGACGTGTCCAAGCCAGCCTACGCCGCAGAGTCGTCGGTAGAACGCTGTCAAGCCCGCAAGAAATAAATGCTCAAAATATAACACTTACTGCTCATTCACATTTCTAAATTTGTCACAATATTTACAATATTTATATTTAAAGAAATACAAATTTTACAATTAATGAAAATGATACAATTAATATCTATTTTTAGGTTTCTGCCTGCAAGTACACCCGTATCTCCCAAGCTAAGTGAAGCCACAGCTAACCTGAAAAATAATGGTTTCCAGTCAGGAATGGAATAAGTACACAAACCGACGGTAATGCAAAAACACAATAGAATTAACAAGATATGAAAATATCATATGAGATATAAAAACTGGAAAGTACTGATGATATGGCACGGTGGAGAAGAAAAGGAAAAATAAATAAAAGACATCTACCTATGTGGTGTAAAATATCCGTTTCGACATGTGAATGGCTAGGGGGTAATTCTGGTACCCTGCACTTATCGTGTGCAGCTGCTATTATTCAAGAATAGACTCATGGGATAGTTCTGGGTAGTCCACATGTCTACTAAGATATTTTCCCTCCCGACTACTCCGTGTGACGAGCGTATCAACAAGCAACAAGATATATGTATGAACATGAAATGTAAGGACTACCATGAATTGAAAAGTAATTAGAAAGTGTACTTGCATGAGGTCCTTAGCTGGAGAAACCGGTAGTACAACCACATCAGATGAGTCACTAAAGTCAACACATACAAAAAGTCTCCAGATGCTGAAATAAATATTACTAACGTTCTCAAAATAGTCAAATTAGCTAGAATTGCCTGTCCTTAAGTCCAATTCTGGACACAGGGGCAAAACGGTAATTTTGGGTCAAAACGGTGTCCGCCGTTGGACCCGCTTTGCACCGAAAAGCGTGCCAGAGTCAACGGTCTCTAAAGTTGTCAAACTATATGTCTAAAGGTCTAATTTTTTGATACGAATCCAACCGTATGTCCAAAGTTGGATTCCGGTGGGCCGTGCACAAAATCACCCGTTGAGTCGGACCGTGGGGTCCACAAAACGGCGATCCGATCAACTATCTCAGAATTGGACCAAACTTGGCATATAGGACCAAAAAAATGATACGGTCCTATTGGCACAAGTTTCGTCTCGATCTGACGAACGTGTACAGAGTAATTAGAGAATTTGTACAGAGGTCGATACGGTAAATTTCGACGGATACGTATCAAATTCTTCGCACACACGCAACCAATTTGAATTCCGTCAAAGCTCACACGTCCACGAAGCCGTTACAAACCTTTTGATGCTTTTGATTCGCGACCACGTCGTCCAGATTGGCGGGACGCACGAATCGGACAAATTTAAAGTTTTCGAAAATAGTTTTAATAAGTTTTTCTTGATTTTGGTGATTCGATTTCTCGACGCACAATCAATGAAATTCAGATTTACAAAAAGGAATTCGAAGCTCTATAGGTTGTCTTTCAGATTGTCTAATAGGGTTTTGAAAACTCTCAAAAGTTGGACAGTTATAACCCTTCCAAATTGGTGTTTAAACTGTTACAAAAAACTAGTATCCTATGGTTTTTCGTGAAGTTCGAGAGGAGCTTTTGGAAAATATAATACATTAATATTAAAACCTATTGAAGGATCTCGAAGGTGGTCATCTAGGCTTTCCATAGAATCAATTAGAATCAAATTCTATTGGGTATGCACAAAGAAAACTGGAGCAGAAATGGGGTACCTCGAAAGGGATTCCTGCTACTGGGTGGTGCGGCTGTCCCTGTTTTTCGTGCGCACGGCGGCCGTCCGGCGGTCCTCCGGCGACACGCGGCCGTCGGGGGTGTCCACCCATGCTATGGAGATGGCGGCGTTAGGGTTTTATGTGTTTTGGTTGCTGCTATTTGCGTTTGTCTTTCTTTCGATGCTCCGCTTATACTTATACTTCCCAGGTTAACCGAGCGGGGATGGGGAATGGTTCGGGCTGGGTTGCTACTGCTGTTTGGGTTTGCTGTGCGGGTGGGCTGGGCTCGGTTTGGGGAGTTGAAGATTGGGCTGAGTTTGGGCTGTCTGTTGTGGGGTGTAGCTGGGCTCGGCCTGGTTTATTCTATTTCTTATATATAACTAATTTACATATAAATATTTATATATATACATATATGTATATACGTACAAATATATTTATATATATACACAAACACACATATATCTATATATATTTATATATACATATATATTTATACCCATATATATTTATATATATGCATACACATATACACGTATACATATGTATTTATATACACACACATATGCACGCATATATATATATATATATATATATATATATATATATATATATATATATATATATATATATATATATATATATATATATATATATTTTATATATATATATATATATATATATATATATATATATATATATATATATATATATATATCCACACACCTATAACCAATAATAATAAAATAGTATTGTTTAATAATAACATCAACATTATTAATAATAATAATCCTAATAGCACTGAAATTAAACCAATAGTACATTTCGGTGAACTCATTAACCACACCATTTATTTGGCTCCAGAAATTCGTACAATATTCTAAACGCTATTTAATATTAATAATACCTAAAATCTTCCATATAATAAATATTTAGAAAATAATTGCCAATTCCTAAATATATGTATACAAAAATATTTGTATTTATCAAACATGTCTACATGGCCGTATTTGGTCCCACTACATGCCCACATAGGCTTGGATTCGGTTCGGGCCCGCTCGGGCTAAATCGACACCAACTGTAGCATTTGCTTCCTAAGAATTTAATTTTTGATAATTAGGAATTTGATTGGGGATCACAAGGGTGCGTACCTAAGCCTATAACTTAAGTATAGTAAAACTAGGACATATATGGTCTCCAGGGTCCCCATTTAGCCTCTAGAGTATCATTTTATTATTTTAGAATTTCTTAGATTTTTAGGAGATTTTTAGATAATATTTATATATGGTTTCATTATTTTCTTAAGCTTCTAAGAATTTTTGTGAAGGCATCCGAGAGTATTTTTGAGGTCAATAATTTATTTTGGTTCTAGGACCCTTAAAATATTTTCTAGATTTTTCTAGGAATTTTTAGAAATTTTTTGGGATTTATTTGGAATTTTTAGGATTTTTCTTGATTTTTATTTAATTTTTCTGTAATTAAAACCCTATATCTTAATATGGATTTACCCAGTCAGCTGGGGCGGCCCGCATGTCAGCGGCTCCAACCACCCACGTGGCCCGCGGGTCCAATAAGGAGCTGCTGACGGGGCATTTCCTTATATGGAAGCCGTCCAGCCGACTTAGCCGCCAAACGAAGCCGGCCCAATTCCTGACCATTAGATCTGGGCGGGGAGCGTCAGATGGTGACACGTGTCCCCCGCCCAGCCGCCTTAGCTGTAGCCACCGACTCCCTATCCCTATATATATATATTAGTATAATTAGGTTTTCCGAAACCCTATTTTATTCAGCAGCTTTTTGTGGGAGAGTTCGATAGGGATCCTTCGACTTCGCGGAGCGATTGCCGTTGATCTAGACGTCCTTTTCATGTGCCGTTTTTTTTGTTAGAAGCGTATTGAGGTTAGTTTTCTGATTATATAATTTATTTTCTGATATTTTGATCTCGAATTTCTGAATAATTATTTGAGTGTCGATTGTCCAAAAATCAATACGTCGCACGGTTTTCAAGATTTCGAGCGATCCCGAACTCCGTTTCGTGATCCGTCTAAAGTTTTAGAAAGATGACGCCGAGATCTACAACATATAATTTTTCCAGAAATTTAGAGTTTTATCTAGTATTTTATTTTATTCATAGAAGTCAGATTTGGTCAACGGTTCATCGATTTGGTCATAGTTAGCCATAATGGCGATAACTTTTGACCAAATCGTGATTTTACGGCACGGTCGATTCCAGTGCACTCATGGCGCTAAAATCTACCTTGTTGCAGACTCAAACTTTGAATTCATAATGTTTGACTAGTTAGTCAAAAGTATGTCTCTGTTTGCGTGCCACGGGTCCCGAATTTGGAACCGTGACTTTCCTTGGCCAAATATTTTTGTGTAGATTATTATTTCAGAATTAAATAGGTTAAAATAAGATTTTAGATTTTTTATTCCAGAATTAGAATAGTATTAATTGATTTAACCCATTAGCCACTTTCTAGGATTTTTAGAGTGGGATTTGTATATCTAACTTGTGGTTGTTTGTGCGACGGGGTTCATGGGATGATGGCTTGATTTGATAGCTTCTAGGTCGGAGTTTATATTGTCTTCAACTTGTGAAATCAATCCATCCTGGAGTTCAGGCAAGTACTTGTTGACACCTTCATGTGCATTTACTTTATATTGTCGTATTTCACTTATACATGCTATCTTCCGTGTCTTGACTATTACACACACGAGAGTTGAGTGTTTGACTATTGATCATATTTTCTCATTGTTATCGTGATCGTGTCTTCGTGATTGTGAGGTATGGATATCGGAGGGGTACAATTACTAGGCACGTGGACAAAGCCCAGATTGTATTGTTGGCAACTCTCCCGATTACGGGGACGGGCCTTATAACCTCATCGTTCGCCCAAGCCATCCATGTGTAGGAATGTTGTACTTCTTACGACACGTGCACTACGAGTGTTTATATGAGTCTCTTTACTTTTCATGCTTGTTACTTTCCTTATCAGTTTCTTCCATCTCATGATTTCTTGTTCATATTGTTCATTGTTTCCATTGATTCTTTATTTTCCATGTTTAGTGTTTTATTACTTTATACTGTACTTGTATCATGGTGGTTAGACTTGTACTTGTTCTAATCCTGACTGGATAACCATTTTTCAGTTGTAGACGACGTGATCTGTCTAGAGGTTTACGGTGAATATGTTGGAGACACTGACGTCACTGGCGTACCCGGTTCCAGCACTGATGCGAATTAGCATATTTTTTCCTTATGGATTCGCATTAGTTAGTAGTTATAGTTATGGAGTTAGCTGTCTATTTTATTTTCTGTTATTCGGGTTTGTTCCCGAGAATTTCTGAGTTGTAGTGGATTTTTTATATTTATAATCTTGAGACTATTGGATATTTAGTGATTTTTGTTGGCTTAATTGTGGATAATATATATGTGTGTTGTGCTTGTTGTGGACCATTATTATCATAGACAACGTACTACCGCCGATGTTGCGGCGTAGGCTGGACTTGGCCACGTACTTGTTGTTTGCCATTGATTGTAAAAGTACAGAACAATTATCGGAGGACTGAACTTAGACTCACAATACAAACTCGCTTGTACAAAGAAAGCCTAGGAACGAAAACCTAGGTACAGCAATCTAAGTATAATTATTTATTTTAGATTCTGGGGGTGACGATAGAGGCTCGGGAAGGCGACGGCAGCCCTGCCTTACTCCTTGGACGATCGGTATGCAGCCTTGGCTCCTTGTGAAAAGATGGTTGGCATTGACGAAGAAGTGCTCTTTTTGCTCCTCTGTTGCTCTCCTGGCTTCTCTCTCTCTCTGTGTATTCTCTCTCTGACTCTGTATTTTTTTATTCTTTTGTTGCCGATCCTTGTGCAAAGAAATGATGCTATTTATAAGAGTGGGGTATGATCATTAGGATTTGCTAATGATCATTTGTTTGGAATGTCGGCGCTTCTTCAATCTATCTGAACCCTTGATCCTGATTACAATGAATCTCGGCCATTAATGCGGATAGCACTGAATCTTGTGAGCAATTAATGTTAACTGTTTTAAATCTTCATGATGGATTCTACCAATATCCGATTGCTCGCCACGTGTCCCGTTGGCTTGATGATAACTGATATGCCTTGATCTCAGTAATTATGATGATGATGTCAAATATATTTGTTGAGATTCGGTTAAATCCTTGATTGATCCGATGCCACGTATCTTAATTGTGGGTCCTGCTAGAGCCGCATGGGATAGGCAAGACTTGAGCCGCAGGGAGATGATCTTCATGAACCGTATAGGACAACACTTTATTGAGCCGCAGGGGATGAACTCTCGATGAGCCGCATATGCATAATCTCTACGAGTCGCATAAGCTAGCGTTGTATTGAGCCGCAGGGATTGAGCTCTCGGTGGACCGCATATGGCTGATTTCTGCTGGCCATATACGGTGACTTCTTAGTGAGCCGCATGGAGCTATTCTCTTCTTAAGCCGCATGAGATATGCCACGTGGCAATCTAGGACTTCTGTCGAATCGGGTCAGAGATTTTTCTCTTTTCCCGACGAGTCTGTCATTATGGCAGAACCATTATGACGCTTTATGTCAGAGCCATCATGGTTATCGAGTCGTGTCAGGACATTAAATGAGGTCACTACTCAAATGGCCAGCTGTAGGGGGGAGATCCCAAGGGGGATGTGTCGTCGATCGGGCCGTATATTCCTGCTGAACCGCATACACTCCCGAGCCGCATGAGACTGAGAGTCTTCTTTAAATCGCATAAGGCAGCTCCTATATGAGCCGCATGGGCTTCTTTCCAGAGCCGCATGGACCATTACTCTGATATTTTCCATGCTTCTACAGGACCCCCTTCAAAGTTTTCAATTTGCAAAATTGAAACACTTTGAATAAGAAGCATGGCCCCGTTCATGCCGCATAAATGTCTCAGCCGCATAGACTCTTTTGGCCGCATAGGCTCTTTGCCACGTGTCCTGACTACGTGTGCAAATCTTCATTAAATGCTCTTGATTCGTTTTGATTTAACGTCGCCTTTTGGGGGAGGATCCCAAGGGTCGGTTTTGCCTTGACCGAAGCGTTTTTGCCTTTATCTTTTGAAGCATTGCGTAATCCGAGGCGCAATCCGAGACGTCTGTTCGTTTCGTGGGTCTCTTTCGCCTATAAATAAGAGTCGTTTAGTCTCTTGGGGATTTCTTTACCTTCTTTCTTTGCTCGAATTCCCTGTTGCCGACTTTGCCCTTCGTCTTCTTCTTTCAATTGATCGACAATGGCTCCCAAGAAGGTCGCTGCTGCTACGGGCAAGAAGGCCGCCTCATCTTCTGCGGCAGCAAAGGGTAAGAAGGCCGCGTCTTCATCGACTGCGGCGGCGAACGTGGCGGCTCCTCCGCCGGCTGGCGTGCCTGCTTTTCATCCCGACGTCCACCCGCCTATTGCTGGTAAGGGTCGTCTGAAAACCCTAACTGTTGCCATGGCTCTGCTGCATACTTTATGCATAAGCCGTATGTACAAGGTTTTATCGATGTGACCGCATAAGCACTTTCCTCTATGGGGTCGCATGAGCTTGTTATACTCGATCTGAGCCGCATATGCGTTTTCGATTCGGGCCGCATAAGTGTCGCTCACTTTTGAACCGCATAAGCTCGCTTGCTTGTATCCGCGTCAGCTCGCGTGAGTCTGGCTTCGTAGGCATGCTTAACCTGAACCGCATGAGTCTATAAGCTCGTCTGAATTTGAGTTGCATGGACTTGGCTAACTCGGAGGCGCATGCGGCTACGATGCACAAAACCGCATGGACGTATCTAATGCTAAGCCGCATGAGGCTGTGACGACCCGAGCCGCATAGACTCAAATGATCTTTCCAATGCTTCTGTTTTTTGACTATCTTCTAACCTCGTTTCTTTCGTCTTTCTCCAGTGAATCTGCCCGTGAATCCTGCTGGGGAGCTTATAGTGGGTTCAAATCAATTCGCCCTGGGCGTGCGCCTTGACGACTTAATTAAGCATGTGTTGAATCAATTCCCTACTGATGAGCCTTCGGAGAGGTTGAAGGCCATTGAGAATCAGACCCTCTATTACCTCCGTTCCATGATGAATACTGGGAAGCTGGATGGAAAATACCTGAAGCCTTTGTTCCTTTTTGGAGATGCTTTAATCATCAAGAATCCCCGAGTTTTAGAGATTACCGAGAACTGGGATTTCTCTTTGGATGGGGTGGCAATCCATATTCCTCTCATGGAACGTCATTATCCTTTGTCATGGTTCAATATGGTGTTGCTGGACAGGAAGATGGTGCGTAACTTAACTCCTACTCAATCAGGGATGTTGATGGGCAACATCCATTATAATCCGAACATACGATCAGCGTATGCGGGTAAGGATTCCGTCCTCCGGTATATGATGGGTCTAGCCCCGGGCTCTTTCATGAATGTATACGGTCCCAACTTCACACTTACTCAAGCTGATACTTTCCTGAATCGGCTTGTTCGCAAGAAGTCTTATCCTGTTGGTAGGCTGGCACTGCCGAACTGGAAAAACCCCACCTCTACGTGGGCCCAGTTGACTACTTGGGTTTTACAGACCTATGGAACATTCTTGCGGGAGGTGGGGCTTTACCATGCCATTCGGGGCACTTGTCACAGGCTTTCCATTAATAAACCACTGTTCGTAGCGCTCTTGGAGATGTATAGCCGACGAACGGGGACGTTCTTTGCACCAGTAGGGGAGCTGGGGCTTGCTCTTCACGAGATGTATACTGTCTCTAAACTTCCATGGGGGAATGAGCCTTTCGAGGTGTATACCCCGTCGAATGAGGAGTTCGAGGCCTTGGACAGGCAACTCCCGAGTTCTGTTACGGTGTATCGGGAGTTGTTGTGCCACCATAGTGCTTGTCATCAGATGGCTATAAAAACGACAGATAGCTCCGAGGGGACCGCTCCCCATACCACATCCTGGATTAATTATCTTTTTAGAGTTGATCCTTCTGGCGAAGTTACTCCCCGAGCCCCTCGAACGCATGCAGAGGTAAGGGATCTGATGTCAAGTGTCAAGAAGTCGCGATCCAAGAGCAATATATTCGGGAGTCAAGCTGACTCTCTTAGTTATTTTCACTACGGGACCATACAGATGTCGGAGAAGGCGCTTCTGGCTGGATTTTTGATGATATGGCTACGGAACTACGTAGTCTCGGGAGGAGCGGGTTCTATCGAGAGGATTGGTCGTCATTTCATCCTCCCTGCCGTTAAACTAGTATTCGGAGTTAGACTGGCCCTCCTTCCTGCTATGGTGTGCAGCATACACCATGGTCTGCGAACATTCTCGTCTAAGGTTATTGCTCGCAAGAAAACTTTGGATTTTGAGCGCGTAGAACTGCCTTTCCACTACCTGATGGGGTGGTTGGCGATGCACTACAAGTCTTTGCTGGGACCTGGGATAGCGGAAGATGCTACATCCGAAGATGCTTTCCTCTTCAAATGCCATCACCGGTCTTAGGAATACAACACTATGCCAGCTTGTCGGAGGGCGCTGACGAGAGTGGATGGGTGTGACCTCTTTGTGTCTGTTCCTCTTTTTTCTGATGAGGAAGTGAGGAAGGTACACCTTGATGGTACTGGACCTTCTCATTTTCTATCTCCGGATATGCTTGCTTGGTTGCGCAATATTCGCCCCGCACATCTGGTTTATCACAACCGAGATAATGTATACTTGGAACCTTACCTACCTAGCAGGTTTTCCCGCCAGTTTGGTTATAGCCAGTTGTTCCTTGATTGTCCCAACCCTTGTTTGGGTTTTGAAGGCAGCGTTCTTGACGGCGTCCGAGCGTGGAATTATTATGACGCTTATCATACTCGGGCCAGCTTCTCAGTTTCCGATGCTAAGGCGCCGAAGGAAATTTTGTACGTGGCTGCTTTGTATCACGTTATGGCGAACAAGCTTCCTGTTAACTTTGATCCGAGTACCAGTTTCATCGTGGGTACCGGTTTAGAGGAGAAGCCCAAAGGGGCTAGGCTAGAAAGTAACTGGCGCTCCAGGTCCCCCTCCCTGAATCAGAACCTTCCGAGTCGGCTGAGGATGAGGATGATGATGACAGCGAAGGTTTCCTCTCTGGTGGGGATGAAGAAGTAGCGGATCAACCGCTTCCCACACCCGACGAACCGGCGGAGGATCTGTTGTTTACTACGCAAGAGGGAGTAGTGATAGAAGAACAACCTTCAGCCGTGTCTGGTCCCTCGCATAAATGGGTCAGACCCGAGTCTTCTGACAGTAGAGCGACCTTTTCCGTGAAGAGAACCGCTGTTAGGTCTCGTGGATTACTTATCACCGAGAAGGGTGAAGGTACAGACGCTACTCCGGGGGTAAGACCAAGTCGCAGTCATCTCTTTGTTGTAGTTGTCCCTTTTCTTTTTTTTTCTTTTTTTTTCGGAGATATAACTTAGTCACTTTTCTTTGTAGGTGCCCGATGAGCCGTCCTCTCCCGAATCGTCTACCACCCCTGAAGTTGCTCCGGCCCTTGCTGCTTTGATTAGCGACATGTGTGCCGCGATCCTTTCTGCGGGTGCTCTCTCAGCGGTGGCTGGAAGCTCCCAGGTTGCTGAAACCTCGGCGCAGGGTGACGAAGGTTTCTTTGGACCCGTTCCCGAAGCCGCTGCTCTTCAGCAATGCGACGCCGATCTCGGTGCGCACCCTCCCGAAGATACAAGGGCGGAGGATTCTATTGTACCTGACTCGGAGGCTGCTGGTGAAGGGGCTATGGTGGCTGCATGCGAATCTCGGCCTTCACACTCCTCCACTGGTAAGATAAGCCAGATATTGACTAGTGAGGGGGCTTATTTGCTCTATCAACATATCCTCCGGGTCAAATCGATTCATGGTTGCCTTGGCCCTGCAGGTCCTGACCCTTTACTTCCCACCGTGGATGTTCTTGGGGAAGGCTCGGCCCGCCGTGATACGGGAGAAAGGAGCGTTCCCTCCCCTTTGCCGTCCCATGTCGAGGAGTCTCCTGCCAGCTCCAGGCCGATGGGAATGGGGCTGGCGATAGTCTCCGCCTTATCCTCCACAGATTATACTGCTCCGGAGACCGGCCTCTCGACCCTGCCGAGTATTCAAATTTTGCAGGCTGCCGAAGAGGAGTTGGCCACTGTTCAAGCGTCCTTTCGTGCGGAGCTGGTTTCTCTCGTAGCAGGAGCGGCAGATTCTGTTGCATCTTCTTCGGTGCTGCCAGCCACGCTCCCGTTCACACCGGCCTCCACGGAGACTCTGAACGAAGCGACGCAAGACGTGGTAGACAGCTTCTATCGTCATTTGACAAGGGGCGTAGACGCTGCCATAGGACGGGGGACCCCATTTTCTCTATCTCTTCAGTGCGCTCGGGGTCAAATTGCAACCCTGAAGTCCCTTCCTGGCGGGGTAGGATTGGCTGCACTGCTGGAACCTAGGCTGACAGAAGCTGATCAGCTTGTGACCCAACTACTGGCGATACGACAGGCGGGCTTGCCTGCTGCGATTGAGCAGGAGCGTGGCTTCCTCATTGCTACTCGGGATAGGATTAAGCTAGCCCGAGATACTGCTGGACCAGTTGTACGGGGGGACCTTGATAAGTTCTCCGCTTCGTATGACCAGCTGGGTCGTAGGAGTCAGGCTTGCCGTGCTCGGGAAGAGTCCGCTTCTCATGGAATTGCTGATACGAAGGAGCGAATTCTTGGACTCCAGAGGCAATTGGCCTTCTTAGAGTCAGAGCTGGAGGCTGCTCAGGCGGAGCAGGAGTCGATCGTTGGGGAGGCCGAGAAGGTTTCCCGATCTTCCGATAGCCAAGAGCGGGCTTTTAAGAAGTTTGAGGATAACTGGCAGGCTCACGCTCATCTGGAGGATGAGGCGGTGCTGACCCACGAGGCAGAGCGTCAAGCCTCCCAGAGGTTTGAGCGGTCGGTTGTTTTGCTGACAGACCGTCTCAAGACGTTATGTGCCCCAGAGCAGTGATCAGCTGTCTGTTTTCTTTTTTTCTCTTCTTTTTCTTTCTTTTTTTTATAAGGGATGTGATCCCAAGTGAAGTGGTACGTTGAATTTTGAATAAATGAGCATGTTTCAACTCATCATCTCTTTCTTGTACTTGTGGCGTCTGTGGAATTGGACTTGCTGGGGATTTATTTGTGGACCTGTTATCCTAGGCGTACCTTAGTTTTAGGTACGGATAACAAGTTTGGACAGGATGTCCGGAACAGCCGTGGCAAAGTGGTCATGGATGTTCTCGGTGCTTAAAAAAAAGGAATCCCGTAGAGCAGCTGGGCTCCCGGGGCATGGTGGGGTAGTGGATTTATGCAAAGAAGCTTAGCAAAGGAATATTTGCGGACCTATTATCCTTGGCGTACCCTGGTTCGGGATACAGATAATAGGATGAAAGGAAAACCAACATATTTGTTCAGAGGTCATGAGGATATGGCAAGCATGAAGGTTTTACCGTGGAATCTTTCTGCTCGGAGGTAATGAGGACATGGCAGGGGAGGTTTCACGGAAGATATTCGTGGTCAACAGCGAACATTTGTGGACCTATTATCCTGTTCGTACTCCGGTTGTGGGTACAGATAATAGGTCGAAAGGAGACCGACATACTTGCTCAGAGGTAATGTGGACATGGCAAGCATGAAGGTTTCTTCGACGGAGCCTTCCCACTCAGAGGTAATAATGACATGGCAGGAGTGAGCTCAATGAAGAGGGGGTACATAGAACGACTCAGAGGTAGGAGAACGTGGAAGTTCTATGTGAGGGGCATTTTGTTTTTGGTGGAAGTGAAAACGACTTAGAGGTGATGAGGACATGTCCGTTTTCGGAAATTTGTGGATCGATTACCCTTTTTGTGCACTGGGAGTGCGGGTATTGGATCATGAGGGAGGATCTCTTCCAGGAAGAAAGTTCTGAGGTATAATCATACGTGACTTACTATCTGAAAGAGTGACCAAAATGTGAGTTCAAAGGCACCAGCGGGTATATAACTCGGTAAATTAACATATTGAGAAAGTGGGAGTCCAGCGGCACCAGCGGGTACATGACTCGATAATCTAAAGGGGATGTAGGGGTGAGTTCAGGGGCACCAGCAGGTACATGACTCGATAATCTTAAAATGTTATGGGTGTGAGTTCAGTGGTACCAGCCGGTACATGACTCGATATTCTGAAATGCTGAGGGTGTGAGTTCAGTGGTACCAGCGGGCGCATGACTCGAAGACCTTGTAGCGAATGTCGTTTAGACATAATATTTCTTCAGGAACTTGCCGTTGACGGGCAGCATGAGCAAGTCTCCGTTTTGTTTTGCAAGACGGTAAGCACCGTTGGAGAATACCGTCTCAATGATAAATGGGCCCTCCCACTTTGGCTGGAATTTGCCGACGGTCTTATGAGTCATGACCATTGGCCTCCGGACTGCCAAGACGAGATCGCCTACCTGGAATGTTCTAATTTTGACCTTCTTGTTGAAGGCTCCTGAGATGCGTGCTTGGTATAGTTCGATCCTTTGCTGAGCTAGGAGGCGTTTTTCATCTAAGGCCTCTAACTCTTGGAGTCGACGTTGGTAGTTATCATCGGTTGTCAATTGATGTGTGAGGGCGACACGTAGTGAGGGGATCTGTGTCTCCAAGGGGAGGACTGCCTCACTTCCGTATACCAGGGAGAATGGTGTATTTCCGGTGGCTGTTCGGACCGTGGTGCGATAAGCCCATAAGCACTCGCCGAGCTTCTCGGTCCAGTCACGTTTGTTGGAGGAGACAAACTTCTTGAGAAGTTTGATGATTGTTTTGTTGAACGCCTCTGCTAACCCATTTGCTGCCGGGTTGTACGGTGTCGAGGCGATATTCTGAATATGGTGCTTATCGCAAAACCGATAGAATGTATGGCTTGCAAACTACGGACCATTATCATGGATGATCCTTCGGGGCAGTCCAAAGCGGTAGATGACGTGGTGTTTAAGGAAGCTGATCACGTTTGAAGTCTTGACTTCTGCGAGTGGGACAGCTTCCGCCCATTTGGAGAAGTAATCAGTGATCGCAAGTATGAAGCGATGTCCTCGGGAGGAAGGTGGGGTGATTGGACCAATGATATCCATTCCCTATGCTTCGAATGGCCAGGACGCCACTGTCAGATGTAAAAATTCGGAGGGTTGGTGGATGAAGTCCGCGTGGACTTGGCAAGCTTTGTACTTTCTAACATAATCTATCGCGTCTGCCACCATTGTGGGCCAATAGTAGCCCATTCGGCGAAGGCGGTCTTGCAGTTTCGTGCCGGGCTGGTGGGCCCCACAAATACCGTCATGGGCTTCTCGTACGGCTTCTTTGGCTTCTGCGTTTGACAGACACCGAAGCAGTAATCTGTCGTAGGAGCGGCGATACAGCATTTTTGTCTCTGTATCGTAGAAGAATCTGAGAGAACGCCTTCTGATGGAAGTAGCTTCCTTTGGGTTCTCAGGCAGGATGTCGTAGACGACGAAGTCGATGAATGGTTGTCTCCAATCTGGGGCGTCATCGATCGTCTGTGTAGAATAACTTACGACGAATTGCACATTATTTTTGGGACAAACCATTTCATGGCCTATCACTTCCACTGATTGTCGATCATAATTCGGAACTGTTAGGGAAGCGGCGAGACCAGCTAGGGCATCGGCTTCAATATTTTGGAGTCTGGGGACGTGCTCGATAAAGAACCCCTCAAATGCCGAGATGATATTAATCGCTATTTGATGATAAGGGATCATGTCTTCATGGCGGACCTCGTACGAATCCCGGATCTGATTGACGATTAGTTGGGAATCGCCGTATGCTTCAAGGTATTCTACTCCCAGCTCTTTTACAAGTTGGAGGCCAATGACCAGAGCGTTGTACTCGGCCATATTGTTAGAGCAGGGTTCAGTGAGGGAATAAGCGCGGTTAATCACCAATCCGGAAGGAGAGATTAGTACTACTCCGACTCCGACGACTATATTGCCTTTAGGTCCGGTCCTCGAAGCGCCATCGAAGAACATTCGCCATATATTTTTGTGAGAGGTTGTATGCGAGTCGGCGACCTCATCTGGAATCTCTTCGTATATCCTGGAGGACTCCGAGCCTGGGTGGGCTGCTAAGAAATCTGCCAGGGCTTGACCTTTGACTGCCTTTTGGGGGACGAAGATCATATGATAAGGGGACAGCAATATTGCCCATGTAGCGAGTCGAGAGCTGAGTGCCCCTGGTTTAGTCATGAGGACCCTTAAAGGGTTGACTCGTGAGACCACATGTATCGTTTGTCCGACGACATAGTGTCGCATTTTCTGAATGGCGAACACCAAGGCGAGGCATTCCTTCTCCACAGCGGTGTATCGATGCTCTGGCCCGATCATCATCCGGCTCCTGCATCGTTATTCTGTGCCATCAGAGCACCGAAGGAGTGTTCCATTGCTCGTACATGGAGCAGAAATAGTTTTCCAGGACTAGGGCTACCAAGACCGGAGGATTTGACAGATACTCTTTGATGCTATCGAAAGCACGCTGGCATTCTTCGTCCCATACGAATGAGACTCCTTTCTTCATGTGGTGCGTGAATGGCCGACATCGCCCGGAGAGGTTGGAAATGAACCTCCTGATGTAAGCTAGCCTTCCCTGAAGGCCTCTGAGTTCGCGGAGATTTCTCGGGGGACCCATCTCCATGATTGCTTTTGTCTTCTCGGGGTCTACATGGATACCCTTTGCAGTGATGATGAAGCCTAAGAACTTCCCGCTGGATACGCCCAGGAAGGACTTTGTAGGGTTCATTTTCAAATTGTGCGTTCGCATTAGATCGAATACCGTCCTTAGATCCTGCAGATGGTCTCCTTTGCTACGGCTCTTGACGGCTATATTATCAACATAGCACTCCACCGTCTTGCATAAGTGGTCTCTGAAGATGATGCTCATAGCTCTTTGATATGTGGCGCCAGCATTCTTTAAACCGAAAGGCATGACTGTGTAGCAGTACGTGCCAATCGGTGTTCGGAATGATGTATGCTTTTCGTCGTCAGGAGACATTTTGATTTGGTTGTATCCCGAGAAGCCATCCATGAATGACATGCGTTCGAAGCTACAGGTATTGTCGATCATAATGTCTGTAATAGGAAGGGGGAATTCATCTTTGGGACATGCCTCGTTCAGGTTGCGGAAGTCGATGCAGATTCGAATCTTCCCGTTCTTCTTGAGAACGGGTACTATATTGGCGACCCAATCGGGATGCTGGTCCTCACGGATGAAGCCACTGGCTATCAGTTTGTTGACTTCAGCTTCGATCGCGTCCATGATGCCTGGGCGGAAGCGTCGCTGTTGTTGTTTAACTGGCTTCGCATCTGGTCGAATATTGAGTTTATGAAGAGCGATGTCAGGATTTAACCCTGGCATGTCTACATCAATGTACTCTCTGACAAGTTCTAACAGTGACTCCCGTTCTTCGTCGGTTAGGCTTTCACTGATGAAGATCGGTTTTGGAGAAGATTCGCTGCCGAGATCCACTTATATGACCTCATCTTCAGTAGGAGGTTCTCTCAGTTCGAACCGCTTTTCCTATTGCACGTCTAATTGCTGGACCCATGGCTCTAGTTCGAGAATTTCGAGGATGTCTTCGTCTTCCTCGTAAGCGTCGGCGAACGTCATATTGACTGACATGACTTGTCTGAACACATCTCTGATGCTGGTATCTGAGTCGGAAGTTGGTGATCCGATTGAATGTGACTGCCAGTCGCATTCTTCATCTGAACTTTCCGGGGTCGTAGTAGGCGTTACATACCCTAACCAGCATCGAGTTTTGTTATAGTAGTTCCGTGGTTTGCCCGTCGGGACTGGCGGCTTCAAAGGTAATCGTCGCCCAGTGCCATAGTTCAATCCTGGTGTAGTCTCCAGATCATACCCCTATTTCTGCATGAGATATTTGGATTAAGGGCTATAGAGATACAGAGGCAGTCTCCCGATATCTGACCCGAGGTCGGCTTCTTCTATGGTGCGGGGATGAGGGTTGTTCGTCCGGCCGAAGATGATTGGATGATCTCCTCCCTCTAATATTCGGTAAGCGTCTTCTATTGGAGCAAGCTGGATTGCGGTGTACACATTTGTCACCTGTGTGTGTAGGTGAGCGCCTATACCGTGTTCCATAGCATATATCGTACATAGCTTATTGAGCTCGGTGTAGTTCAAAGATAACCCTTTATTGATGAAATAAGGTATCTTTTCTAGGAGGATTACATCATCAGCGGAAGGGACATCAGTGTGGGCAGCCACATACTTGGCTAGCTCCGGTTCCTCTTCGGCTACCCCCTGTGTGAACGAAGACTGAGAGGACGACCTAGGAAGCTTGATCGTCAGTGGTCCAGTTGATGGAGCAGAGCGTGGAGTTGTTGGCAGACTAGCGACCCCCAGTTTTGCATTTGATGTGGGGCGAGGAGTGGCTGGTTCGCTGGAAGTGTCAAACCTTGCATCGAGGTGACAACCTTTCTTGGAAAGGCGTATTGTCAGTGGCCTGTCCGAGGGGTTGAGCTTCCCTGTTTGTGGTTGACTGACTCTCGACAGTCGGATTGTTAGTGGCCCCGTTGCGGGTCTCGGCACTTGGCCGGACCTTGGCAGCCGAATTATCAGCTGCTCCTCTTGCGCCGAGAGGCTGATCGCGTCCTTCCGCAGAGTGGCGGTGAGGGGTGCGGACTTGCCCGGTTTGCGAGCTTGAAGGTGGATCGTCAGGGGTCCTTCTGATCCCGTGGATGTCTCGGTATGAGTTTGTGCGTCTCCTTCATCAAGGTGCTTCTTCGACTTTTCGTATAAATAGGAATCCGAGTAGTAAGATTCGACCCCTTTGAAGGGATCGATATCAGCAAACTCTGTCTTTACGAAGCCGTGTTTGTCGACATATTTGAAGCACTGGTGTAGCGTGGAAGGCACGATCATATAATCGTGTATCCATGGGCGCCCTAAGAGGATGTTGTAAGAAGTGTCTGCATTTATGACGTAGCAGGTGACTTCGGATTGGAGGTCGCCAATTTGACACTTCAGACGAATCTTACCAATAGGGTAGCTCCTGCCCGAATTGAAACCGTTAATGGCGGTACTTGTAGGTGTCAGGCGATGTATTAGGATGCGAAGATGATGTAGCAGGCCCTTCGGGATGATGCTTATGGAAGAGCCAGGATCAATGTGCATCCGATCCACCTTCACGTCGTCGATGTATCCCGTGTAGTATAGCGGGCGATCATGTAGGTTGGTTTTGATGAGCATGTCCTGTGGAGTGAAGACGATGTTGGGCATTGCTCCCGTGCAGGCACTATCTTGGAGATCTACGGGTGAGTCCTCCCCAGTGAGGTTAGATTGAGCGAGATAGGCATCGGCATTTTGGAGTGCTTCACTCAGTGCAATACGAACGTCCTTGGAGAGCCTTAGGAGTTCGTACAATGACAATTTGGCCAGAGTGTTAGCCAATTGTGCTAAGATGTCAAAGTTGTAGGGCCTCTCTAGCCCTTGGGCTGCGTCCTTTCGGAGAGATTTGTCGAAGCGAGTCTCTTTCGGCCTAGGCTTGTCGGTCGTCGAAGGCTGAGCTGGTCCCGGAGCATCAGTTGTAGTGGGTTGATGATTTTTAGCTGGACTGTCAACCACAGGTTGGGATTGCGCTCCGAACCGCGTGACGACGGCTGTAGCTTCCTCGTTGTCTGCTGAAACTGTACGACAGGTCTTAATTTTTCTACTCTTTTTGTTGGTGGGAGATGGTGTGGGCCGAGTTACTTCTGACACCAAGTCTGGATGGACCCACATGATCTCTCCCCGTGAGGTGGTGAGAGGTACTAGACCAGCAGCTTGTTCTCGGGACGGAGGAAGATTGGTAATCTCCATTGTCGCGAGAGGGACGGGGATTACCCTGTCTTGAGTCTCCGTCGGAGGGAAGTTGCTGAATTGTACGGACACCATATTAGCTGCTACGGTTACCTCTTCGAAGTCGATGGCCAGAGCGTTCGAATCGATGAGGCTTTGGATGTAGCGTTTTAGTTGGTAGCAGTCATGTGTAGCGTGGTATACATAACGGTGGTAATGGCAGAACTTCGGGTTCTCTAAATCAGCCGACCGAGGTTCCCGTCTTGGTGGAGGAAGCTGAATTCTACCTCCTTGTATGAGCATGTCTAAGATAGGCTTGACGTGGCCGTCTTCGAAAGAGTAAGTGATCTGAGGCCATTGCTTGTCTGATGGCTGTGGCTCGAGCTTCTGGGCCGTGTCAGCCACCATAGCCTGTTTTTCCTTGCTGTCCCGATTGTTGGAGGGGTTACCCCCATTATCGTTGTTGAGACGCTTGCCCTTGTTTTCCCCTTCTGAGATGTACAACCCCAGTTGGCGGGCCTTCTTCAGTCGTTCTTCAGCGCTTGTGGCGCTGATGATGAATGCCTTCCAATCTTTGAATTGACTCTCGCCCATCCAGAGACTGATCGTTGGAAGCAGTCTCTTTTGGCAGATTTCGATCAAAGAAGAATCCGGATTTCCGGAAGGCAGCTTCATGGCTGTCTGGCGGAACCACTCGATGTAGTTCCTTGTTAGCTCCTTCTCTCCTTGGATGACGTCCATGAGAGTGGACATAGTGACGTCTTGTCCTACTTCATAGAATCGTTCCAAGAACATACGCTTGAAGCCGACAAAGGAATGGATGCAGTTGTCCGATAGATTGCGGTACCAATCAAAGGCGACTCTTTCTAATGCTCCAATGAATAACCGTATGAGGATCGCATCCTCATGGGGCAGATGGTCGGTGGTGACCTCAAAGTAAGTGATGTACCGACTTGATGAGGTTTTGCCATCATACGGGTTGATGTTGAACGGCTTATATCTTGGTGAGAATGGAACATCCCTCAACTCAGCTGGGTATGGTTGCCGTATTCTGAGATCTTGAGCGTTTTCTCGGGCATGAAACATGGCGCGGAGCTCCTGGACCTCTCTTCTTACCTCTCGGGTCTCATCTGTCGCGACGGGAGCTGTTATTTCGGGAGGATTACTGCCCGGGTTTGGTGCCGCTGAGTTCGAATCTACATTGACCGTGGGGCCCGTATTTGTTTGACCAGGCGCTCCTCCTTGTAGAGTGGGCAGGGCCACTTTAATCTCGTCTACAGACTTGACCAACGCAAGTAATATGGCTTCGAGACTGTCAATGAGCTGGCGATCACTGGAACCACCTTGATCGCTATCCGTCATGAACACCGTTCTTACGTAAGGAGTGATGGAAGGAACGGTGGAGGATGTGCCCTCTGAGTCGTACCCATGCACCGAGAAGTCATCGGGGTAGGTGGGAATGTTTTCTTCGGGCTCGGACTCGGAGGGAATGGTATGCCCAGCTTCAGAGCTTGCTTTGTCTTGAGAGTTACGGATGTCCTCGGGGGCATCAGCGTCCGTTGCTCCTGATGGAAGAGTTGTTTGTGTGGACTCGGTTCCTTAGAACATCGGATTGTTACGGATGTTTGGAGGAGTGCTACCCCCAGCTCCTTCAACCCCCAGCGATGTGGATGATGAACTTCCCACCACGATAAATTTTGTCTTTGAACGGGTGTGTTGGAATACACCAGTGGAGGACAACCGTTTGGCGACAGTTTCTTAGTTGTAGTGGTTGATATCTTCGGACTGGAGACGCTCGTCTTCTTCCTTCTCTCTTCGGCGGGGACTTTTTGAGCAGAATTGCAGGAGACAACAGGAGGTGCCTCATCTTCTGAGTTCGGGTGCTGTAGCCTTTGGAAGACGGATGGCCGATCTTCCATCATTATCGCGTTGTTACAGCAGCAATTGACGATGATTTGGGTGCAGCAATGTCCAAGCGAAGACTCTTTGCACACCGACACTCCTTCTCTTTCCTTGCGTTTGTGGAGGATCGTCTCCCGCAGGTCAGAGGAACCACTCTGTCTGTTTGCCGTCGGGGGCTGGACTTGAGCAGTTGTATACAACTTTCCATCCGAGGCCCGTGTGATAGTCAATGGGACGCTCCGATGGTCAGAGGTTGGGACAGCTGACTGGGCTTGATGAGCCCGCGCTGCCCTAGACTTCCTCCTTTTAGCACTTATGGGTGCATAATAGGAGGAGTCCAAGTTGAATGCCACAGAGTCTGGTTTATCATACAGAGAATCATCAGGGTCGGGACCGTATGAGAGACGGTCGAAGACCGATCGAGAGAAGCGTGGGACGGACGCTATGCTGCTAGAGTTGGGTACCGTGCAGGCTGTCTGCATGCGGTCGTCTTTTGCTGTTGGATGAGTTATCTTTGAGCGGCTAGGAGTCACGACCATGCAGGCTGGCCGCATGCGGTTGGCAATTGTGGCCGCATAGGTTTTCTGCAAGCGACTGGCTCCTGTAGCCTCATGTATTTCATCCATGTGATTGGGGACTGTAGCTGCATAAACTATGCGGCTGCCAGATGTGACTGCATGATTTTTCTTCTTGCGGCTAGCGACTGTGGCTGCATGAGCTTTGTCCATGCGGCTAGCAGATGTGGCCGCATGAGCCTTTTTCACTCGGCTAGCACCCCTATGCGGCTCAGTCTGCGTAGAGTTCCTCTTTGCCCCTGCAAGTCCAGCATTATAGTATTTTCTTCTGCCGGACTTGGGGACAGCCGAGTTATCTACGGTCTGAAGTGGAGCCGCAGAAGAGTCCTTCTCGCCGTCTTGAGCAACAGAGGGTATACCGTCGGGGGCTTGGGGAGGAGCAAATGATTTTGGCCTCCACTCTCTGCGAGCCTTTGTCGTGCGGGTGCGCTTCTGGACCGGGCCAGCGCTTCCTTCGGAGAGCATCTCTTCAAACGCTTGTTGGTCGAAGCAGACGACCATCTTTTGTTGCGTGGAGCCAAGCTTGGCTGCATCCGATTGCGTCACCAACTCCTCAGCCGTGGAGAAGTTAGTCCCCAGCAGAGTCGCCATCGTGTTTGCCATTGATTGTAAAAGTACAGAACAATTATCGGAGGACTGAACTTAGACTCACAATACAAACTTGCTTGTACAAAGAAAGCCTAGGGACGAAAACCTAGGTACAACAATCTAAGTACAATTGTTTATTTTAGATTCTAGGGGGTGACGATAGAGGCTCGAGAAGGCGACGGTAGCCCTGCCTTACTCCTTGGACGACCGGTATGCAGCCTTGGCTCCTTGTAAAAAAATGGTTGGCGTTGACGAAGAAGTGCTCTTTTTGCTCCTCTGTTGCTCTCCTGGCTTCTCTCTCTCTCTGTGTATTCTCTCTCTGACTCTGTATTTTTTTATTCTTTTGTTGTCGGTCCTTGTGCAAAGAAATGATGCAGGCTATTTATAAGAGTGGGGTATGATCATTAGGGTTTGCTAATGATCATTTGTTTAGAATGTCGGCGCTCCTTCAATCTTTCTGAACCCTTGATCCTGATTACAATGAATCTCGACCATTAATGCGGATAGCACCGAATCTTGTGAGAAATTAATGTTAACTGCTTTAAATCTTCATGATGGATTCTACCAATATCCGATTGCTCGCCACGTGTCCCGTTGGCTTAATGATAACTGATATGCCTTGATCTCAGTAATTATGATGATGATGTCAAATATATTTGTTGAGATTCGATTAAATCCTTGATTGATCCGATGCCACGTGTCTTAATTGTGGGTCCTGCTAGAGCCGCATGGGATAGACAAGACTTGAGCCGCAGGGAGATGATCTTCATGAACCGCATAGGACAACGCTTTATTGAGCCGCAGGTGATGAACTCTCGATGAGCCGTATATGCATAATCTCTACGAGCCGCATAAGCTAGCATTGTATTGAGCCGCAGGGATTGAGCTCTCGGTGGACCACATATGGCTGATTTCTGCTGGCCATATACGGTGACTTCTTAGTGAGCCGCATGGAGCTGTTCTCTACTTAAGCCGCATGAGATATGCCACGTGGCAATCTAGGACTTCTGTCGAATCGGGTCAGAGATTTTCCTCTTTTCCCGACGAGTCTGTCATTATGGCAGAACCATTATGACGCTTTATGTCAGAGCCATCATGGTTATCGAGTCGTGTCAGGGCATTAAATGAGGCCACTACTCAAATGGCCAGCTGTAGGGGGGAGATCCCAAGGGGGATGTATCGTCGATCGGGCCGCATATTCCTGCTGAACCGCATACAATCCCGAGCCGCATGAGACTGAGAGTCTTCTTTGAATCGCATAAGGTAGCTCCTATATGAGTCGCATGGGCTTCTTCCCAGAGCCGCATGGACCATTACTCTGATATTTTCCATGCTTCTACACTTGTATTCCAAAATTGGGAGCGGGTCGTGACAAGTTTTTATGGTGGCCCATGCAGGTCATCATGGATAGGTTGACCAAATCGACACACTTTATACCTTTCAAGGTTGGGTTATCTATCGAAGGTTTAACAGAGTTATATATTCGACAGATTGTGAGACTGCATGGTGTTCCAGTGAGTATAGTCTCCGATAGAGATTCACGATTTACGTCACACTTTTGGAGGAGTTTGGAAGGGAGCCTCAGTACGCAGCTCAAGTTCAGTACAACTTATTACCCGCAGACTGATGGGCAGTCAAAGCGTACTATTCAGACACTAGAAGACATGTTGCGTACTTGTATGTTAGATTTTGGTGGGTCATGGGATGATCACTTATATTTGGTGGAGTTCTCTTACAATAATAGCTATCAAGCAAGTATAGAGATGTCACCTTTCGAGGCGCTCTATGGACGGAGGTGTCGTACCCCTTTGTCATGGGACGACGTGGGTGAGAGATCCTTGTTAGGATCGGAGATGGTTGTGGATGCTGCAGAGAAAGTGAAGAAGATTCGTGAGCGACTGAGGGTAGCACAAGATCGACAGAGGCATTGGACAGATAGTCACCGGAGGCCATTATCATTCGAGGTTGGCGATTTGGTATTCTTGAAGATATCGCCGACTCGTGGTACTATTAGATTTGGTAGAAGCGGGAAGCTTAGTCCGAGATTTATTGGACCATTTGGTATTCTCGATAGAGTTGGAGATGTTGCTTATAGACTGGCACTTCCACCCACATTGGAGAATGTTCATAATGTATTCCATGTATCACAGTTGAGGAAGTACGTGGCTGACCCAAGCCATGTATTGGATCATTCGGAGATTGAGGTAGGACCAAGCCTATCCTACCAAGAGCAACCAGTAGAGATCTTGGACAGACGGGAGAAGGTTTTGAGGAGGCAGATCATACCCTTGGTTCGAGTAGCATGGAGACATCACTCACCGGAGAGTCCACTTGGGAGCGAGAATATGAAATGCGAGAGAGGTTTCCCCATTTGTTTGAGGATTGAGGTAATTTTGTTCATGTAGCATTATTTTATTTTTGAGGAGAAAAATATTTTAAGGGGGATAGTTTGTAGCATTTGCTTCCTAAGAATTTATTTTTTGATAATTAGGAATTTGATTTGGGGATCACAAGGGTACATACCTAAGCCTATAACTTAAGTATAGTAAAACTAGGACATATATGGTCTCCAGGGTCCCCATTTAGCCTCTAGAGTATCATTTTAGAATTTCTTGGATTTTTAGGAGATTTTTAGATAATATTTATATATGGTTTCATTATTTTCTTAAACTTCTAAGAATTTTTGTGAAGGCATCCGAGAGTATTTTTGAGGTCAAATAATTTATTTTGGTTCTAGGACCCTTAAAATATTTTCTAGATTTTTCTAGGAATTTTTAGAAATTTTCTGGGATTTATTTAGAATTTTTAGGAATTTTCTTGATTTTTATTTAATTTTTCTGTAATTAAAACCCTATTTCCTAATATGGATTTACCCAGTCAGCTGGGGCGGCCCGCATGTCAGCGGCTCCAACCACCCACGTGGCCCGCGGGTCCAATAAGGAGCTACTGACGGGGCATTTCCTTATATGGAAGCCGCCCAGCCGACTTAGCCGCCAAACGAAGCCGGCCCAATTCCTGACCGTTAGATCTGGGCGGGGAGCGTCAGATGGTGACACGTGTCCCCCGCCCAGCCGCCTTAGCTGCAGCCACCGACTCCCTATCCCTATATATATATTAGTATAATTAGGTTTTCCGAAACCCTATTTTATTCAGCAGCTTTTTGTGGGAGAGTTCGATAGGGATCCTTCGGCTTCGCGGAGCTATTGCCGTTGATCTAGACGTCCTTTTCGCGCGCCGTTTTTTGTTAGAAGCTTATTGAGGTTAGGTTTCTGATTATATAATTTATTTTCTGGTATTTTGATCTCGAATTTATGAATAATTATTTGAGTGTCGGTTGTCCAAAAATCAACACGTCGTACGGTTTTCGAGATTCCGAGCGATCCCGAACTCCGTTTCGTGATCCGTTTGAAGTTTTGGAAAGCTGACACCGAGATCTACAACATATAATATTTCCAGAAATTCAGAGTTTTATCTAGTATTTTATTTTATTCATAGAAGTCATATTTGGTCAACGGTTCATCGATTTGGTCATAGTTAGCCATAATGGCGATAACTTTTGACCAAATCGTGATTTTGTGGCATGGTCGATTCCAGTGCACTCATGACGCTAAAATCTACCATGTTGCACACTCAAACTTTGAATTCATAATGTTTGACTAGTTAGTCAACAATATGTCTCGGTTTGCGTGCCACGGGTCTCGAATTTGGAACCGTGACTTTCCTTGGCCAAATATTTTTGTGTAGATTATTATTTCAGAATTAAATAGGTTAAAATAAGATTTTAGATGTTTTATTCCAGAATTAGAATAGTATTAATTGAATTAACCCATTAGCCACTTTTTAGGATTTTTAGAGTGGGATTTGTAGATCTAACTTGTGGTTGTTTGTGCGACAGTGTTCGTGGGATGATGGCTTGATTTGATAGCTTCTAGGCCGGAGTTCATATTGTCTTCAACTTGTGAAATCAATCCATCCAGGAGTTCAGGCAAGTACTTGTTGACACCTTCATGTGCATTTACTTTATATTGTCGTATTTTACTTATACATGCTATCTTCCGTGTCTTGACTGTTTCACACACGAGAGTTGAGTGTTTGACTATTGATCATATTTTCTCATTGTTATCATGATCGTGTCTTCGTGATTGTGAGGTATGGATATTGGAGGGGTACAATTACTAGGCACGTGGACAAAGCCCAGATTGTATTGTGGCAACTCTCCCGATTACGGGGGCGGGCCTTATAACCTCATCGTTCGTCCAAGCCATCCATGTGTAGGAACGTTGTACTTCTTACGACACGTGCACTACGAGTGTTTATATGAGTCTCTTTACTTTTTATGCTTGTTACTTTCCTTATCAGTTTCTTCCATATCATGATTTCTTGTTCATATTGTTCATTGTTTCCATTGATTCTTTATTTTCCATGTTTAGTGTTTTATTACTTTATATTGTACTTGTATCATGGTGATTAGACTTGTACTTGTTCCAATCCTGACTGGATAACCATTTTTCAGTTGTAGATGACGTGATCTGTCCAGAGGTTTACGGTGAGTATGTTGGAGACACTGACGTCAATGGCGTACCCGGTTCCAGTACTGATGCGAATTAGCATATTTTCTTCCTTATGGATTCGCATTAGTTAGTAGTTATAGTTATGGAGTTAGCTGTCTATTTTATTTTCTGTTATCCGAGTTTGTTCCCGAGACTTTTTGAGTTGTAGTGGATTTTTCATATTTATAATATTGAGACTATTTGATATTTAGTGATTTTTGCTGGCTTAATTGTGGATAATATATATGCGTGTTGTGCTTGTTGTGGACTATTGTTATCATAGACAGCGTACTACCGCCGATGTTGCGACGTAGGCTGGACTTGGCCACGTACTCGTATCCCAAAATTGGGAGCGGGTCATGACACCAACGGGTTTCCTACAAGTTAATAATATAATTAATAAGTAATTAAAATGTTCTATAGGGTTAAGTCGTATCTTGGCCTGGTTTTCCTAGTTAGGACGTCACTATGGCTCGGCCTTCCCCTACCATGGCTAAATACTAGTCAAAGCACGCTACTACACTATCTGTACCATGATTTCTAGTCGTCTTGTACTCCAAAACTCATCCGTGGCTAAAGTCATCTATCGCAATAAATAAATTAGTTATTTATTTATAAAATTTAAAAATCCTATTTAAATCAAAAAATAAAATATCTCAAAATTTTCGGAAAGGGGAGCTACAAATCTACCCACCTTAAAAATAATTTCGTCCTTGAAATTCTAATTCGTAGTTATTTCGTAAAATTCTAAAAGAAGTCTGCCTTAACCTTAATCTCCTTAAATTTTAATTCCTAAAAAAAATAGTTTGTATTCTTCTCCTAGTCATATAGCCTCCAGGACTTCTACCCACCTTTGTTCATACTACTACTCAAACTAAAATATTAAAATCTTCTAACTGGTTAATAACAATCCTACCAACAAATATCTAGGCATATGGTATCTATAATCCTCTCGTATCTATCAAGCAACCCAAAATTTAACAAGCAACAAATTTACACAAGTGGCTAAGAAATATTGATAAATTCTAACGAGCATGACCATTCGTCGCTCTGAAATAGGAAGGACAAAGAGATAAGGAAGAATAATCGAGAGCAACTACAAAGTTTCAAGAGCAGTAGAGAGTATCCAACGATACAGCTAAAAAGGGTGTTTACGAACCACTGGCTTATTTGCTAGATTGGGCTGCTCTAGTTCAGTTACTTGCTACGTCGAAGAACCCTTCGTTACTTAGAGTGGCCTGCAATCCGTACAATACAGAAGTCCCGTTCTTGAATTTCTAATCTAAACAAGATTCCAAAATAGAACGAAATTTGAGAAATCAAGATGGTAATCTTTCCGTGGTTATTTAAACACACGAGCAAGGAATATAAATACAATACAAGATCGTATCGCGACTTCCTGGTAGAAGAAATAAGGTTTACGAATGACTTCACATTCTAAAAGGTGGAGAATACATAATAGGTGTAGGGACCTAGTTCAAATAATTTGGTTTTCTAGTCCGAATATGGTGGTATGCATGGATGGGTTTTACTGAGTCTTAATGGGCTTCCTGATTTGGACATCCCTCGTTGGTTGGGTGAACCTTGGATTGCAATCTATATGGACTGGACAAGATTCCAATGATAAAATTATTCCTACTAGATTAGGGTATTCTAGAATAGGTTTCTATTCAAGGGGTTGAGCTAGTTGCCCGTCAGGTTGGTTAGCTAGGTTCATAAAGCCCGAAATATGCCTTCCGTGACCTTTGTGTTTAAGTATCACATGAGGTCTCAATTGAGTGGCATACTAGTGGCATGTATGTAGTGGGCTTCGAGTAGATCACAACCATATATTGAGTCGAAGAAATTGAGTCGAGGTTGAGGCTCTAATGGAAGTCGAAAAGTGTACCGGTACTATGGTAAGGGTTATAACTAGTCTTTTTGTCCTGAAAGTCGTACCACAAGAATAGTGTACAAGGGAATGGGTTTGAGTGGGACACGATATACCTAGATGAAGGTGAACTCGTCTAGGCCTTGCGTATGCAGTTTGTTGGAAGATAACAGCTGGTCTCGTGCTTCGAATATTAATGACACGGCTGGGGACACAAAATGATCTAAATAGGAAGTGGGAGTCCATAGGGCACTAACTATCATTCTAATAAAAAATTATTCTAATCAATCGATAATCTTCGTATATCCCAAAATTTTAGGAGACTTACAGTCTACCCACCTTAGAAGCTAGGATATGGTTTTAGGAATAATGAGGTCAGAAGAATTCCAAAGTCCGGATATTGTACCTCGACTTTTGTTAACAAAGAATAAGGCACGACGTAACAAGATACGGTAGATATAAGTCGAGTCAAGGATCGTTCCTCAACAAATGGAAAATGAGTGTGTACAATGACACATGGTCGATAAAATAGGATGATCTACTCGTCTATAGTATACTAGAGTTATCGACGGGGTAACCAACTCTAAGGCACAAGATTTCTAACCACTGAGTCGTGAATTTCTATTTGTGTTAAGCCTGCCAAACTATTGGCACAAGGGTTCTAGTCACATGACTGGTCGATGGTAGCTACACTTGTGTATACAACTATCATAGCCATGGAAATACTCTGTATCTATCTATCAATTACGAGCTTTCGTCTTTCCAATCAGTAAAAGACAAAAACAATAAAGAGTTCAAGAGAGATGTCACTGAATACAACTACGTGATTCAAAGACGAATGCATAATTCAAGAGGAATTGTCAAAGCAATCGCGGATGAGATCCTAGAGGCATCTACATCTCAATCCACGTAGGGTAATTAGATGAAGAGCGAACCAAATGCATCATGGTTGATCAGACCGTAATACAATGATTCTGATTAAACAATATGTTAGAGGGTGTCCCCAATAAACATATGTCTTGAATCAAGCTCGATAAAAGAGTAAGCTTGCAAAAACTAGGCTGTAATAGCAGCATTGGTCAAGAGAGTCAAAATATAAATATGCGAGATTTTTGAAATAAGGCACAATTGGTTCGAGTTTTGACAGAATCAAAGCCTTACCTGGTGTTCTTGCTTATATAGACATCCTACTATCTTCTATGGTATCCTAAACTTGTAATCCCGTCTGAAGTCATTTTACCGAAGATTATGCCTGTAAGCCCCCTGAATTTCCCGAATTATTTTCAATAATTCATTTCTATATAATTAATTTTGATCTTTAAATGCTCTTTACCGTGACTTGAAATTCTAGAGCATCAGGGATGCCAGTCTCTGGAAACTTCCTTCTTAGAGTTTGTAGTAGACGAGATTATCTTCACAGTGATATATCATGTCCCATCCAAACTTGTTCCCTTGTGCTCCTTTTGTATCGCGCAAGTTCGGGTCAATTTAGACCATTTAAATTATTAATTGATTTCCCACTCTTTTCCTTGATCCCCATAAGCACGTTATCGTGGCTTTTAATTTAGGAGCACCAGACCTGTCTTTTTCTTGAAACCAACTTGTCATGTCTGATCTACTCGAGACGCTCTTCACCCCTGACCTTCGTGTCCCACTCAGACACTCCATTTTGTGCTCCATTTCCTTCGCACAACTTTCGGTTCAATTTAGGCTAATTAATTATCTACCGTAAAACCTGATTTGATTTCCAATTAAATTTTGGGACCCGACATCGACCCAACCTAGTCGACCCCAAATAGGAACATGGCCCACATGAAGCCTACTACCCACATGACGCTTCTGTCCCATTTATTGGAGTCCCCGTATATTATTTATTTACACATGATTATAAATCCCTATTTTTAATTCAATTATTGTACCCGGTTCGATTTTGACCCGACCCGGCTCGACCGAACCCGAACCCAAGCTCCAGGTTGCCCTCTCATGACTGCTCAAATACCCCGCTTAATTTTTCTATTTTTTTCTATTTTTGAAAATATCTCTTCCTCCCTCTACTTTATTAAATATCTTAAAATATCTTTTATATATATATATATATATATATATATATAATATATATATATATATATATATATCCTATTATAAACTACACACCACCTCACCCCCTCCCCCTATTCCTGGTCGAACCCCCCTCTCTCTATATTTTCTCTCTCTAATAATATCTATCCCTCTCTCTCTCTCTAAATATCTATTTATATAATATATATACACATATATATATTATATATAAATATCTCTCTCATCTCTCTCTCCTCTCTCTCCTATATACATCAAACCCCCCTCCCTCCTATGCACGAACAGCACCCCTCCCCTATTTTTTTTAAACACACACATACTCCAACTCAACCAACACCATCACCACTCTTCACCAACACCACCTCTTCTCATCTCCTCCTCCTTTCTCCCCTTGCTGGGCCACCGCCGCACCGCCGCCTGGCTGCACCACCGCGCGCGCTACCGCGAGGCAGCAGCCGCAGCAATACAGCACGCATCAGCAGCTGCAGTAGGGGGCAGCAGCACCTCGCGCCCCCTGGCCGGCAGTTCAGCGCCGCCGCCGCCGACGGGTGGCCGTGCGCCACCGCGTGGCCGACCACCCAAGGCTGGGCGACCCCAGCAAGCACCCCCGTGCCGCCTCCATCGTCCCCGACGTGGAGAACGGGCTATTCGTGCGTTTGGCACGAGTTCCCGCCGTGACGCGCGCGGGAACGGAACACAGAATCACGTCTCGAACCAGCAACTTCGTGCATGTTTTTCGTGAAATCCGACCGTTGGATCGGCGATTTCTTCGCTTCGTCTCAATCTCGGTATATACCCCTTCATCCCTCTCAAATTTTACCCGTTAATTTCGTCGTTTGATAGATCAAAACCGGCCACCAAGTTGACACTTTAAATTGTGTTATTTTTGGACAGTTTTGTGGAGCCGACTTCGTCGACTCGTATCTCCTCCGTCGCAGCTCCGGTTGGTGCGCTACCAGTTCCTGTGCGAAGCTGGTATAACCTTCTTCCTGCCCCCATTTAGATTTTATTTCAGTTTGAGCTTGTTAGGTCGGTCGAATTCGACGCCAAAGTTGGCCGTTCGAATTCTTAGTGTTGCACTTGTAAAATTCCATTTTTGAACTCGGGACTCCGGATTCAATTTCTGACACCACCAGTAGACTCGTGGCGTCGTTCTGGCATGTTTTCATATAAAGTTTGCTTGATTTGGAGAACGTGGGCCCTGGCACGCATTTCGGTACAAAACGGGTCCCACTTTCTGGGTCAACGGGTCATTTTGAGTTCGGTTCATCGGAATCCAATTTCGGATATACTGTTGAGTTCGTATCGTCATTCTGGACTCGTTGACATATAATTTGCTAGGGTTTAGTGGACATTGGTTTCGGCACGCATTTCGGTGCAAGTCGGATACCAATATCCGGGTCAACGGGTCATTTTGAGTTCGGCTCATCGAAATCCAATTCCGGATATGCCGTTGAGCTCGTATCGTCATTCTGGACTCGTTGACATATAATTTGCTGAGTTTTGAGGACATTAGCTCCGACACACTTTTTCGTGCAAATTAGAATTTCAATGTCCTGGTCAACGGACCAATTTGAGATCGGGTCAACGGAATCCAATTCTGGATATACCGTTGGGTTCGTATCGTCATTCTGGCTCTGTGGACATATAATTTGTTAGGTTTTGTGCTCTTTTATTTTGACACATTTTTTGGTGCAAAGTGTCCAACGGCGGACATCATTTTGGCCCGAAATGACCGTTTTGCCCCTGTGTCCAAATTGGACTTTTGGACAGGCTATCCTAGCTGATTTGACCATTCTGGACACGTTGGTGATATTTATTTTATCATCCGACAACATCTGTAGGTTTTTACCCTATTATTATAATCCTTCTCCTTTTGTGGTATTTTGAGTTCCATCGATTCCGGTGATTTCACAATCACTGAAATTGATGTATTGACCTTGTAGATGTTTGTAGAGACTAGCTTTGACCCAGTTTGACCATGGTTGACTGCTTTGACTGAACGTCGAAGTAGAGTCAACATTTGACCTAGGTTAGACTAGTTTGACCTTGGTTGACCAGTTGACCAAAAGTCAACTGTAGGTCAACCATTGACCCAGTTTAACCTAGTTTGACTTGGTTTGACTTCTTATGACCTAGTTTGACCTGGTGTGACTCAGTGTGACCTAGTTTGACTTAGTTGGACTGAGATTGACCTAGATTACATAGCTTATACTATAGAATCAAGCCTAACACTGTTGAACCCTAATTAGCTTATATATATCTTATCTTTAGGTCTGTGGCATCACTCTGAGCATCGACCCCATTTGACAGCTCAGGACCGCAGGCGAGTACATTCACTGATAGTTTTCATTGTCTTGATATTTGCTATATCCGATTCAGTCGTAGTGTCTTACTTGATTCTCAGACACGATAGTTCACGGACTAGTATAGTCGGATTCCTGTCATGAGATGTTATTCTTGGATTTTTTTGGGATACTGGTACTTGCTCGATCTTGTTCTTGTACTTGTATTGACACCGATTTCTGAGAAAGAGTAGCTACCTTCTTAGGGAATCTCGTGCCATGACGTGCTATGTCCGGATCCGTATACTACTCGGGGATAGAGAATATTATAGATAGTGTGATCAATGCCCACCTTGAGTTACTACTTGTATCATAGCTATACCCTCACCTCACGATGGATATAGCCTGACCTGTGCTACTACTTGCTCCATAGCTTACCATCCCGGCCGGGCCGAGTCCACGCACTTGTAGCCGGTCGGCTGGAAGCCTGATCTTGACCCATACCGATCACATTATGCTATAATATTCAAGGCATATTTTATATTACTTTATCTTATCATATATCCTGCTCTGTTCTACATACAGTACTTTTTCACCATGCTATGATATACAGTTACTCACATGTTCTACATGCCTCTATGAAGTACCTTGATTGGAGACTAAGTTCTGTTCGGGAGGAGGGTTACAAGGTCCTTGTTTGGTTTAAGGGTTGTAACTCAGCTTTCGAATGGTTCCCAAGTCTTCATATATCTTTGTCTTGTATTTCATTATACTGTCTCTTATAGAATTTGTCAATTCACATGGAACTGCTGTTAGTGTTTGTATTTGCTCATTTTCTTGACAGGATACCGTTGATAATATTTTAGGAGTTGTTATACCATTAGTGGACTTCATAATGTTGCTAGCTGAGGTGGATCTCACTATTCTTCTATGTGAGTTGCCTGGTAGTTATCCTTAGTTCGTCTTGTTTTTCCTTCTTTATTTTTCTGTCTTATGATTCCTTCTAGTAGTTTCTAGTTGTTCTTGTGCTTTAGTTATCTTTCTTGTCTTATCATCTCTAGCTGTTGTGATGTGACTAGAGTATATTTATAGTTGAAGGCCTTCTAGATGTAGTGTATATTTATTGGGTACTAGACATCGTTCTACCGCCGATACTGTGGCGTAGGCTGGGCGTGGCCCACGTATTCGTATCCGTATATCTGGGTGCGGGTCGTGACACATTTTTAGTGGTGGCCCATGCAGGTCAGTCTTTGCAATTAATGCGAAGTCGTGGTAGTACTTGAGCTTTTCTGTACTACTGCGAGCCTGCCCTAGGATTAAGGTTGAGTCATAGAATATTTTAGGAATTTGGTACTCAGTCACATATTAGGAACTCTTGGTAGATTCTAGGGATGACCCCTGGGAATCTTATTTCGAACTTTTCGAAACTTTTTCCATTTGTTCTGTCCGTCCTGATTTCTGAAACATCTGTCCGTTATCAACTTTATTCTTTCTTGGAATGAGTTTGTGGACCCCAGAGGGAAGGTATAAGTTGAACTTATATATCTCCTAGGTCGAGACGAGAATATGATTTACCAGTCTCATATCAGGTTGAGATTGTTTTAGATTATATTCCAATGATTTCTTTTATCTTGACCTAGATAGTACCTTTGGACATCTCCTAAGAATTTTCTTCTAAACTCTACCTCGGAATCTGTTTTAGCTTGTTTTTATTTAATTATCCTTGATTCGTTGTTGAATTTTGAATCTTGATGTTCGTTGTTGACTTCGATTTTGATTTTGTTGAAGATAAGTTTCTCTGGATTGAGTTAAGATATTCTGATAAACATATTTGATGAGGGCGATAGGAACGATAAATGTCTACTTTATTATGGAGTTTAGAATTTATCGCAGTCATATTAGCTAGCCTGACAAGGACATGGAGCCTGATTTTGGATATACTATCCTAGTTATAGAATTTAGATTTTCTTGCAGCCATACCGGTTGGCGTGGTAAGGAATCTAGATGACATGATTATAGGGCGTATACCTTAGTTATGGACTCTATCGTTTATTGCAGCTATGCTTACTGGCGTGGCGTAAATTCTGGCAACATGGTTTTGGATAGACGTGTATGGTTATCAGATCATATCTTAAATTGATTCACTTCTTTTTGACTAAATGATGAGGACAATTCATACCCTTATTTCTTGACTTACCATTCATTTCTTTTCGTATGATGATTTCCTCATCTTGCCATTATTTTCTCTGACTTGCTTAGCCATGTCTTGATTACACCAATTACCTATCTCGTATCTACTTCTGTCAGCCATACTTTGAAAACCTTGAAAATTTTAGAATTTTCATATCTTTTATCTTAGGAGAAATCGAGGAAGTATCGTAATCATCCGTCTCGGAGTAGACATTGTTGGTAGTAGTCGAAGCAGAGCGAGATGATTACCCCGACTTCCTCCTACGATTTCATATTCTGGTTTCTATGATAACAGAAGCAATTCAATTCTACATCCTTGATTTGTTTATTATATTTTGATATCGTGAGATTGATCCTCTCTGATTGACCAATCGATTCTGGTTGTCTAGTTTATCGTGCCAAATAGTCTTGATTGTTGATTAAACTTCAATAGTTTCGAATTCCATTGTGATATGATTTTCTTCTTAGATGTTCGTGTCCAGACTTCGTTGATTTTGTTCTCCATCTTGCCCAAATTCTGATTTATCCAAAACTTGATCAATTTAAATCGTGCTGAGACTAAATTATTTACTTTTATCGTGATTGGACAATGCTATCATCACTCGTGCTTTAAACTTTCGATTCAATTCTGGCAAATGACTAAATTCCATTCCAATCACGATTTGGCTTCATACTATCCTTGATTATGCCGGAGTCTCATGTTGGTCATGCCTAAACCGTTATACTTTTGACCAAGGTTGAGCTGACCGTATCTCTGATCGTATTGAGATTCAATTTTGAACATGTTTGGATTTTGAAACACTCGTGCCTATACTCTTTTCGACCTTGATTTGATTTTCTGATTGTATCTGAAATTTCCTTGTGCTTAATCATGCCTATCTCAAATCCTAAATCAAATTTCAGTAAGCTGAAATCCTATTATCAATATTTGGTTGATTATAACCGGATGAAGCTCAAGTTTTGATTTGTTGTCATATCTCTATCGTGCCAAGTGAACTTAGACTATTTCCGATTTTAATCACGTTCGAACTTGGATCGTATTTTATGATTTTAGTAATCATACTCCTTAATCTTTGATCGGGTCTATAAGACCTTGACTTCGATTTTGTTGTGTCTGAAATTTTATCTCAACTATGCCAAACCTTGTTTTGGTCATGGTTAGCTTTCATCTTGATCGAGCATGTGTGACTTTCTGGTGGATTTCCATCAACCTAAGTCCCACAGATCACCCCGTACTTGAACTTCATTTATATCTTCGATTCTCCTAATCGTCTCTAAAATTGTGCCCCAATGACTTGGCTTATTTCTGAAATCATGCACATATGATTCTGTTCATATTTTGATTCTATCGTGCAAAATTTTTTCATCGTGCCTGAATAATTGTGAATTGATTATCTTAATCGTGCAAACTTGTCATTCTATGATCGTGCCTAAGTTTTTGCCTAAAACCTTCTATCTTGTTTTACCCCTACTACAACCTTAATTTCGAGGATGAAATTTCTATAAGGTGGGTAGGATGTAAGCCCCCTGAATTTCCTGAATTATTTTTCGAATTTTCTAATGAATTATTTTCAATAATTCATTTCTATATAATTAATTTTGATCTTTAAATGCTCTTTACCGTGACTTGGAATTCTAGAGCATCAGGGATGCCAGTCTCTGGAAACTTCCTTCTTGGAGTTTGTAGTAGACGAGATTATCTTCACAGTGATATATCATGTCCCATCCAAACTTGTTCCCTTGTGCTCCTTTTGTATCGCGCAAGTTCGGGCCAATTTAGACCATTTAAATTATTAATTGATTTCCCACTCTTTTCCTTGATCCCCATAAGCACGTTATCGTGGCTTTTAATTTAGGAGCACCAGACCTGTCTTTTTCTTGAAACCAACTTGTCATGTCTGATCTACTCGAGACGCTCTTCACCCCTGACCTTCGTGTCCCACTCAGACACTCCATTTTGTGCTCCATTTCCTTCGCACAACTTTCGGTTCAATTTAGGCTAATTAATTATCTATCGTGAAACCTGATTTGATTTCCAATTTAATTTTGGGACCCGACATCGACCCAACCTAGTCGACCCCAAATACGGACATGGCCCACATGAAGCCTACTACCCACATGACGCTTGTGTCCCATTTATTGGAGTCCCCGTATATTATTTATTTACCCATGATTATAAATCCCTATTTTTAATTCAATTATTGTACCCGGTTCGATTTTGACCCGACCCGGCTCGACCGAACCCGAACCCAAGCTCCAGGTTGCCCTCTCATGACTGCTCAAATACCCCGCTTAATTTTTCTATTTTTCCTATTTTTGAAAATATCTCTTCCTCCCTCTACTTTATTAAATATCTAAAAATATCTTTTATATATATATATATATATATATATATATATATATATATATATATCTCCTATTATAACTACACACCACCTCACCCCCTCCCCCTATTCCTGGCCGAACCCCCCCTCTCTCTATTTTTTCTCTCTCTAATAATATCTATCCCTCTCTCTCTCTAAATATCTATTTATATTATATATATACACATATATATATTATATATAAATATCTCTCTCATCTCTCTCTCCTCTCTCTCCTGTACACATCAAACCCCCCCTCCCTCCTATGCACGAACAGCACCCCTCCCCTATTTTTTTTAAACACACACACACACACTCCACCTCAACCAACACCATCACCACTCTTCACCAACACCACCTCTTCTCATCTCCTCCTCCTTCTTCCCCTTGCTGGGCCGCCGCCGCGCCGTCGCCTGGCTGCGCCACCGCGCGCGCTACCGCGAGACAGCAGCCGCAGCAGTGCAGCATGCAGCAGCAGCTGCAGTAGGGGGCAGCAGCACCCCGTGCCCCCTGGCCGGCGGTTCAGCGCCGCCGTCGCCGACGGGTGGCCGCACGCCACCGCGTGGCCGGCCACCCAAGGCTGGGCGACCCCGGCGAGCACCCCCGTGCCGCCTCCGTCGTCTCCGACGTGGAGAACGGGCTATTCGTGCGTTTGGCACGAGTTCCCGCCGTGACGCGCGTGGGAACGGAACACAGAATCACGTCTCGAACCAGCAACTTCGTGCATATTTTTCGAGAAATCCGACCGTTGGATCGGCAATTTCTTCACTCCGTCTCAATCTCGGTATATACCCCTTCATCCCTCTCAAATTTCACCCGTTAATTTCCTCGTTTGATAGATCAAAACCGGCCACCAAGTTGACACTTTAAATTGTGTTATTTTTGGACAGTTTTGTGGAGCCGACTTCGTCGACTCGTATCTCCTCCGTCGCAGCTCCGGTTGGTGCGCTACCTGTTCCTATGCGAAGCTGGTATAACCCTCTTCCTGCCCCATTTAGATTTCATTTCAGTTTGAGCTTGTTAGGTCGGTCGAATTCGACGCCAAAGTTGGTCGTTCGAATTCTTAGTGTTGCACTTGTAAAATTCCATTTTTGAACCCAAGACTCCGGATTCAATTTCTGACACCACCAGTAGACTCGTGGCGTCGTTCTGGCATGTTTTCATATAAAGTTTGCTTGATTTGGAGAACGTGGGCCCTGGTACGTATTTCGGTGCAAAGCGGGTCCCACTTTCTGGGTCAACGGGTCATTTTGAGTTCGGTTTATTGGAATCCAATTTCGGATGTACTGTTGAGTTTGTATCGTCATTCTGGACTCGTTGACATATAATTTGCTAGGTTTTAGTGGACATTGGTTCCGGCACGCATTTCGGTGCAAGTCGGATACCAATATCCGGGTCAACGGATCATTTTGAGTTCGGCTCATCGGAATCCAATTCCGGATATGCCGTTCAGTTCGTATCGTCATTCTGGACTCGTTGACATATAATTTGCTGAGTTTTGAGGACATTAGCTCCGACATGCTTTTTCGTGCAAATTGGAATTTCAATGTCCTGGTCAACGGACCAATTTGAGATCGGGTCAACGGAATCCAATTCTGGATATACCGTTGGGTTCGTATCGTCATTCTGGATTCGTGAACATATAATTTGTTAGGTTTTGTGCACTTTTATTTCGACACGTTTTTTGGTGCAAAGTGTGTCCAACGACGGACATCATTTTGGCCCGAAATTACCGTTTTGCTCCTGTGTCCAAATTGGACTTTTGGACAGGCTATCCTAGCTGATTTGACTATTCTGGACATGTTGGTGATATTTATTTTATCATCCGACAACATCTGTAGGTTTTTACCCTATTATTATAATCCTTCTCCTTTTGTGGTATTTTGAGTTCCATCGATTCCGGTGATTTCACAATCACTGAAATTGATGTGTTGACCTTGTAGATGTTTATAGAGACTAGCTTTGACCCAGTTTGACCATGGTTGACTGCTTTGACTGAACGTCGAAGTAGAGTCAACATTTGACCTAGGTTAGACTAGTTTGACCTTGGTTGACCAGTTGACCAAAAGTCAACTGTAAGTCAACCATTGACCCAGTTTAACCTAGTTTGACTTGGTTTGACTTCTTGTGACCTAGTTTGACCTGGTGTGACTCAGTGTGACCTAGTTTGACTTAGTTGGACTGAGATTGACCTAGATTACATAGCTTATACTATAGAATCAAGCCTAACACTGTTGAACCCTAATTAGCTTATATATATCTTATCTTTAGGTCTGTGGCATCACTCTGAGCATCGACCCCATTTGACAGCTCAGGACCGCAGGCGAGTACATTCATTGATAGTTTTTATTGTCTTGATATTTGCTATATCCGATTCAATCGTAGTGTCTTACTTGATTCTCAGACACGATAGTTCACGGACTAGTATAGTCGGATTCCTGTCATGAGATGTTATTCTTGAATTTTCTGGGGATACTGGTACTTGCTCGATCTTGTTCTTGTACTTGTATTGATACCGATTCCTGAGAAGGAGTAGCTACCTTCTTAGGAAATCTCGTGCCATGACGTGCTATGTCCGGATCTGTATACTACTCGGGGATGGGGAATATTATAGATAGTGTGATCAATGCCCACCTTGAGTTACTACTTGTATCATAGCTATACCCTCACCTCACGATGGGTATAGCCTGACCTGTGCTACTACTTGCTCCATAGCTTACCATCCCGGCCGGGCCGAGTCTACGCACTTGTAGCCGGTCGGCTGGAAGCCTGATCTTGACCCATACCGATCACATTATGCTATAATATTCAAGGCACATTTTATATTACTTTATCTTATCATATATCCTGCTCTGTTCTACATACAGTACTTTTTTACCATGCTATGATATACAGTTACTCACATGTTCTACATGCCTCTATGATGTACCTTGATTGGAGACTAAGTTCTGTTCGGGAGAAGGGTTACAACCTCGGTCCTTGTTTGGTTTAAGTGTTGTAACTCAGCTTTCGAATGGTTCCCAAGTCTTCATATATCTTTGTCTTGTATTTTATTATACTGTCTCTTATAGAATTTGTTAATTCACATGGAACTGCTGTTAGTGTTTGTACTTGCTCATTTTCCTGATAGGATACCGTTGATAATATTTTAGGAGTTGTTATACCATTAGTGGACTTCATGATGTTGCTAGCTGAGGTGGATCTCACTATTCTTCTATGTGAGTTGCCTGGTAGTTATCCTTAGTTCGTTTTGTTTTTCCTTCTTTATTTTCCTGTCTTATGATTCCTTCTAGTAGTTTCTAGTTGTTCTTGTGCTTTAGTTATCTTTCTTGTCTTATCATCCCTAGCTGTTGTGATGTGACTAGAGTATATTTATAGTTGAAGGCCTTCTTGATGTAGTGTATATTTATTGGGTACTAGACAGCATTCTACTGCCGATACTGCGGCGTAGGCTGGGCGTGGCCCACGTATTCGTATCCGTATATCCGGGTGCGGGTCGTGACAATGCCTCGCCCGTATATTCTGGCTGTGGTAAGCCCTTGGTTCCGTGGTTCAAACGTGATCAGCTATCAGGTACTCTACCTTATATTGACACAAGGGTATCTAAGATCTAAAGAGGTCAAGAGGACATAGTTTTAGCAATGTTCCATAAACTATGGTTCTTCGAAAGGATTTTCAATTCTGGGGGTTGTGCCTTACTAGTGCGCTGCTGGCTGCAGTGAACCCACACTCTCCGCTCTCTGGTAATTGGCGACAGTGCGCTGCTGTCTAGTCATCGCAGTCGTTTAATTGCTCTAACTATAATCTTAAGGGCTTCAAGGAGCTGCTAGAGTTCAAACTAATTGGCTATGATAGAAAGTGTAAACATCTGCCTACAAGCCTCAATCCTCAAAATAAAAGATTGATCGGAGAGGAAATGACTGAAGACAAGAAAAAATAAGAACAATCCTAATCTTTATTTCATATGTATTCCCAGTAGTTGAGGGAAAACTTTGAATCAAATCTGACTTGAGATTCGTATATGAATAACAGGATCAGAAATTATAAACTAATTCTTTACATCAAATATGATTTAAAATATGCAATTCTAACTTGATATAAGGTTTATATCTAACATAGCAAAAGAAAAATTGAACAATTTATCAAGATTATAGCCTTAAGTCTGGAAAAGCCTAACTAATCAAGTGAGTAGTATACCCACATTGGACCATAACGTCATATCAAAAGCAATTGCGTATCTGTAGAGATCTAGCAAGCTATTTGAATTTAATAATTCGTTATCTAAACTGCATGGCCTATCAGACAATCTTAACTACCCAGTGGTTAATTGAACAAGGGACTCCCAGTCCTACTCATTCTCTTAAATCAGTTTAACCCAAGTTGTGAATGAGCATTTTCGAGTCGCAGGCTCGCAATGGTACGACTAACTTAAGTACCATCACGAGTTTGCAATCTTTTGCGAAAACTGACCTGTATGGGCCACCACAAAAACTTGTCACGACCCGCACCCACTTTTTCGGATACGCGACGTGTCCAAGCCAGCCTACGCCGCAGAGTCGGCGGTAGAACGCTGTCAAGCCCGCAAGAAATAAATGCTCAAAATATAACACTTGCTGCTCATTCACATTTCTAAATTTGTTACAATATTTACAACATTTATATTTAAAGAAATACAAATTTTATAATTAATGAAAATGATACAATTAATATCTATTTCTAGGTTTCTGCCTTTAAGTACACCCGTATTTCCCAAGCTAAGTGAAGCCACAACTAACCTGAAAAATGATGATTTTCAGTCAGGAGTGGAACAAGTATACAAACCGACGACAATGCGAAAACACAATAGAATTAACAAGACATAAAAATGTCATATGAGATATGAAAACTGGAAAGTACTGATGACATGGCACGGTGGAGAAGAAAAGGAAAAATAAATAAAAGACATCTACCTATGTGGTATGAAATATCCGTTTCGACATGTGAATGGCTAGGGGATAAATTCGGCACCCTGCACGTGTCGTGTGCAGCTGCTATTATTCAAGAATAGACTCATGGGATAGTTCTGGGTAGTCCACATGTCTACTAAGATATTTTTCCTCCCGACTACTCCGTGTGACAAACATGTCAACAAGCAGCAAGATATATGTATGAACATGAAATGTAAGGACTACCATGAATCGAAAAGCAATCAGAAAGTGTACTTGCCTGAGGTCCTTAGCGAGAGAAACCGATAGTACAACCACATCAGATGAGTCACTAAAGTCAACACATACAAAAAGTCTCCAGATGCTAAAATAAATATTACCAACATTCTCAGAATAGTCAAATTAGCTAGAATCGCTTGTCCTTAAGCCCAATTCTGGACACAGGGGCAAAACGGTAATTTTGGGTTAAAACGGTATCCGCCGTTGGACCCATTTTGCACCGAAAAGCGTGCCAGAGTCAACGGTCTCTAAAGTCATCAAACTATATGTCTACAAGTTCGATTTTCCGATACGAACCCAATCGTATGTCCAAAGTTGGATTCCGACGGGCCGTGCACAAAATCACCCGTTGAGTCGGACCGTGGGGCCCACTAAACGACGATCCGATCAACTGTCTCAGAATTGGACCAAACATGGTATACAGGACCAAAAAAACGATACGGTCCTGTTGGTGTAAGTTTTGTCTCGATCTGACGAACGTGTACAAAGTAATTGAGGAATTTGCACAGAGGCCGATACGGTAAATTTTGACGGATACGCATCAAATTCGTCGCGCACACGCAACCAATTTGAATTCCGTCAAAGGTCACACGTCCACGAAGCCGTTACGCACCTTTCGATGCTTTCGGTTCGCGACCACGTCGCCTGGATTGGCGGGACGCACGTCCTATCGTACAATTTTAAAGTTTTCGAAAACAGTTTTAATAAGTTTTTCTTGATTTTGGCGATTCGATTTCTCGACGCACAATCAATGAAATTCAGATTTATAAAAAGGATTTCGAAGCTCTATAGGTTGTCTTTCATATTGTCTAATAGGGTTTTGAAAACTCTCAAAAGTTGGACAGTTATAACCCTTCCAAATTGGTGTTTAAACTGTTACAAAAAACTAGTATCCTGTGGTTTTTTATGAAGTTCGTGAGGAGCTTCTAGAAAATCTAATGCATTAATATTAAAACCTATTGAAGGATCTCGAAGGTGGTCATCTAGGCTTTCCACAGAATCAATTAGAATCAAATTCTATTGGGTATGCACGAAGAAAACTGGAGGCGAAATGGGGTACCTTGAAGGGGATTCCTGCTACTGGGTGGTGCGGCTGTCCCTATTTTTCGTACGCGCTGCGGTCATCCGGCGGTCCTCCGGCAATGCACGGCCGTCGTGGTGGCCGCCCATGCTATGGAGATGGCGGCGTTAGGGTTTTATGTGTTTTGGTTGCTGCTATTTGCGTTTTTCTTTCTTTCGATGCTCCGCTTATACTTATACTTTCCAGGTTAATCGAGCGGGGATGGGGAATGGTTCGGGCTGGGTTGCTACTGCTGTTTGGGTTTGCTGTGCGGGTGGGCTGGGCTCGGTTTGGGGAGTTAAAGCTTGGGCTGAGTGTGGGCTGTCTGTTGTGGGGTGTAGCTGGGCTCGGCCTGGTTTATTCTATTTCTTATATATAACTAATTTACATATAAATATTTATATATATACATATATGTATATACATACAAATATATTTATTTTTATATATCTATATATATTTATATATACATACATATTTACACCCATATATATTTATATATATATACATACACATACACATATACACGTATACATATGTATTTATATACACACACACATATGCACGCATATATATATATATATATATATATATATATATATATATATATATATATATATATATATATATATATTTTTTTTTACACACACACATATGCACGCATATATATATATATATATATATATATATATATATATATATATATATATATATATATATATATATATATATATATATAAAATATATTATATTATATTATATATATATAATATATTATAATATATAATATATAATATATATATATATATAATATAATATATTATATATATATACTGCCCCTCCGTGCGGCGGCCCCTCCTCCTTGGCGCCGATGCTCACGGCCTTCCCGCCGTCCTCTGACTTCCCCGCCCTCCGGCGTTCCCTACGCCGGATGCTGGCGGTTCGCCGGTGATCGTCCGCGCCCGCCCGAGGTCGAGCTCCTGCTCCCTCCGACGGTCCCGCCTCCCTTCTCCGCCCCTGGCAGGAGCCCCCGCTCCTGGCGGCCGGGTCTCCCTGCCCCCTCCCTCCTCTCCTTTCCCTACTGCGCGCGCCGCCCGTCTCCCCTTCCCCCGGCCGCCCCGCTCCTCCTCTCCGCCCGGCGGTCGCCTAGCTCCTCTCCCTCTTCGTCCGGCCGTCCTCTTTCCGGAGGCCCCCCACCTCTCCTTCTCCCCTTCGCCGGAGCTTCCGCGCTTCCCCCTGCCTCGGCAGTCGGCCCCGACAGAATCCCCCGCCGGCCCCTCCACCGGCCCCCCCGCCTCTCCCCTCCGGGCTGGCTCCACCCCCCGCCGGCCCCTCCACCGGCCCCCCCGCCTCCCCCCAGCGGCTTCCCCCCTCCCGTCGCGTGCGGGGGGCCCGAGGCCTCGTGACGCGTGCCCTCATCGGGCCGCGCGCCTACTTCGGGCTTGGCGCCCCTTGGGCTGCGTGCCCAGATCTGACCCCCGCTCCCTTTCGGGCAGTGACCCGGTTTGACCGGGGTTTCAAATTTCAAATCTTCGGTTTGGTTTTTTGTGGGTTCTGTTCTCATCGGCTGAAAAAAAAAAAAAAAAAAAAAAAAAAAAAAAAACAACTTAGTAGAGGATCTTTCTTTTGGGTCCTCACTTCATCTTGTAGAAACTTGGGCCATCTCCCGGTTTCAACCTCACTATTTCCTTTTTTAATGAAGGCTGTAGCCATTGTTTTAAAAAAAAAAAAAAAAAAAAAAAAAAAAAAAAAAAAAAAAATATATATATATATATATATATATATATATATATATATATATATATATATATATATATTATATATATATATATATATATATGTATATATATATATATATATATATATATATATATATATATATATATATATATATATATATATATATATATACATATATTTTTATATAATATATATTTTATATATATATATATATATATATATATATATATATATATATATATCTAAAACCATATATATATATTTTATATATATATATATTTTATATATATATATATATATATATATATATATATAAAATATATATATATATATATATATATATATATATATATATATATATATATATATATATATATATATATATATATATATAAAACCATATATATATTATATATATATATATATATATATATATATATATATATATATATATATATATATATATATATATATATATATATATATATATATATATATATATATATATATATATATATATATATATACAAATATTTATATATACTTATATTTATATACGTACATATATACAAATATTTATATATACATATATTATATTTTTTATATATTATATTATATATAATATATATATATATATATATATATATATATATATATATATATATATATATATATATATATATATATATATATATATATATATATATATATATATATATATATATATAAAATATATATATATATATATATATATATATAAAAATATATATATATATATATATATATATATATATATATATATATATATATATATATATATATATATATATATATACCTATAAAATATCTATATATATATATATATATATATATATATATATATATATATATATATATATATATTTTATAGGTGTATATATATATATATATATATATATATATATATATATATATATATATATATATATATATATATATATATATATGTATATATATATATATATATATATATATATATATATATATATATATATATATATATATACACCTATAAAATATATATATATATATATATATATATATATATATATATATATATATATATATATATATATACACACCTATAACCAATAATAATAAAATAGTATTGTTTAATAATAACATCAACATTATTAATAATAATAATCCTAATAGCACTGAAATTAAACCAATAGTATATTTCAGTGAACTCATTAACCACACCATTTATTTGGCTCCAGAAATTCGTATAATATTCTAAACGCTATTTAATATTAATAATATCTAAAATCTTCCATATAATAAATATTTAGAAAATAATTGCCAATTCCTAAATATATGTATACAAAAATATTTGTATTTACCAAACATGTCTACATGGCCGTATTTGGTCCCACTACATGCCCACATAGGCTTGGATTCGGTTCGGGCCCGCTCGGGCTAAATCGACACCAACGGGTTTCCTACAAGTTAATAATATAATTAATAAGTAATTAAAATGTTCTATAGGGTTAAGTCGCAACTTGGCCTGGTTTTCCTAGTTAGGACATCACTATGGCTCGGCCCTCCCCTACCATGGCTAAACACTAGTCAAAGCACGCTACTGCACTATCTGTGCCATGATTCCTAGTCGTTTTGTACTCCAAAACTCATCCGTGGCTAAAGTCATCTATCGCAATAAATAAATTAGTTATTTATTTATAAAATCTAAAAATCCCATTTAAATCAAAAAATAAAATATCTCAAAATTTTCGGGAAGGGGAGCTACAGTGGTGGTGAGAAGTAGGTGGAGTGATAGATGAAGTGAAGATGAAGGAGAGGAAGGAGCTGTCGGGTTATAGGGGGAGAGGGAGAGAGTGTTTGAGAGAGAGAGAGAGAGAGGAGAGGGAAGAGAGAGAGAACCGAATGGGTGAGGGGGAGTATTGCTGCGGTTATGGGGGGTGAGGGAGGAGAGAGAGTCTGAGAGGGGGTGTGGTTTCCTAGGAAATAGGGGGGAGTTATGGTGGTGGTGTGTGTGTTTAAAAAATAGGGAGAGAGAAAGAGAGAGTGATGTAACATATGGTGTTGTGTTTTGTAGGAATTATTGATATTGTGTGTTTGGGTAGGGATGAGAGTGTGTCATGGTGCTTGGGTTGGGTCCAATTGAGTTAGGTTGGGTCACAATTGAGTCTAATTGGGTTTTAGTAATTAAAATGACTTAAATTAATAATTTATAATCATGGTTAAATGAATAGTATACGGAGACTCAATTGGATGGGACACTAGTGACATGTGTGTAGTAGGCTCAAAATGGTCCGTGTCTATATCTTGGGTCGACAAGTTTGGGTCAAAATGGTATCTCCAATACAAGTTGGAATTAAATGTGACTCGGTGGGATATCGAGATTGGGTTAAATGTCCGAAAAGTTGTGCGATAAAAATGAAGCACAAGAGAGTGTATCTGAGTATAACACGAAAGTCATGGGTGTAGAGCATCTCGAGTAGATCATGTATGACAAGTTGGTTTAGAAAAAATGACTAGTCTTGTGCTCCTAATTTAAAAGTCATGGTGACGTGTCGACAATAATAAAAAATAAAAGTGAAAAATTATTAATAACTTAGAAAATCATAATTAATCATATTAAATTCCTAATCGCTCTAATTAAATCTAATAAAAATTCAGAGAGCTTACACTCTCTTTTGGATTCTTCTTCTTTTACTACATTTTTTTTCAAAATCTTTCTCTCCAGACTCGATTCTTCTTCTTCATCTTAATTTTTTTCAGAAGAAAGAATTCTTCTCTCAAATAGTCGAAGCCTCCACCACCCTTGTGCTCTCGAGCGGCGGGACAGTGACTGCAATAAAGTTAAGTATTTTAATAACATTTTTTTGTGAAAGTGAACTTTCTCTCTCTTCTCCAGACTTCAAAGAGAGGAGTTCTACTATTTTTCTGTATGTGAAGCTAATCAATTTGTGGGGGACAGGAACTGCGAACTATCACTTCAAACAACAGAATGGAGTTTCACACTTTGCAACCAAATGCATGAACTCATGGAGTTCGGGGGACTTACATATTTTCTTCCAGTTTTAGCCCACTTTCGGGCATCCAAACAGGTCCTAATATGGTAACTCAAGAACACAATGTAATTCCAATTTTCATATAGCATCTACCATTCCAACTTGAATTTAAAAAAAAAGTAATACATAAATTCAGATTTAGACGATTCCTAAAAGGGTGCTGCTATTAGCACTCCTAAAATGTTATTTGGCACTCCTTTTTAATTTTTTTAACATCCAAATTGTAAATCTACCCCTGCATTAAATATGACATTAATTTGTGCATGTATGGAGGGAGGAGTGTAGGACGACATTTAAGAGTGCCAATAATGTTAATGCATGGGTAGATTTGGAATTTGAATGTTAAAAAATTAAAAAAGAGTGCCAAATGACATTTTAGGAGTATTAATAGCAAGCATCCTTCCTAAAATCAATCAATAAAATTAGAGACCAAAGCCTCAAATCCCGTTGTAGAACATTGTCATCATATATATACACATGTTAAACAAAACCCATTCAAAAGAAGTATGTGCAAGAACTCAAAAGAATGTCCTTTTACTGTAAACTGAATATCAATCCAGAAAGAATAATTAAGGAAACAAGTTGAGACAGGATACCGAATGTCCAAACTCCAAAGACGATGTTGAAGCCGAAGAGGGAAGCCGAAGCCAAAGTCAAACTGCTGAAGTGATTTGGGATTAAAGAAACAAAATCCAGCAACTGCAGCAGCCCCAATCCCGTATATATAGTGTTAGTGGACTGACGGGCTAAGTATATAGTGAATTTTTTTCCAACTGGATGCAACCCACCTTGGCCTACTAGTAACTCCGCACTTGGTTGCCACTAATACAGGAAGGGAAATGAGAAAGAAGAGGATAGGCTAAAAACATGAATATTAGGGTTCTCATTCTTCTTCGATGTAATCTACATAGATGATTTGTTGGGTTCTTTTCATATATTTTCTTTTGTACTGCAAAGTGATTTTTTTTCCAATGATTCTTATCTGGTAGAATTTTTCCATCCTAATATGTCATTGTATCTCCTTGTTTTGGTAGTGCACTTCTTCTCCTCTTGAACTTCATTTTTTCTACAAAGTCAGGCTACTAGTTGATCGTCGTTGTGCTCTCAGTCAAGGTGTTCAGTGGGCCGGTTGGCCCGAATCCCGGTCTGGCCCGCACGTCAGCCCGGTCAGCGGAAGCCCGGACCGGCCCGCTTTCAGGCCCGGCACGGCCCGGCCACCCACCCCCAACGGTCCGGGTCGGGCCTCCCCCGCCCAACCCGAGACCGGCCCGGACCGGCCCGCACGATTTTTTTTAATGGCCCACTGGCCCGGCCCGGGTGGACCGGCCCGACAACCGGCCCGAAGCCCGGTCCGGTTCAAAAATGTTTTTTTACCAGAATGTGAACGTTGGGGGGAGGGGGGTATTTTACCAAAATGCCCCCAATTCTAACCGTTTTATAAACGTTGGGGGGGGCATTTTTGTCATTTTTGGACCAAAATGACCAAAATAACCCAAAAAATTCCTATAAATAGGCCAAAAATTTTATTTTTCAAACACAACTCATTCAAAATATTTCTCTACAATTCTCTACTTCTAAGGCTTCCGGTGCTTCTAAGGCTTCCCGGTGCTCTACTTCTAAGGCTTCCCGGTGCTCTCAACCCATTCCGGCACTCTACGGCTTTCCGTACTCCCTTCCAATCCCTTCCTTTATTTTATTTTCTAAATTTGTACTTATTTTTTATAAATGGCTGGTGAAGGTTCAAATCCACCTAATCTTGCTGGACAGACTGTCACCCTCATTTTCCGTATTTTCCCGTATTTCGTATTTATACTCGTATCTGGATTTTGGCATGTATTTTATTTTTCTTAACTTGTGAAATTTCGGTATTTCTCATATTTTGGGTTTTGTCATGGCTCGGTTTTAATTGGTTTGGATTGGTTTGGTTGGGTTTAATAGGTATTGGATCACCTTAGCCTATGCTCCACCCTCAACAAACCACATCCCACCCTCTTTATAATCCCCACCTACCACTCTCTCTCTTCATTACCACCACCATTAATTTTCTTCTTCTTCTTCTTCTCCTTCCTCCACAACTCTCTACCCATAGGCAAGTGCATCTTGCCACTACATGAGAACCCTCTTTTATTTGTCCATTTGCTATATTAGGGCATGGTGATCAACATTAGTTCTTGGCATTTTATGATTTGGAGTCTCCATTGTTCTAGATCTAAGTCTTCCTATTTTTGGATTTTTGCATGTTTTGATCTACTTTAGTTGGATTTTATGGGTTTTGATGCTTCCATGTGGAAGAGCATTCAGTTTCACCCAAGTTGGAGCTTTGGAAATCCAGATTTGGAGTTCGGATGGCCAAGTTGTGAGCTTTCGAAGCTTTGGGTTCAGCCATGGTGTTCTTGCTGTCTGGAGAAGACAGTGAGCAGTGTGTGCAGAGCTGTTTAGCTTACGCACCCTGAGCTACGCGCGCTCTTTAGTACTGTGTACGCAGACTTGAGTACGCTTCCTGTTGGAAGCGTGACTCCTTGAGTGTGCGTGACTTTTCACGTACGCAGCTCCCTTGAGCGTGCGTAACTTTTCACCCACGCTGCTCTCTGTAGCGTGCGTGACTTTTCACCTACGCTGCTCTCTGTAGCGTGCGTGACTTTTTACATACACTGCTCCCTTGAGCGTGCGTGACTTTTCACGTACGCAGCTCCCTTGAGCGTGCGTGACTTTTCACCAACGCAGCTCTCTGTAGCGTGCGTGACTTTTCACGTACGCTGCTCTCTTGCGTGCGTGACTTTTCACGTACGCAGCTCTCTTGCGTGCGTGACTTTTACGTACGCTGCCCTGAGCGTGCCTTGGTACGCAGACTTGAGTGTGCCCTGGTACGCAGACTTGAGCGAGCCTTGCGTGCGTGACTTCTACGTACACTGCTCTCCCGCGTGCGTGACTTTTACGTACACTGCTCCCATGCGTGCGTGCTTTTGTGCGTACGCTGCCCCTGACCCCCTTGCTTAACCCTTTGGCTCTTGGAGTATTGGTTTTATTTTTCGATTTGGTTTATCTTTTGTGGATTTGAGTTTTCCTGAGATCTGTTCAACACAGCATGACTATCTTGACCCGACATGGCCTAGCACGATTTTTAAGTAATTGTTTATGACTAGTACGGTTTTTGGATTTTCTGTGAATTATGATCCTGGTATTCTCTGATCTCCTTGGTAGTGACCCAGTGGGGTGCACACCTAACTTGTAACTTGTAACTTGTAACTTGTAACAAATCCTTGTGACTTGATAACTTGATAGTGGCCCGTGGCGGCACACTCCTGACTTGACTTGACTTGATAACTTAGCTTGACCTGCCTTGACACCGTGGGTGGTTCTTCTTGCTTGCTTGTGCAATCCACTTGTCTTGTCTTGCATCATGCCTAGGACGTGACTCCCTGATTCCCACGGTCAGGGATTCATATTGAATCTGGCTAGGTTAATGACTAGATTGAATCAAATAGTTCATGGAGAAATCCCCAGTTACCTGTTGCCCCTTTGGTCTCGGCCTTATATATATATATATACTTGGGATTTGTTGCTATCCGTCGAGATGAGTGCACTTCCAGCCCGCCGTCGAGTGTGGTACCTTAGGACACATGTATCTTACTACAGTGTGTCTGCTATATCCAGCTATCTTTTCCTTTTCTTGCTAGGATCACTCAGGTAGTAACAAACAGGTAACCAGACTTGGAATTCTCATTGCATCTTGCTAGTAATTAGGCCTGTGATAACCCTAGTTAGTTAAAGTAGTAAGCCGTAGTACTTGTTTAGCCGTGATTGATTGGATGGAGTCTAGTCCCGCTTGTCCTGTCCTGATCCTGTACAAGGTCATAACATGACATGATTACTCGTGCTTTACCTTAATCATGATTAATTACACGTCCTGATTTTTTGTATTTTATCTTACCGATAAATGGTGGAAGAAACCAAGTTTCGTTCAGACGAAGGGTTACAACCCCGGTCCTTGTTTGGTTTACGGGTTGTAACCTGGTTATCTGAATTGTCCCATGGTTATCTCATCGTATATCACCTGCCTGGTTTCTCCTTAATAATTGTCTTCATTATATAATTATTTCCTTTTTTTATGTTCTGATATGCTGGCTTTTGTTCTTATTTCGTGGCCTCCTTTGTGGCACTTGCTCTTTCTGGGGTCTGACCCAGCTGGTTTTGTATGGCCAGATACCGGAGCAGCAGCGAAGGGTCTACCTGCTTCCCAGCCCGATGGTGAACACTAGACGGAACCCGGGCAACGAGTGGGTTTTCTATTTTGTTTCGCTCACTCTATTGTAAAATTATTCTTTTGAGGCGTTTAGCCGACGAGCACCTGTTTAGCTCGTGCACTTTACTTCTGTCTGCCTACGGACTGTAATCATGATTGGCAACTCGAGGTTGATCATGTATGACTTAACTCTGGCTAGTCCTTACATTTTGTACGACTAGCTTCATGATCATCTGGATATGTAATGTTTGGGACGCCTTACAATTGTATATATGGTGATATGGTATCTTGTGATTATTATTAGTTGGTTGAGATTGAGATAATAGGATAATTTATGACCCTAAGAGACTGATGGCTTGTAGATAAACTCTCATATTTCTAGACAGCCGTGACCGTATAGTGAGATGGATTCCATTTCATTATACGTAGCTGGCTATGTCTGCCCCCGCTCTCCAGTATTCTGGTTCTGGGGCGTGACACAGACTTACGACATTTTTAATTCTTTTTTTGGTGAAGGTTCAAACCCACCTGAGCAAATAGCAACCAATCCGAAGGGGTGCCTTCCATCTCCTCCAGAAGTCGCTAGTTCTACACAACTTCCTGAAAAGAGAAAAAAGTCTAAGTATTGGAATTTTTTACTTTGATTTATGAAACTAATCCTGATGGTTCGCTTGTTTTAGATGCCAAGGGTGAACCAATACCGTGCAAGGCGCAATGCAAGAAATATTTGAACTAGTACGAATGGAAGAAGGGCGGCAGCACCGGGACCATATCCAGACACTACGACACTTGCTACGGGAAGGACACGCTTCAAACGTCCCAAACCCAAATAAGCTTTGGAGGTGCCACCGGTTCTTCAATGGGTAAATTTACTTACTCAGCTGCGCGTCATAAAACAGAATTAGTTAAATATATTATTCGTGATGAACTTTCTTTCACTTCGGGTGAAAGTAAATCTTTACGCGATTATGCAACATTGTCTCTAAACCCCTCCTTTACTAGAGTTAGTAGACAACAAGCTCGAAATGAGGCTATTCGTCTCTTTAAGGAACAGAGAGCCGCTTTGAAAGCGGTTTTACAAAATATTAGTAAGTTGTCTATTACTTCTGATATTTAGACTAGTAAGCAAAGTTATGCTTACATTTGTATTACTGTACACTATATAGATGCACAATAGATGTTGCAAAAATGCATCATCTGTCTTAAAATTATAGAATATCCACACACGGGCGCTGTAATTTCAAGTGCCATTTCTCAACGCGTACGTGAATATGATATTCACCACAAAATTTTTTCTGTCTCTTTGGATAATGCTTCAAACAATAATGCTGCTATGTCTTCTTTGTCATTGATTTTTCAGCCTATTTTAGAAGGTAGACTTTTGCATGTTAGGTGTGCTTGCCATATTATTAACTTAGTTGTTAAAGAATGTTTAGAATATTTTAGTCGCCATTTAGACACTCTGCGACAATGCTTGCACACTTTGAACACGTCTCCAAGTAGACAACAAAGTTTTGCATGAACATGCGCACATTTTGGTATTACTTTTAGAAGATTTGTGAAGGATATACCACATAGGTGGAACTCCACCTACTTGATGTTGAAATCTGCAATTCCTTTTAAGGATGTTATTATGTATTATTGTAATGCGGATCTCACCTTTGACTTCCAAGTTACTGCTGATGATTGGGTAGTAGCTGAAAGTATTTGTGAATTTTTAAATTTTTTTTACAATGCTACATGTATTCTTTCTGGTGTTTATTATCCCACATCTTGCTTAGCTTTACGTGAACTTTGTAACATTTTTTATTTATTTTCTAGATATAGGGATCTTCCAAATTTTGAATATGTTGTGAGAAATATGGAAGCCAAATTCAAAAAATATTGTTGTTTGGCTTTCATATTTGATCTTACAATCAAATTGGATGGCGTAGAGGCTTTATTAGATGAATTTGAAGAATATATGGATATAGATGTTACTGACATGAAAGTAGAAGTTAAACTTGCGTTGGACAGGTTAGTTATACTGTACGAAGAAAGAGCAGCGTCGACCCGACCAACTCAGGGGGGGCTAGCAGTAGCTCCGGCTTGGCGTCTAAGCTATCAACAGCCGGTCGCTTACTACAAAGGAAGAAACAAAAGCAATCTTCCCAATCTACTCAAGAGTTGTCTCTGTACCTTAGTTCTTATGAAGACGAAGAAGAGAGTACTCCAGATCACTTTGCCGTTTTAGAATGGTGAAAGAGACACGACAAGAGATATCCTGTTCTTTCTACCATAGCACGTGATCTACTAATGGTCCCGGTGTCTACGGTAGCATCGGAGTCCTGTTTTAGTGCAGGATTAAGGATGTTGAGCAGAAAGAGGGGCCGCTTGAAGCCCGATATCTTGGAAGCAATAGTGTGCGTACAAGATTGAATTAAAGCCGAGAGAAGAACCCAAAACCAGATAGATGAAAATCTTGATATTCACGAGCTGGACTTTGAATCGCTTTCGATGCATGAAGGCGAACAAGAATGAGGCTACGGTGCAAGGTATGTACATTTAATTTTTTACAATTTTTTTACAATTTTTTTACAAATTTACAAATTTCAAAATTTTAACTTATACTTTTTAATTTTTAACTTAAACTTTCAAAATTTAAATTTTAAATTATAACTTTCAAAATTTCAAATTTTTAACTTATATTTTTAAAATTTTAATTTATACTTTCAAAAATACAATTTTAAATTATAACTTACAAAATTTCAAAAATTTAACTTATACTTTCAAATTTTAAAATTTCAAAAACTAATTTTTTACTTTTAAATTAAAAAAAATATTTTTTAACTGCGCCTGTGCCAAACAAGCATTGCCGGTCCCAAGCCCGGATAAAGGAAGAGGGAGAAATATTTTTTTTTTTATCAAAATAACAATAGAAATTAAAATAAAAAAAACAAAAAAACATAAACAAAAACAATAGAAATTTTTTAAAAAAAAACCAAAACTGAACCGGGTTGGCCCGGTTCAACCCGGCTGAACTGGAGCCCGGCCCGGCCCGTGGACCGCTCCGGCCCGGCCCGACCACCCTGTGGTCCGGTTCAATGGGCGGGCTGGGCCCTTCCTACTCAAACCGGTCCGGGCCAGGCCCGGCCCGCTTGCTTGCCCGGTCCGGTTCAGGCCCGGCCCGAGCCCGGTTTGAACCGCAGCTTTTTGGACCGCGGGCTGGCCCGGACCGGCCCACGAACACCTTGAGCTCTCAGGTTGATGGGAATATATTCCACAATTATGTCAAATAAAATCTTATTGCAATTCAAGTTTAAAGTATGCCGCCTTTGAAGCCAGGGCCGACCCAAGTAATTGAGTTGTCCTATCCGAAGCTAGTTAATTTCGGTCGTCCCTTGATACTTATTGTAGGTCGATTATGGAGTTGGGATCACACTAAATTTGGAGGTTGTCCTATGGAGAAAAGGGTTGTCTAAGCCTGAAGTATTGTCAGACTTACCACTGGATCGACCATGCTTGAAGGAGGGAAGTAATACAAACTTGAAAAGTCACATGGATGCTATTTTATTTAAAACAAAGAACTAACAAGAAACAAAAGCCACTCTCCCCCTTTTCAAAGCAAACCCTAATTCACTAGCACACATCCATACATCTCATTAATTTGCGCTCTCTCTTTTCCCCTTCGTCGATCGTCTCCTATCTATAAGGAGCATAGGGATCAAAACTACCAGAATTGCTCCCTCCATAGCCATCTCCATACGCCGGGCCGCCGAAGTAGTACCCGCCCATCGAATCTCCATAGACCCCCTGCTGCTGCTGGTTAGGCCCCACATTCATCCCGGCTGCAGTACCGAACAAGCCCGGCTCCACCCCCGTCCCGACCGCAGGGTTCCCCATCGAAATGGGTGCCGGCTGCAGCTGCACCAACCCCGCACCCGACCCCGTCCGCCTCACCGGCAGAGGGTCCCCCCTGATCGAGCCCCGGTGGTCCCCCTCCACCTCCCGGTACTTGTGGAGGAAGTAGGTGAGGGGGTCCACGTAGTCGTCGAACCCTAGCTTGCTCATCGCCCATATGACATCCTCTGCAGTGATGGTCTTCCGCTGCTCTCGCTGGCACCGCTCGTTGGCCTCGCTGGTTATGAAGCTTATGTACTCGGAAACGCACTCCTGGATGGTCTCCTTGGCGTCGTCGGAGATCTTCGCATGCGAGGGGAGGACGCGGCGCATGATGCGGATGACGTTGGCTATCGGCATGAACCGGTCCTGCTCGCGGACCACGTACTGGCCTGCAGCACCATTGTTAGGGCCAGCAGCAGCAGCAGCATTGGCATTGTGGGTGTTGCTGCCGTTGGCATTGTTTCCTGCATGCAGTAGAAAATGTACTAACCTTTGGTTAAATTCATGGGGGTTGAAGTACTACTATAAATGTTTCCTGACCTTTATTACAAGGATTACATTTTATTTTACTGGTTGTACAATTGGAGTTTTTGAGTATAATAAAAATCCTTAGATTTGTAGTCTACTATGGATATATGTGTTCATGTAACTAATTTTCTGAAAATAAGATTTCACACCTATAAACTAAGACTTAAAAAAATTTCAAAACACTAAAAAAAAAGGTTTGATAACTACATATGAAAATAATGCGAGATCAAAAGAGAAGAGTTTATATGAGATGCATTCACAAATAAAAGAAATGCAGCTATATATGGCACATATATATATATCTAGATCATTGTCACAAGACCAGCAACAAAAGAGAATGAAATTCTTGACCACCAAAAAAAACCTAGTAAAGCACATGCATGCATGCAGAAGAATAGAATGGAGAAGCGATCGAGGCTTTATACCAGGAACGGCATCCATCTTCTTCTTCTTCCTTCTAAAAATAACTAAGTACTCTTTAAGCTTATGTTGGAAAAACAACTTGGAAGCATGCATATATAGGGAAGAGAAGGGAAGAAAACCAAATGAAGCTAGTTAGTTACATAGTAAGTAATTAATTATCGCAGTTAACTAGCATGGGAAATTACAGAGCCATTAATTGGGTCTGGCATGCATGCATGACTCCAGGAGAGAGGAGAAATTGTACTAGTGTTTTGAGTTTCTTGTGGCTTGGACCACATTAATTTGGATTCCAATGACTTGGTAACTTCAAGCAACTTACGCAGTTATGACACCAAATTGACTCACAAAAGTAAATATGAGAGAGACAGGGATTTCAAATAATTTTTTAAAGGAAAAAAAAAAAAAAACTATTCTATCAAAAAGTCAAAAAAGAAGGGAAGAGAAAAAAAGAAGTCCATCCTCAGTATGTACTGACTAGTCCGGGGCTGATGACAGGCTGGATCGGACTGGGCCGGGCCAAGTATAGCAAACTCCAAATTCAGTCTGACACAGAACCTGGATTTTGAGGCCTGGGCCTGGGTTGGTTCGTGAGAAAACTAAAAATTAGACGTAGGAAAATGAAAAAAAAAAAGAAGGTCTTTGAGCTTAAAAAAATTAGTATATAAAAGATAATGAATATAAAGAAATTTTATTAGTTTTACTGTTTTTATTAATTTCTTATATTTAATATGACATTTTTTCTTGAAAAGCTAAAAAGTAAAAGTACAAATTTTATTTAGAATTTTATCTTAGTCCTTAGACTTCATGGCCAACTTTTTGTGAATTTTTGTTGCCACTTCATTGTTCAGCTCTAATAGGGCCGTCCATGGTAAGAGACTAAAAGTCCAACTAATTAAATATTGGCACCTTCATCTTGTAAGTGTTGAGTCCATTTTTTAGCACGAACCTAATCTTGAACGCAAACGCAAATGCAAATTTCTAAAATATATGGTAGCATTCTACTTGTCTTCATGCTTAGTATTCTTGAACCTGGAAAAAAAATAATAATTTGTTGCTACCGTGGACATAGGGTCCATTAGAAGATCACGTTCCAATGAAAAAGTATGATAAGTTTTTTTTTTCATGTTTTTTTTTTCACAATTCTAAAATTGAAAAATAATCTAAAATCCTCGTCATCTTTATCATAGGAGTTTAAATACAAGGACAATTCTTAGGTTGAAAGAGAATATTATTTTTGTTTCTTCCTTTGTAATATAAATTTAAACTTAGAAATTAATCTAGAGGTACTACTAATACCTTGAACGGTTATACCAGGTTTGTTCGATATAATTTATTTTTCACATAAATTAATTAGAGTCTCTATTTAATTTTAAATTTTAAGCTACCTACATCAACATTTATATTATCATAGAAATTATCTAACAATATAAATACACTATCTAATTTTATTTTAGAATATAAACCATAACAAAACATATAAAAGAGTTATTTAACCCAATATTTTAGAAATTTTATTTCCATGTTAGAAACAACACAACGAAAACAAGGAGAATTTCTATATTTTGCAAATAAATGATATATATTAGTAATTTCTGTTAAAACTAAAGGAGAACTTGGATAATAAATTTCAGATAAAATACATGTAATGTTATAAATTTTTTTTTTTCTAAAAATTCATAAATTGAAGTAGCAACTAACTAATCATTCTTAATTATTTGGTAGTCAATACTTGTATTTACATTAATATAGTGTGTAATAACATCTTTATATTTAATACAAGATTTTTACATCAAATAGGTAGAATTCAATCTATGTGGTGCATCCTTAACAAATCTCCTAAATGTCAAAGCATATTGTGCACATAAACATTTTAAACTTTTGTTGCCTACTTGGAGAACATTCAAACTAATTAGACATGTTCTAATATTTTCTAAATTCGCCTGGAAAATTAAAGGCATTCTTGTACAATTAAACTAACAATATGACAAGCACATCTTATATGAAAAAATCGTCAGTTTAATGAAGGCAAAAATTAAGATTTTAAATATTGATACAGGAAGTATTATTAATAGCATTACAAAATGAATTGAAAAGAATTTATTATTATTACTATATTCACGTATAGTAATATGGCTTCCCCGATTGCAGATCTAGTATGTAGAAATTTCAACGATCTTAGTCAAAGAATTTATTTTTGTAAAATCCATTCTGCATTTAAATAATGTGCCGTGTTACAAACAAAATAATAAATTTATTTACTAGTTCGTTAAAGAAAATTTACTAATAGTTACAAACTTTACTTTAAAGATGATTTTTCTTTTTTTCAAAATTTTAACAACTTCTATTCTAATAGTAGATCTAGAAACTTTAGTAAAACAAGGATTTATCATAATACATGGACAGTCATATTATGATTGACTCTCACCAAATATAAAAAATTATTCATCACAAAATATATTTCGTTAAGTTGCCTTTTATGAGCAACAAAATAAGTAAAATTTCATACTAAAGGTCGTTGAGGACCGATGCTTAACTATGTTTGTCTAGCATTAACTATGTTCTTGCTATAACAACTTTCATAGTCTCTTTTTAAAGTTTTCGTGTCATCATTTTTTTTCCATTTAACAATTTTTTTGCTAGTGCAACTTTAGGTATTGGTTTTGGTTTTGGGATCTAAGACTTCATTTTCCTCGTTATTTGTGACAAATAGTTTAGTATAATATTTGTGACAAAAATGCTTAGCCAGGACAAACCGTTGCAGTCCATGTGAAGTGATAATTAGATATGATAAAGGACATATAGGGGTACATGTTAGAGTTGGTTTGGTGAAAGTTTGTTCGACAAAAAGTAGAGAAACAAGGGTTAGAAGATGACAAACATGTTGTTTGAATTTTTCGTGTAGGCTGAAATTAGTGTTGGAGTTTGGCCTTATACTGACCAAACGACTACCCGAGGCTCCTTGGGGGCTTAATAGTATTTGCAAAAATAAAAGTCTTCGAAGGAAAACTTAAATACAAACTAAGAAAGAAAAGTATAAAAGTATAATTTGATTCTGGGAAAGTACAACTGTAGGAATCTGATCAGAAGACGATCACTTTATCCCTTGGACGATACGATGTTGGAGAAGAAAAGCTCTTGAACGTGCTGCAGAAGCGATGGAGAAGTGCCGAGAATTCTTGTCAGAAGATAATGATTATTAATGATGCCTTGAGAAGTGATTTTAGAACTCTATTTAAAGAGTTTTGGATAACTGCCAAACAGTTACATTGATTGGCGCGCAGTATAAAATACACTAAAACCATATTCTGTTTCATCTATTTGCGTGAATGGTTAACTTTACTGTATGGGACACATGGCTTTCTGTGAGAGAAATGCGCTTGATCATGGACAGTATCGTGTGTACATTCTTCGAGATAAGTGGCATGTGCGCCACATCATCCTTAACTACTTCTGAAGGATTGATTGGCGCCAGTTTAATGAATTGCGCTGTTGATTGGCGCCAACTATGAATGACACTGAGTGTTAAGTCGGTGAAGAGTTGATCACTTCATGCCATTTGTTAGATGGCGCTGAAAAAGTATAGCGGTTGTCATAATGACAAATTTGGCACAAATCTTCCTCGAGCGCCGCGTGCTCAGAACTCGAAGGGATTTCCTCGACTGTTGTGCTGCTAATCATCATGACTGATGATTTAACTTTTTGGGGAAGATTGCCATGTGGTGGCCTGGCACTATTTGATGGATGGCGCCATTTGATGCTAGACGCCATTTGATGCTAGGCGCTGTACGCTATCTGCGAATGACGTGGCGCACTTCTGTTAAGAATTTTTAGCTTCTACAAATAGAGTTGAAGAGGAATCTCTTAGGGTCGTCGTGGAGGTGGTTGCACGTCAAATAGAGGTCAAGGAGTGGTCCAAAAGGTGGCGGCGGTGGGTGAAGGTGTGCTGGCTGGTTGGGGTTGTAGGTAGGGGAGGTTTTGGGTATATGGAGGAGAATATGACAACTATTAGGGGAATATATTTGTAGGATTTTGAGGGTAAGAGGGTTAGGGCTTGAGTAGAGGTGGTTTTGGTAAGGTTTTACGGGTTTTTCTAGGTCCATACCAAGAGATATAGTTAAAGGATCTTTAAAAGATTTAATGGGTTCCAATTATGTAAATATGGATTTGTGTATAGGATTAAATATAATACGGATGGACGTAAATTGATAAAAAATCAATCTAAATTAATTCTATCAGGTTAGGGAAACCTAAAATAAGCTCTACCACTTCTAGTTGGGCTAATTTCGGATCGAGGTAGCTAGTTAAGTCCCGAAAGCAAAAAAAATATGTCTTTGTGACTTGTGTGTATAAGTAGCACATAGAAACTCATCTGAGTGGGACACGAGTGACATGTTTGTAGTAGGCTCCGAGTAGATATATAAAAGCCATATATTGGGTCAAAATTTTGAGTCGAGGTTGGGCCTCCAATTTCAATTGAAAAATACATCGATATTATAGTAGGTGTTATAGTTGACCTTTTGACCCAAAAATTGTATAATAAAAATAGAGTATAAGGAGACATATTTGAGTAGGATATGATATACCTAAATGAAGATGGACTCGTCTAGATCACACATATAAAATTTGTTTTAATAAATTAACAATTGTTGAATCAAAGCTATGATAAAGAGTATTAATAGTCAAAAAGAAAAGTGAAAATATACTTAATAATAAACAATTCTATTAAAATAAATTAAAATAATAAAATAAATACCCAAAATTCGGAGTGCTAATATGGTGGATTCTTTGTGGTGGCTTGTCCCTTCTCCGCTACTCCTTCTTGCTTAATTAATGAATTCTCTATCTTACCTTGTTACTGATGGAACTAGGAATTCTCAGGAACCCTAGTTTGGTGTGCATATTGATCGATGGAAGTTTAACAGATCTAAGACATGTTCTAACCCTTCATAGCGGAACTAGGGTTCACGAATTATACCTACGACGGGAAGAATAAGACACTTTCCAACAACCTCGAGCAGTCACGACTCCAAGATCTTCTTCACGTATTCCTTCCTCGGGTTGGACGTCGTGTGGACGACAATCTTCCAGCCTTTTCTTCTCCTTGACAGTCCTCTCTTTCTCTCCTTACATGAATCACAAATTTAGAGAAAGCTTCTTATTTTTTATATGATAGTGACGACCAAAGAATAGAGGATATATATAAGGCTACGATAGGGACCATGAAGAAAAATTAGGGTTAGGTCTCCTAACGGATATAGATATCCTGTGTTCAGTCCAAACACACAATCCAGACCCATTAACAATAGCTTGGTTCCCTAAAGAGCTATTATTGTACTACCTTCCTAATCGCAAATTATGATTGTGGGCTCCTTTCATTATATTCTCGTTTGGCTTTCCATGTTAAGATATCGAATGTCCGTCGATCAAATTAAATTACTGACAATTATATTGATCGGCATCTTTTATCCTTAAGTAATACCACTCAACTTTATTTATCATGTCGAATATAATCCACCTGCAGGGTTTACATGACAATTCTTATGAGCTCCTTAAGGGGACATCATCAACCTGACGTATCGGGACATGGATTCCTTTTATAATCAACAATCTATCATACATACAATATTATTACTAAATTCATAAAGGTTATTGACCCATAATAAATCTCATTCTTTTATGATTCAAAGTAATGCACACTGCATATACATGTCTGTTATTATATTCGGATTAAGAGCACAAGCATCCATAATAACATAGGTGTTTGTTCTCTTATGTAGTCAGTACAAAGAGAACAACCTCAAGTGGTCTCAATACACACAAAGTGTACTAGGGTAAACCTATAGTCAAGATAGACTAATACTAGATTACACTACAACCTTTCCAATAGATTATCCAAGTCCATCTAGGTTGTGAACTATTTATATATTCTATAGGGAACTGATAATATGATCTTCTGTGTGACACTATACACCATATTATCTACAATATAGAATATTAGACACTTGCATTAACACTTGCAATAAATACAATATGCAAACATTTATCCATATAATTCTCATTCAAAATTTAAGAAAATAAAGATAATATACAAAAGTGATATTTTTAGTATATAATCCTAACAATTTTCCACTTATACTTAAAGCATTACTTTTCAGTATACTGTTACAAATCTCTCACTTATACTTAAAGCCATGCTGCTACACATATGACTCCCATTCATTCAACATAACTATCAAAAGCCTTAGCTGGTAAGCTCTTTGTAAAGGGATCAGCTAGGTTGTCGGCTGATGCTATCTTGATCACAATAACTTTTTCTTTCTTTACGAAATCTCGTATCAGGTGGTACTTACGCTCAATATGTTTACCTGTCTTATGGGCTCGTGGTTTCTTCGAGTTTGCAACTGCACCACTATTATCACAATAAAGTGTAATAGCCTTAGGCAAACTAGGTACCACATCCAAGTCCAACATGAAGTTTCTGAGCCAAACTGCTTCTTGGGCTGCCATATACTCGGTTTTTATGGCAGAATTAATAATACATTTTTGTTTGATACTCCTCCACATAATGGCTCTACCTTCCAAAGTAAATACATAATCTGAGGTAGATTTTTTGGAATCCCTATCTGACCGAAAATTTGAGTCTGTATACCCCAAGGAAACTAAACTATCTGCCTGGTAAACTAGCAGATACTCTTTAGTTCTTTTCAGGTACTTCAAAATATGCTTTACGGTAGTCCAGTACTTTTGTTCTGGGTTAGACTGATATCTGCTGACCATGCCAACGACAAAGTAGATGTCTGGTCTCGTACATAGCATTGCATACATTAAGCTTCCTACTGCTGAAGCATAAGAAACTGCTTTCATGTTCTCTATCTCTTTAGGTGTACTCGGACACTGCTCATTTGATAGAGCAATCCCATGCCTAAAAGGTAAGAAACCTTTTTTAGAATTTTGTATGCTAAAACGAGTTAGTAGAGTATCGATATAGGAAGCTTGGGACAAGCCCAACATCATTTTCTTGCGCTCTCGTAGAACTTTGATCCTAAGGATGTGACCTACTTCTCCCAAGTCCTTCATATCAAACTATTTGGATAACCATACCCTTACATCACATAACACCTTCATATTGCTTCCAATGAGCAAGATGTTATCTACGTAAAGTACTAGGAATACCACCACATTTCTGTCACACTTTCTGTATACACATGATTCATCCTGACATTGATCAAATCTATAGGATTTTATCACCTGATCAAAACATATGTTCTAATATTTGGATGCCTGCTTAAGTCCATAAATGGACTTCTTGAGCTTACAAACAAGATACTCTTGGCCCTTTTCAATGAACCCATCCATTTGTTTCATATAGATGTCTTCTTCAAGACTTACATTAAGGAAAGCTGTCTTGATATCAATTTTTCATATCTCATAATCGAGATAGGATGCAATAGATAAAAGAATCCAGATAGACTTAAGCATGACTACTGGCAAAATGATTTTCTCATAATCGATACCCTCTCTTTGAGTAAAATATTTTGCAACAAGCCGAGCTTTAAAGGTTTCAACCTTACCATTTGATCCACTTTTTCTCTTATAAACCCACTTGAATCCAATGACTTTTACACCAACGGGTGGTTCTACAAGCTCACAGACCTGATTGGAATCTATAGATTCTATTTCAGATATCATTGCTTTTTGCCAAGACTCTGCATCTTTATCTTGGAGTGCTTCGTTGTAGGTACATGGATCATAATCTTGTTCCTCAGGGATGAAGTCTGACGACTTTTCCAAGAATATATATCTATCAGGATGTATCACAACCCTTCCACTACGATGAGGTACTATCGGTTGTGGTATAACATTTGTGACATGTTATGCGGTTACTTGTGGCTCATCCTCTTGTACTGTTGGTACTGAAGCACTTGGTGTCTTATCTTTCATTTCTTCTAGAACAACTCTACTTGTGGGTTTATGGTTCATCACATAGTCTTCCTCTAAGAATCGGACATTGGTGCTAACAATGGCCTTCTAATCCTTAGGACTATAAAATAAACCTCCTTTCGTTTCTTTTGGATAGCCTACAAATAAGCGTACTTCTGTACAAGATTCAAACTTATCTGCTTTTCATCCAGCACATGCGTTGGACTACTCCAAGTTTGAACATGTTTCAAACTAGGCTTACACCCAATCCACAGCTCTGTGGGAGTAAGAGGTACTGACTTAGAAGGCAAGTTCAAATATAAGCTACAATCTCTAAGGCATATCCCCAAAATGAATCTGGTAAATCCGAATAACTCATCATTGATCTAACCATCTCCATAAGAGTTCTGTTCCTTCTTTTGGTTACACCATTCTGCTGGGGCATTCCAAGTGCAGTAATATGTCAAGGTGCATAAAGACAATCTCTCAATGTCAAAGACTTATTAATACCAAAAGATAAATTCCTTCTAAGTAAACAGAAACTAAATTGAATATCCATCCTTAACTAACATAGAAACAGAAACTAAATTCCTTCTAAGTAAAGGTGCATAAAGACAATCTCTCAATGTCAAAGACTTATTAATACCAAAAGATAAATTAACATCTCCTATTGCAACGATCGCTACTTTTGTATCGTCATCCATGAACAAGCATATCTCTCCATCACTGAGCCGTCTGGTTTTCTGGAACCCCTGCAATATATTGTAGACATGATTAGTAGCTCCTGTATCTACACACCAGGTGCCTGTAGATAACACCACTAAACATGTTTCAACTACTAGTAAATGGGATATACCTTCTTTGTTCCCTTATTTAAGAAGTGGACAGTCACTCTTCCAATGTCCTGACCCTTTGCACTTGAAACATTTCTTTTGACTTTTTCATAGCGCATTGAGATCCCATGACTGTTTTTGCTGAGTTTTCTTGTTTCTGAATGTTATTTTTCTTCTTACCGCCTTTTGGCTTAGAAGTAGAAGCCTTTTTTCAGAAACATAAATATGACTACTCTGCCTAAAGAGAGCTTCAGCATCATGTACCTCTTTCGCAAGTTCTGCCAAACTATACAACCTTTTGTTCATATTGTAGTTAAGACAAAAATTGTCAAAACTTTTAGGCAGAGTCCCAAGAATGTATCAACCTAGGATTTCCTATTGATTTCGGTTCCAAGGATCTCCATCTCATTCAGATGACCCATCATCTTGAGAACATGATCCCTTACTAGCGTACCTTCAGCCATTTTTGTATTCATCAAATACTTCATAGTAAACTGCCTACTTGCTGTACTCTAATGTTCGAAGAGTTTCTTGAGGTTATACATCATGTCATAAGCTGTGGTCGTGGCCTGATGCTGATGTTGCAGTATATTTGACATAGATGCCAGAATATAATATCGCGCCATCTCATCTGCCTTTATCCACTTCTTATAAGCCTCTTTGACCTCTTTATCAGAATTAGCATCAAGCTTAGGTGAGCATTCATTATTAAGTAAATATTTGTACTATTCAACAGTTAGAACAATGTTCAAATTATGTTTCCAGTCAATATAATTAGGTCCAGTAAGTTTGTTTTCTTTAAGAATCACCATAAGTGGACTAAAAGAACCTATTTTTAAAATTCTGAAAATCACATAAATAAAAATTATGTAGGGCAAAATTTTATTTGAATTAATTAAATATTGATTCTCTCAAAACAATAATAACAAATTCACCAACACCTTGAACACCATGAATTTAGCATGCCACACAATAGTGTGGACGTATACAAATTCAACTTTGTTCAAGTAGGTACTACCCATTAATTTTACTATCATGTCAACATAATTTTATGACAAATAAAATTAATATGTTGGTCTTGCTCTGGTCATACAAATAATTACAGTGACTCCGATGGGAAGGATACCACTATTTGTATCTAAGTGTATACCATTACTTAATACTAAGTCCATTACCTTGTAATGAGTTTCTTCAGATGAAGAAGTGAACACATACTAGGTAACTTTCTACAATTATCCCTAAGGAAGTTTGTACTGGTGATCCATAATTATACTCATCCGATATGAAGAAAGGCAATAAAGCCAACACGCAAGTATAATTACATCACCTACAAACCAGTAATAGAGAACATGAGATTTATACTAAATAAATTTTATCTCCCACTTAGTTACTTAACAATAAGAGTTTTTCTACTAGTTGATATTATGTCCATGTTGTCCATTATTAATGCAGGCTTAGTTTTTTATAAAAAATATCCACAGAATAATAAACATGCATAATCAAAAAATTAAAGCAAAATAATAATAAACAGAAGAAAAATATCTAACTATTATGGTCATCTTTTCTGCTCTGTCCTCAACTATCCGAATCCAAAATCTGGTACTGCGCAGACTTATTCGGGGTTCGATTTGCCCGATCAGGTTGCATGGTTCGGGGCAGCGCCCCGGTTTTATATATATAAGTTTTGGCTGTCGATTCCTTCATTGAAAATCATTCGTCTGTCTCTGGACTGCTTAAAATCAGCATCTCGTTCGACGTCAGAAATAGCCACTACCGCCATCACGATTGATAAAAAAATAATTAAAATTACATCAATCCTATGCCTCCCGAAGGAGTTCACACATAATCTAGATTAAAAGATTAAAATTATAAGCACGATCAACCTTCGTGATTTTAATTACATTCACAACAACAACAACATCCACGGCATGTCCATAGTTTAAAATAATACAAACAAAACATGTATTAGACTATAATAGTTGGATCTAAGATGCCTGCAAAACTGAGTAAGAACAGATCTACATCTACCAACTATTGCACAATGCATGTTTTATTGGACAACATGGATGTATCAATCAATACACAGATCTAAGCTGGCTCTGATACCAATTGATGGAACTGGGAATTCCTAGGATCCCTAATTTGGTGTGCGTATTGATCGATAAAAGTTTAACAGATCTAAGACGTGTTCTAACCCTTCATAGCGGAACTAGGGTTCATGAATTATACCTGCGATGGGAAGAAGAAAACACTTTCCAGCAACCTCGAGCAGTCACGACCCCAAGATCTTCTGTATGTATTCCTTTCTCGGGTTGGACGTCGTGTGGGCGACGATCTTCCAACCTTTTTTTCTCCTTGACAGCCCTCCATTTCTTTCCTTACGTGAATCTTGAATTAAGAGAAAGCTTCTTATTTTTTATATGATAGTGGCGGCCAGAGAATAGAGGATATATATAAGGCTACGACAAGGACCATGAGAAGAAATTATGGTTAGGTCTCCTAACGAATATGGGTATCCCGTGTTCAGCCCAAACACACAACCCAGGCCCGTTAACAATAACTCGGTCCACTAAAGAGCTATTGTTGCACTACCTTTCTAATCCTAAATTATGATTGTGTGCTCCTTTTATTATATACTCGTTTGGCTCCCCATGTTAAGATATCGAATGTCAGTCAATCAAATTAAGTTACTGACAACTATATTGATCGACATCTTTTATCCTTAATTAGTCCACTCAACTTTATTTATCGTGTTGGATATAATCCATCTGCAGGGTTTACATGACAATCCATATGAGCTTCTTAAGGGGACATCATCAATCCGATTTATCGGGACATGAATTTCTTTTATAATTAGCAGCCCATCATACATACAATATTATTACCCAATTCATAAAGGTTGTTGACCCATAATGAATCTAACTCTTTTATGAGTCAAAGTAATGCACACTGCATATACATGTCTATTATTATATCCGGATTAAGAGCACAAGCATCCAAAATAACAGAGGTATTTATTTTCTTATGTAGTTAGTACAAAGAGAACAACCTCAAGTGGTCCTGTTCAATACACACAAAGCGTACTAGTGTAAACCTATAGTCAAGATAGACTAATACTATATTACACTACAACCTTTTCAATGGGTTGTCCAAGTCCATCTAGATTGTGAACTATTTATATATTCCATAGGGAACTGATAATATAATCTTCTGTGTGATACCACATACCATATTATCTACAATATAGAATATCAGACACTTGCATTAACACTTGCAACAAATACAATATGCAAACATTTGTCCACATGATTCTCATTCAAAATTTAAGAAAATAAAGTTAATACAAAAGTGATGCTTTTAGTATATAACCCTAACAGTTACGTCCATTGATCGATGATGCCTTAGTTGAATTAACGATAGAAATAACACAAGTAATACCAATAAGATGTTAATATAATTAACACACGAAATATGAACTGATAATGCTATGAAAACAAGAATGAAATGATGTATGTTCCTATGAGAAATTAAATGATATGAGAAATGATGAAATAGGGTGATCGATGAATCACCAAGTGAAATAATAAGGCAATACTAGAATTGAATAGCCACCAAGTTATGATGCAAGGAATGAGAATGTACAATGCATGTCTATTTACTTCTAATATTTTATCATGCAATTTATTCTTATAATTGAGTCATATATGCATTCGTATGGTGATGGACAACTTGTGCACAAGGTGGTAAATTTTCTCGAACGGTACCTGGAGCACTTGGACTAATTCGACCTAGGGAAAATATAAAACGTGCTATGGTGGCACGGGGTAATTATGAAACTTTCACGAGACGTGCAACCTATGACGAAATGGTGCATAGCTCCATCCTATGTATTTTCATGGTGGAAAACACCAGTGACAATGTAGTCAAGATGCATGCTAACGAATGTCTTATGTAGGGACGGTAAGTATTATATCATGTACTTATGCAGTGATGGTGGATCGACTGTTCATAAAGTTTTAATGCATATCGTATGTATTTTGCTACTACTTTCGATATTTATTATGAATATGAATTGTTAATTTAGTCCATAATAGTAATAAAAAGATCACATTAATTAAATGCTTGTCATATATCTAGAAGAATTGGTTTGGCTGAGTGGGCCTATTGAGACTCACCAGTATATTTCCAAATGTGCTGACCCCTCCTCCACATATACTAGAGAAAATGTGATCGCGGGAAGAAAATAAAGCTTTTGCTGTTGTTTCCAAGCTTTTTCCTAGCAAAGTTTTCAAAGTATTTCGACATTTTGTTGTGCTTAGATTTTTAGTTGTAATAAAGGGGCATAATGTGTGGAATGAGAAATTACTTCAGGACAACCAATCCGTTATGTTCTTTTTGCAAAGTTATGTAAGTCAGAATGACACATTCAAAGTTGTACTAAGAAAGTTATATTCCGCTGAAGTTATTCAATAAAATGATCAATTCCTTCCTATACCGTGCATCCAATATTTCAGCTGTGTTGCTGAGTTTCAATATTTTTAAAAGTATTATATTGTGAAAGTTCTGCCTTGTAAAAATATAATTTAGACTTGTATGGCATCATGCCCGTGGTGACTTATCGGTTTTACATAATCGAGGCATGACATGATGCGATTTCGTCCGATGCGTGGCTTCAAGATACCTAGGCCATCATTGAGGTAGTAGGAGTTCTGGCTAGGATGTGTGTCATAGTGGTCAGGCTATAGTTGTTGGCTTTGGCCCACAATTTTTGGGCAGTTCTGGAGGTCTCTCATTGACAGTTCCTTAGGCAAATTTTAGTAAAAGATTATAGACTTAGTATTTTAATGCGGTGTCGTGTTATTATCTATACTAGAGGTTTAACAAAATTAGGCAACATGGGAGATCATTGGATGGCTATACGATAGAGATTTTCTGACTTAGTTAGTTTGCTTCCACCTTTGATTGAGATAAGAGATTCCAATAAGGGCTTTATATTGAGATCATCCTAGTGGTGGAGTATCATGAGTTCTATACTTTTGATGTTGTGTTAAGGGTCACGAGGAGGCATGAGTATACCTCCTAGAAGATTATGGAGAGGAACAAGGGTCAGAAGATGTCTCACGCCACGAGAGACTCTTCTTCCCATTCATCAGCACCTACACGTGCAATGCGAGCCTTGGAGATCGGATCTCCGAGGAGAGCAGATCCTGCATTAGAAGTCTTTCTAGACACGACCTCAACAACATAAGCAGTCTCCTTTAGTAGGGTGTTCCCATTATGGGAAGTTACGGTCGATTCATTCAGAGTATCGTAGGGTTCATGGATTGTGTCTTATATGTGGAGCTTCAGACTACTTGATGAATGCTTGTCTATGTAGGACTTCTGCTGGATCATTATCAGTTTAGCCAGTGGATTTATTGACCCCGACAGGTTCACAGCTCAAGAGTCTTGCTCCAACACAACATATTAAGCCCCGAGGCCTTTATCGACTCAATCTAGCCTCTCTAATAACAAAGGCTCAATAGTATGTGCAGGCTCAGGCTTAGGTTCAGGTTAGGCAGAGAGGCCAACATCATAAGGAACTAGCATCCAAAGGGCAGGGACATGCTTTTACGCTTATCTTAGAGGAGGCATTGGCATCAGAAGAGGTGGTAGAAGGTACTATTCTCATATATTCTCATTCAGCTTTATTTTTATTTGATTATAAAGCATCTAATTAATTTATATCTGCTCGATTTTTGACATGAGTTGGATTGGATCCTGAGTCATTATGTTAAGGCTAAATATACTTAATAGTAATGGTCTTATAGGAGTAGATAAAGTTTATGCCTTGTGTTGATTCATAGTGCGGGAGAGAGTTTCCTGCGAGATTGATAGAGTTTCCTAGGAAAGATTATGATGTCGTCCTAGGTATAGATTGGTTGAGTGCTCGACACAAGATGATAAATTGCCATGCTTGCAAAGTTATCTTTCGTATTCTCGATGAGGATGAGTTCTCATTCTTTAGAGGAGTGGTGATCTCCGTTAATTATTATGGGGATGACAGTAATTGAGGAGGTGCAACTTCCTAGGAGTTTTCTGATGTATTTCCCAATGAGCTTCCAAGCATGCTGCTAGTTTGAAATGTAGAGTTCTACATTAATTTAATTCTAGAGAAAGCTTCATTGTCAAAGATAGTCTATAGGATGTCATCATCAGGGTTGATAGTATTATACCAGATGATTGAGGATTTAAAGACCAAGGGATTCATTTATCTTAGTGGATCGCCTTAAGGAGCCCCGATGCATCTTATAAAAAAGAAGGACGACACATTACATTTATGTGTTGATTATCATCGGCTAAATACGGTAACCACTAAGAACAAATAATCCTTGGACATAACTGATGAGTTGTTCGATAAGCTTAATAGGGCTGTTGTGTTGTCTAAGATGGATTTGCTCTGGTAATCATCAAATCAGAGTCTGAGAGCAGGGTATGTCGAAGATTACATTTAGATTTAGATATAGCCATTAGAAGTTCCTTGTGATGCCTTTTGGACTGACTTTATGCTAGCGGTATTCATGGATCTTATGAATGACATCATCATGCCCACATAGACCATTTTATGATAGTGTTCATTGATGATATTTTGGTCTATAATTTGGGCGATGCCAAGCATGAGTAGTATCTTTATGTGGTTCTTTAAATTCTTCGGGAGCATCAGCTATATCAGCAAGTGCAATTTTTGGCTAGATCATATTTCTTTCTTGGGGTATATCATTGCTGGAGATGATGTCGAGTTGGACCCCGAGAAGGTGGAGGCTATCGAGAGTCGGCCAGTATCTATTATAGTTGTAGATATGCATAGTTTTTTTGGATTGGCAGGATACTACAGCTAGTTTGTAGTAAACTTTGCTAGGATCTCTGTACCCATGACATGGCTGATGTGCAAGCATGTGTGATTTGAGTGTTTTGATGTTTATAAGGCTTCTTTTGAGAAGCTTAGGGGAGTTTGATCTCAGCTCCTATTCTGACACTTCCGACGGGACCAAGTAGGTTCACTGTTTATTGTCATACGTCAGGTAAGGGATTAGGATGTGTCTTTATGCATCATGGCACAGTTATAGTTTATGAATCTCGACATCTTCGAGACCATAAAGGAAACTACATGATATATGATCTGGAGTTAGCTATAGTTGTGTTTGCACTCAAGATTTAGAGGCATTATCTATATGGGGATCGAGTAAATATTTTTACTGATCACAAGAGCTTAATGAATATGTTTATCTAGAGGTATCTCAATATGTGACATAGAAGATGGGTCTAGTTACTAAAGGACTATGTTCTTAGCCTTCAATATTATCCAAGAGAGAACGTTGTTGTAAATGCTTTGAGCAGGAGAGTAGTGATGGAACTGGGGATTCCCAGGACCCTTACTTTGGTATGCATATTGATCGATAGAAAGTTAAACAGATTTAATACGTGTTCTAACCCTTCATAGGCAGAAACTAGGGTTCACGAATTATACCTACGGCGGAAAGAAAAGTAGTTTCTGGCAATCTCGAGCGGACGAACCCAAGATCATCTGCACGTATTCCTTCCTCGAGTTGGACGTCGTGTGGGCGACGATCTCTCAACCTTTTCTTCTCCTTGGCAGCCCTTTCTTTTTTTCCTTACGTGAATCATGAATTTAGAGAAAGCTTTAGATTTCTGATCAGTAATTTGGTGGCCAGAGAATAGAGGATATATATAGGCTACGACAGGGACCATAAGAAGAAATTAGGGTTAGGCCTCCTAACAGATCTGGATATCCCGTGTTCAGTCCGAACACACAATCCAGGTCCATTAACAATAACTTGGTCCACTAATGAGCTATTGTTGCACAACCTCTCTAATCCCAAATTATGTTTATGGGTTCATTTTGTTATATGCTCGTTTGGCTCCCCTTGTTAAGATATCGAATGTCCGTCGATCAAATTAAGTTACTGACAACTATATTGATTCGACATCGTTTATCCTTAAGTAGTACCGCTCAAATTTATTTATTATGTCGGATATAATCCACCTGCAGGGTTTACATGACAATCCTTATGAGCTCCTTAAGGGAACATCATCAACCCGATGTATCGGGACAAGGATTCCATTTATAATCAACAGTCCATCATACATACAATGTTATTACCCAATTCATAGAGGTTGTTGACCCATAACGGATCTTACTCTTTCATGAGTCAAAGTAATGCACATTGCATATACATGTCTGTTATTATATCCAGATTAAGAGCACAAGCATCCATAATAACTGAGGTATTTGTTCTCTTATGTAGTCAGTACAAAGATTACAACCTCAAGGGGTCCTGTTCAATACACACAAAGTGTATTAGTGTAAACCTATAGTCAAGATAGACGAATACCAGATTATACTACAATATTTCCAATAGATTGTCCAAGTCCATCTAGGTTGTGAACTATTTATATATTCCATAGAGAACTGATAATATAATCTTCTGTGGGACACCACACACCATATTATCTATAATATAGAATATCAGACATTGCATTAACACTTGCAACAAATACAATATGCAAACATTTGCCCATATGATTCTCATTCAAAATTTAAGGAAATAAGGTTACTACAAAAGTGATGCTTTTAGTATATAACCCTAACAAGTAGGATCCTACTTATTATCGGAGGAATATCAGATCTTAGTGGATCCTCAAGAGACAGGCATAGAGGTAGTCTTGTAGAAGCATGGAATTTCACAACCAGAAAGCCCATGCTCCAGACACTACATGCGCCAGAACTCAGACGAAGAACTTCACAGCAAGATCAATAAAGATAGACATTCGAAAGAAGACTTTTACATGTCAAAGAAAAGGTTGTACAAAGAAGAATTTTTACAAAGGAAAGATCCTAAGTCTACAGCCAGCGGCCACTATGCGCCTTCAGATAAGCGCAGCGGCCACCATGCGTCTCTAGATAGGCGCAGCATCACCATGCGCCTCCAACCAGGCGCATCCCGCCATCTCTTCAGCAGCTCAGTTATGTGCATCCAGCCCAGCTATGTGCATCCCTTCAGCCAAATTCTTCCAGCCAGGCTCACCTGGCCGAGCAGAGCCCATTATGTGCCGCTCTTCCATCCAGGATTTAACCCTCTGGCTGGAACCAAGAAAGAGAGGAGCACGGCAAAGCTGTGGCCAGGGGAGGCTTCGAAAGAGCCTCCAAAGCCCAAGGAAGACCGTGATCAAAATCATGGCACAAGGAAGCTCTCAACACAACCAGAGTGGGCGACACCCACTTTGAAGGAAGAGAAAGCCTAGCACCGCCATTCCGATCTACGGCTCTTCCCGAACAACGGAGACGAGGCCCGAGCATCCCTATCTTTGGATGCAACAGGCACCTTCCGCCTGCCTCGGAAGCCCTCGACTCCGTCTTTTGGATGTAACAGTCACCTTCAAGTGCATCGAAGACAACACAGCGTCTCATCTTCACCCTCGGGAGCACTTCGTCAACAGAATGCACCCGCATGTTCAAGTTCATATTGGAAGTACGTGAGGGAATGAGAAGCAAACCTTCTCTCCATGCCACTATTTATAGGCCGGGCAGATCAAACCCACGCGCCAAGTGGATGGCCCTCCGAATTCCGTGCAATGAATTTACATTAAATGGATGAACCGGATGCCTCGAATTCAGCCAAACGGCTATTTATAGCACTCGAAGAGCGAGACAGCCGCATCATTAAAAGACATGTCCGATGAACCAGCCAGACAGCACATCATACGGACGCGCCCTTCGGCATCAGGCGCATCACACAGACGTGCCCTACAGTACTCGGCGCATTACAGAGGGTGCGCCCCTACACATCTCCATACCGAGTGGAACGCCAACCGACGCACCCACTCAGCTGTCCATCGAACGTCACCAACATTAAATGCTGAACTGACAGAGTTGGCAGCACGCCTCCCAAAGTCTGAACAGTTGACAGCTTTTTCAGAAAACGAAGCATCGACAACGTCAGCATCATCATGACTTTATTTCGACGGCTACTGCCACGTGGCCACTCCACCATCAGCATGCGCCTCTTCGGCCATGCGTCCAAATCAGCATGCGCCTTAAAAGCCATGCGCCTCAGACTCCTCTCTGATCCCGAAAGACAGAAGGAAAGTCGCCTGCATGCGCCTCAAAAGCCATGCGCCCCAAATGGTTTGTAACTCCTAAAGGTTATGAGCCGCAGCCTCCTCCTGCGCCCAATCCAGGGCGCAGCCCACCAGATCACTTCTCTCCACCAAATCCGAGATCTTCAAACCACGAGTCGACGACACGTGTCCTTTGACTCAACTCATCCAAGATTTCAGCAACGGAAAGATCTTCTCTCTGCTACGTGCCGGCTCACAACAGCAGTATGAAGAGTTCTCCCCCTCGATCAGGGCGCAGCATCCATGCGCCTCCATCAGCAACCTCCACGTGGCGTCCCCATACCGGCGCATCCTACATGCGCGCATGAGCAGCCAGCCTACAAAACTATAAATAGAAGGATCATCTCCTTCACACAGAAGAGGCTCACAAAAAGACAGGAGACTCACAACACAGAGAGAATCCACAACAGAGAATCACCGGAGAGGCAGTTCTAGACACTCAATGTCTTCCTCCTCTCAGCAAGCTCCAGCACCCAGAGCAATCAACACCTTCAGAGAACCGATAACCGTCGTCATCCGGTCAACGGAGTCAACGCATTACCACTCGCTCCATTGGCACTAAGGACCCAGCTTAAACAAAAGTATACTCCTAGGACTACATCTAAGTCCTACATTGTAACACTGTTCTGTTTGTATTAAAATTTCAATCAAAACAATTTTAATGGCAAACAAGCTGGCGACTCTGCTGGGGACTTCTTTCTTCTCTACCGAGAAGGTTGTGTCACAGGCCGACGACGTGAAGGTGGGCTCCTCCCACAAGACGCTGGTAGTGCGCCTCAATCAACAGGCGTACGAGGAGTTCATTTCTGAAGGAAGTGCGAGTCCTTCGAAGCGGCTGTCGAAGCCGAAGAAGACCCGCGCAGTCTGGGTGCGCAAAGTCGACGCCTCGGGTACCACCGTTGAAGGGGATGCGCCCGTCCAGTCTTCCCTTCCTGCTGACGTCCTCAGCAGTCAAGGTGCTCCTGCTGATGCAGCGCATCTCTCGGGGAAGCGTGCGGCTGACCACGTTCCCCAGCCATCTTCCTCTCAGGCGAGGAAGATACGTCGACGGAGCAGGGGCACAGCCAATGCCCCGCACATCACTTCTGATGCGCCACAAAGAGCCTCTGTCTTTGACAGACTCACTCGCTGTAATGGCGAGGAGAATTTGGATGCTGAGTACTATGCACCCCAGCGGGCTGGTACGAAGAAATCCAAGGTGGCACGGGCTATGCGCCACAAACGTGCTATGCCAGCAGCCGGCCAGAGGCACGTGCTTACAATCACGCGCGCTGCCGATGGCAAGCTGTACAAGGTCGACTCAAGTGCTTCTGCACCAACAACGAGTCGACCTTCAAAGTCCTCATCTCGCTTGGGCGTATTTACTGCGGGCACAACCAAGCCGAGAGAGGCAAACTCAGTGGTCTTGAACTCCCGTGCCTCCTCTGGTTGTACGTTTGAGGTCCGTTCAAGTCACTTCAAATGCTGTGGTTCCCCCACTACTGATCGTGATGCCTGCTTGGTATTAGATCAGGGGGCGCAGCACTCACCCGACCACCCCGGCGCTTGGCCCTGCCATGCGCCTGAGAGGGGTGTGAGGGTAGCACTCTCCTCCAACGACCTGCGTAACGTGATCACTCACAAGCGCCGGTCAGGAGAGTTGACCAACAAGCACGATGCGCCTCTCACGGGGCACACTTGTGCAGTGGTCACCATCAACTGCTGTTGTAAGACGGCAGTACCGCCAAAGCAGTCGGTCTTCCAACGACTACAATCATCGACACCCCTCCAACATCGCCTTGGGACGAAGGTGTCAGCAGAAGAGGAACTAAAGGTTGCTTCATGCAACGTGATCTCCAACTCCTCATCTGTCCGGAAGACGACTGCCAATTCCTCGTCTTCATCCAAAAGCCAGCCGAGGAAAACCAAGGCAGCTATCTCGACCTCTGGAGTGTTCGAAGGCACTCGGTCGAGGAAGAAGTTCTTGGAGGAAGCTGGGGGTAGCCAGACCCTTGTCGAGCCCCCTTCCGAAGACGAAGATGTCCAAAGCACAGCTACGGCGGATCTCCATCAAGGCGAAGATGGCCTCCCTGAAGCCCCTCAAAATGACGATGTCCTCCAGGACACCGCCGGGGGTAGTGCTGGAAACGAAGAGGCCCTTCAAGACAGAGCTGAGGGCAGTTAGGCCCTTGCAGATGCGCCTGTCGAAGACGAACTCCAGAATGTGGCTGGGGGTGGCCAAACACCAGGAGAAGTGACTCCCCCACATGAGAGCGAGGCTGAGAGCGAAGCCTCAACTAATCCATCCACTTCCGGCCGTGTCATAACAGTATACATGACCGGAGGTGATCTTGAGACTGATGCGCCGCCACAGGACATTGTCCAGCGCATAGACTCGCTAGAGGGAGGACTCAAAACCCTCACTGCCTCAATGCAAGCACTGACTCAAGCAGTGTTTGAGATGCGGTCGGCCTTGATCAGGACACCTTCAAATGGTCCCGACCCAGGAGCCAATAGAGAGTCGAGTGTGCCCCTCCAACGGACACCCTCAGACACAGAAGCACCCCGGACGTCGGGGCCCTCAAACGCTCCACTCCGGGTGGTACCTCCTTTCCCGACTCCTAGCTCCACGGAGGACGTGGTCGAAATGATCAAAGATCTGCGGGAGCGCTTCGAGTCCAAGAACAGGCAGGAGGAGCGCCAGAAGATGGGCATTCCCCAGCCTTATCCCCTTGAGTGGAACAAGGTGGTTTATCCCCCAAAGTATAAACCACAAACACTCACGCCGTATGACGGAAAGGACTCTCCACGACGGTACCTGACGTACTTCCAGTCGCAGACAGGGCATCTTCCGAAGGAGGACGCGCTCCTCACCAGCATCTTTGTTGGGGCCCTGAAAGGGGTGGCGTATGACTGGTACTGCAGCCTCCCCGATAATTCCATATCGTCCTTCGACGACCTGACACGCCTCTTCCTCGACCGCTTCTACGACGGTGGGAAGGACATGACGATGGCGTCTCTCATTGAGATACGCCAGAAGGACAAGGAAACGGTTCGGGCATTCATCGAACGCTTCCGTCAGGCCTGCTTCAGGCTACCTCCAGGCATGCCAGAGCATGCGCTTCTCTCCGCTTGCAGTATGAACATGCTGCCTGCAGTAAAGCTCTGGCTTAACTCTACCCCCCCTCCCGACTGGAGCTCCCTAATCATCGAAGCTGAAGCTGCAGAGAAGAAGGCGGCCAATGCACGTCTTCTGGGTGTTAGCTTCCCCGCCTTTGACGATAAGGAGAAAAAGTCCGCAATCAACAACTCCAGACGAGAAACAAAGGGGAAACAGGCATTGACTGTTAATGCCTCGAAGGGCGCATCTGCGCCTACTCAAAAGCCTCCACTGGCACCGAGACCCAAGGAGGTTTATTCATTCAATGATGACGACACCCTGCAACTCTTTGAGATACTGAAGCAAGGTGACAAGATCAAGCTTCCGGACCCGAAGCGGCCCGATGAAGTCGAGAAAGTGGACAACCCGAGGTACTGTCACTACCATCGGTTTGTTGGACACCCGACCAAGGACTGCTACGTCCTCAAAAATTACATCCAGCGCATGATCAATACGGATGTAATCTCCGTCGACTACGAAGAGAAGACGGTGTCAGCTAATGTGGTGTCACTTCAGTTCGGCACCTTGCCGCCGACTACCACACAAGATGGCGTCGTCCCCATCCCTAAGGCGACAATGGAGGTGGTGAACTTGCCACCCACCCGTGACAATGTGAATGGACTTGTCCCACTCACCACATCTCGAGAAGAGGTCCTCTGGGTTCACCCCGACCTCATCTCCGAGGTAACTCAACCGGAGGTACGCCCTACCTCCAAAGCAAAAGGCAGGAAGATCAAGTCTTGCCGTACGGTCTCTTCTTCAACGGAAGAGGCGCTTCCTGTACAGACGCATGCACAACAGAACTTCCAGCCCGGTGAAGCTGCCGCCGAAGTGGTGCCTCCTGGCACCATCCCTGAGGAGGGTCCATCCAAACCCTCAGCAGCCAATAAACAAAAGCAAGTGGAGGCCCGTTTCGACAGACCTCTGCAGAAAGAAAATGCTTCGGGGCTAGCCAAGCCCCACAATTTTGACATTCTGGCACAACTGGCCAGTACTCCTGCACGCTTGTCTTTGTTCGAGCTCCTGCGTCTCTCCAAGGACTCCCGAGAAGCTCTCTGCGAAGCTCTGAAGGATGCCGAATCCTTTCTCAGTCAATCAAGTAGCCCGAAGACCTCCCAACTACTTGTGCACACTGTCATTGTGCGGATAAAGTTATCCCAAACATAACTTTCACCCAACAAGACATGCTGCTCAAGCATCACCGACATAACCGACCGTTGTATTACACAGGGTACATCGGTTCGGTAAAGGTGAGCAGGATTCAGATCGATCCGGGGTCTTCCCTAAGCATCATTCCAAAGGCGCTGCTATCAAAGCTGGGGATCCCAATGTACCGGCTGGCGCCCTCCAATACGACCATCAGTGGCTTCAACGCTAGCAAGAGCGAGCCACTGGGCAAGATCCGGCTGAAGTGTCACATCGGCAGCCTCAAAACTGAGGTGACTTATTATGTGGTGGATGCCGAAGTCAACTACAACATCTTACTCGGACGACCATGGTTACATGAGTACATGGTGGTGCCCTCCACGCTCCACCAATGCATGAAATATGTATCCACCAACGGCGTCATCCGGACGGAGTTTGCAGATATCGATCCCTTCAAAGGGATTGAGGCCTACTTCACCGATTCCGACTTGTACAAGCCACTTGACGAGGAGGAAGCCAACGACGCCGATGATGAAGCAGAGACGGCAACAGAGCCGGACTTGGAGCCCGAAATAACTCCCGACGTCCCCTTGAAAATTCGATTGAAGGGCAAGCCTCCCCAGAAGGCGCCTCCAATGAGCATCAAGCTATCAGGGAAAGCACCAACTCACGAAGCTCCCCTGAAGATATGCCTCAAGGGAAAGCCACCTCAAACAGCGGCTCCCCTGGTGGTAAAATTACAAGGGAAGGTGCCACTCATCGGAGGCGCAACCGAGGCACCTCTCAAGGTGCGTCTTAAAGGCAAGCCGCCGCAGTCATCCAAAATACCGGAGAGGGCTCACATAACCCTCTCAGACCCCAAAGTCAGAGCGGTGGAGGACTCTCCTGATCCGGCCCCAGTGCTTACAGATGAGGAGCTTGGCGAATATATCTCTGCTGATGTAGACGCACCCTCCTTAGACAATGTAATTCCAAGGGATAAAATCTCGCACTTTATCAATAATAGAGTGTCTTTCAATTATTCTTGTCTTCCACACTGGAATGCCATGTATACATTAGACAACGCTCTACGGTCGTTGCAAACACAAATAACGACCGTCCACCATAATCGAGTGGCCCCGTCTCAAGGAGTCTTCATAATCCTCCCACGAAGCCGAGATGAAGGCACCATCATCTCGGGCAAAGTCGAGCGTCATCAGGACCTCCCGTCAATCGAGCCCGAACCTGATACCGGCAGAGTACAAGTCTATCGGTACACGGATACAGCAAAGCGCATCATCCAAAAGATGGGCTACGACCTGAAAAGCAATAAAGGCCTAAACTACGGCAAGGGTCGGCATCTCCCTGTCCGGCTTTCGATGCCCAATGGAAAGCCATAGGATTACTATAATCGGACTCGACGGGGGTTAGGCTATGTCACGCCGCCATCAACTCCAGAGAGTTCAGACGCAGAAGACATAAAACATTCCCACTCGTCTGAAGCATCGACGTGGGATTCCGATACCACTATCGGATCAGTCTTTAGGAAAGTGCTATCAGCTAACATGACATCGGCGCAACCTCAGAAAGATGAAGGCGAAGACCAACCGCCGGAACCCTTCGAAGAGGAACCCTGGGCTCAACGCCTAGGAGAACAATGGGAGTCTCGTTTTGAGTTACGAGAACCTCCCACCGAAGACGAAGTCGAGCAGATCAACCTCGGGGATGGGTCTTCTTCTAAACCCATCTTTATCAGCAAAAGCTTGGAAGGAGAAGACCGAGAATCTTTAGTCCAACTGGCTAAAGAGTATATTGACGTCTTCGCCTGGAGCTACGAAGACATGCCAGGTCTCGATCCACAGATCGCGATGCATAGGTTGAACATCTTACCAGATGCCAAACCTATCAAGCAATAATAGCGACGCTTCCGCCCGGACATCATGAATGCCATCGATCAGGAGGTGGACAAGCTCCTGACCAGTGGCTTCATCCGTGAGGAACAACACCCGGACTGGGTAGCCAACGTCGTCCCTGTTACCAAGAAGAACGGAAAGATACGAGTCTGTATCGACTTCAGGGATCTCAACTCTGCTTGCCCGAAGGATGAATTCCTGCTCCCAATTACCGATGTAATGATCGACAACACATGTGGCTTTGAACGCATGTCCTTCATGGACGGGTATTCAGGCTACAATCAAATCAAGATGTTCCCCGATGACGCAAAACACACGTCATTCAGGACTCCGAAAGGTGTTTTCTGCTACACAGTAATGCCCTTCGGCTTGAAGAATGCCGGTGCAACATACCAATGAGCGATGAGTACCATCTTCCGTCAACATCTTTGCAAGACAGTTGAGTGTTATGTTGACGACATCGCAGTCAAGAGCCGCCTCAAAAGAGATCACCTACAGGACCTGAAGACGGTCTTCGATCTCATGCGGGCACATCAACTCAAAATGAACCCCGCTAAATCCTTCCTGGGGGTTTCTAGCGGCAAATTCTTGGGCTTTGTCATCACAGCGAAAGGCATTCATGTTGATCCTGAGAAAACTAAAGCCATCCTCAACATGGACCCTCCGAAGAACCTTCGAGAACTTCGGGGCTTACAGGGACGTCTGGCATACATCCGGAGGTTCATAGCAAACCTCTTCGGTAAATGTCAACCCTTTACTCAGCTCATGAAGAAGGGAGTCTCTTACGTCTGGACAGAGGAGTGCCAAAAGGCTTTCGACGACATCAAGGCTTACTTGACAAGCCCGCCAGTCCTAGTGGCACCTGTCGCCGGCAAACCATTCCTCCTCTACGTCCGTGCCATGGATCATTCCCTCGGTGCTTTACTGGCTCAAAACAGCGATGCAGGCTACGAGCAAGCAATCTACTACCTCAGTCGAACACTTATCGGGGCCGAACACCGATACAACCCTGTTGAAAAGGAGTGCTTGGCTTTGGTGTTTGCCATTCAGAAGACTCGTCATTACGTCTCGGGCCAGACAATTCACGTCATCTCCCGAGTCAATCCACTCAGAGTTCTCATGACGAAGCCAGGGTCATTAAACTCCCGGCTGGCTACATGGGCGATCCTACTAACGCCATACAACATGATGTTTGTCCCACAGAAGACGGTCAAGGGTTAGGCTCTGGCTGACTTTTTAGCTGCACACCCCATCCCAGAATCTTCAAAACTCTATGAAGACATCCCGGATGAAGTCCAAGAATCAAACGTCACTGAAGGAAGCCCCGTTTGGCGGATGTTCTTCGATGGCGCTTCAAGAACGGGCCCCAACGGCCAAATCATCGCAGGAGTGGGGGTAGTCTTGGTCTCTCCCGATCAGCTGGTCATCCAGCACGCATACTCTCTTTCGAAGCCGTGCTCCAACAATGTTGCTGAGTACAACGCACTCGTCATGGGACTCCAGCTAGCACAACAGCTGGGGGTGGATCATCTGGAAGCCTACGGCGACTCGAAACTCGTCGTAAACCAGATTCGGGGGCAATACGAGGTTCGCCATGAAGATTTGATCCCTTACCATGAAGTTGCATTGAACATCATTTCAACCTTTACTGGGTTCTTCATCGAACATGTACCCCGTCTACAAAACTTGGAGGCTGACGCTCTGGCTGGCCTCGCAGCCTCATTGGCCGTGCCCCTTGGGACTCAACACTATGTCACGGTAACTGGCCGAGACTTGATTTGTCCCAGAAATAACCTATGTTTGCAAATGGCTCACGCCGTGCCGACAAACACCGATGTTAATGTCCGAGACTGGAGATTCCCGTTCATCGACTTCGCCGTCTACAGAATCCTTCCGGAAGACCCGAAGGAAGCCGTCTCAGTCAGGAGACGCTCTCTTCGATTCTACTACGATACAGCCACTAAAACGCTGTACCGACGCTCCTTCGACGGGCTTCTCCTTCGATGCCTGTCTAACGAAGAAGCGGCCGAAGCTCTTCGAGAAGCTCATGACGGAACTTGTGGAGCTCACCAACCAGGTCCTAAGTTGCAAGATCGACTGCGACGTATGGGCTACTACTGGCCAACCATGGCCGCCGACGCAGTGGAATATGCTAAGAAGTGCCATGCATGCCAACTTCATGCAGACTTCATGCATACACCGTCTGAACCTCTACATCCTACAGTCGTCTCCTGGCCATTCGAAGCCTGGGGCATGGACATTGTAGGACCAATCACCCCTCCTTCATTAAGAGGACATCGTTTCATCCTGGCCATCACCGATTACTTCTCCAAATGGGCAGAAGCAGTCCCACTAGCGGAAGTAAAAAGCTCCAGGGTGGTCAGCTTTATCAAACACCATGTTATTTACCTTTTCGGAGTACCCAGGCGAATCATTCATGACAATGGTCCCCAGTTCATCAGCCACATTTTCAGCAGGTTTTGTGATAAGAATCGCATTCAAAACGTGGCCTCAACCGCCTACAATCCGGCAGCAAACGAATTGGCCGAGGCGTTCAACAAAACTATCGTCAGGCTGCTCAAAAAGGTCGTGTCATCCAACAAATGCGACTGGGACGAAAAGCTCGGCGAATGTCTTTGGGCCTACCACACAATGGTACGGACCCCAACAGGCAACACACCATTCTCCCTGGTCTACGGGAGCGAAGCGGTACTGCCTCTCGAGATCCAGATCCCCTCACTCCGAGTAGCGATCACAAACAAACTCACAGAAGAAGACAATCAACGTCATCGTCTGCGGGAACTGGAGGCACTTGACGAAAAGTGTCTCCTAGCTCAACAACGTATCGAACTTTACCAAGCCCGTATATCACAGGCTTTCAACAAGAAGGTCAAGCAAAGAACTTTCTAAGTTGGCGACCTGGTTTTAGCAGTCAGAAGGCCAATGGTGTTAACTCACAAGACACCAGGGAAGTTCGAGCCCAAATGGGAAGGACCCTTCATCATTGAGACGGTATACTCAAACGGTGCTTACCGCCTCGCCAAACCCAATGGGGACTTGTTCATGATGCCCATCAACGGCAAGTTCCTAAAGAAGTACTATTCTTGACATCCTCCAAGACATGTATTTCCCCAAACAACCTCTTTTCACAAAATCAAACGCTTCCGGAACCCAGCTGTTCCGTGGCATCCTTCCGTAGAAAGATAACCACGTCCACATTACCTCTGAGTTGTCTCTCTACATCCTACAAAGCGAAACCTTACACTTCGTGAGCTTATGCTATCCTTCATGTTTACCACGTCCACATTACCTCTGAGTAAACATCCCGTACAAACAACTCCTGTGTTGTCGTACATTGATCGCAGAACTTCCACGTCCACATTACCTCTAAGTTGTTCAGCGTATCCCCCAGGATCATTCCTACCACGTCCATAAATACCTCTGAGTAGGAAGATTCTATCATTTGAACCTAATGATCGCCATGTCCACATTACCTCTGAGCAAACATATTGGTTCCTTCAAACTTATTATCTGTACCTAAAAACCAAGGTGCGCAAAAGATAATAGGTCCACATAAATCATCAAGTTCATGAGATCAAAAATGAACACATCAAAAAAAAAAGAGATAGTATATTTCTTTATTTTTCAAAAAAAGGGAGTACAGAAATACGCTATTTCCCCAGCAAGAGTTGCAAAAACACATAAAAAGAAGAGAAACTACAGTCCCCGATCCTCTCCAGGGTGGGATGAGAGTTCTCTGACTCGGCGTCTCAGGTCGGCAGTGCGAGTTTCCACAGTCGCCTGGACTCGGAGCTCGGCTTCTTGACGCATTAATCCGACAGCCTCAGCGGAAGTTTTACTCTCATACTTCTCATCAAACTGTCGTCGCTGCTGAGCCAAAGCAAGGGTCCGCTGAGTAAGAGCCGCTTCCTCTTGCTTGAATGCCACGTGTTCAGCCAGGACACGATCAGCTTCTAGTTGAAGTTGGGCCCGCTGGTCTTCAAGACGGTGCATCTGAGCATCAACCTCTGCGATGTTAGCGTCCACCGCAGCCCGCTTCTCCGTCGTCTTCTCCATAGATTGAGACAACTGCTCCGCCGCAGCCTCAGTCCCAGCCACTTCACGCTCCCAACTGCTCACATCGGCTCGATGGGAAGCCTCGATTTCAGCAATCAACTTCCCTATCTCTGCATCTATCAAGACAGAGAGGTCATTTCGTTGGATGTGCTGCAGTTCCGCGAGCCGCTCGTCCAGCTCAATCACCGAAACCTCCAGAATTTTGGCCATATGGTCATGGCCTTGGTGAACGCGGATCAGCTCGATACAAGGCATTGCCAAAGCTTTTGCTGTCGTAAAGCTCCTCTTGGCATCCATCACTGCAGATACACCTTTCTCCAGCATTTTGTATACTCCCTCGACGAGGAACTTTACATACTCGTCGGCATCCGCCAGCACCTGCGGCGTCATAGCAGGAGTTGGGGGAGCTACTACAGTTTGCGGACAGGAGGAAGATCCGCCAACCTCGATCTGAGAGGTTTGAACCTCGGCAGCAATAGGCTCTTCATCAACAGGGGCCAGATTGCTAGCCCGAGGAGCCGAAGGAACAGAAGGAGCCGGCACATGCGTCGTGATAGTACCCCAAGTGGAAGGAGCAACAGAGGGTTCCACACCCTTACCCTTCTCAAGCCCGGAGAAATCACCGACGTCGACGGCCACCTCTTCTACCCCCGACGTTCTATCAGCATCAGCTACCTCCCCCGGCAAAACGGGGAGATCAACATTTATCTCCTGGCCAGCCCCAGGAGACAAGACCGGCAGAAGGGTCTCATTCTTCTCAAGTCCCTCTACAGGGACAAAATCTGTCGCTACCACCTGATCGGTAGCCGTCTCTATGTCCATGGTTGAAGCCAAGGAAGGATTTGGCAATGATTCAGCCGACCTCCCTTCATCATAACAAGGAGGGGAATCAACCCTCTCCTCTATTCTCACTGCTTCTGCTGCCCCCGCAACAGACTCCTGCAGCTCCGGAGCGATGTCATCGGAAGATGATGAACTCCATTCCTCTTCATCACCAGGAAGCTGCGCACTTGCTAAACCTTCGATATGTGAAGCCTCCGCTGTGGCCTTCGTCACCTCGGAAGCTGCTGCACCCTCAGGTTCCCTCCTGACATAACCCGGGGATACCGGAACCTCCACGATGACAGTATCCTCCGGATCTTCCTCCATGAGAGACACCATTGTCGGCGGGATACGTACTCCAGACGAGCTCGCCATCTCTTCTCGCCTACTCCCACCCGACTTTGGGGTACGAGGTTTTCTTTTTAGCGGCTCCTACAAAAGAAGATAGGGCCTTGTAAGTGGCGGAACCAAAATCAGATTTAGTAGGATGTCCTTACCTCTTCGGACGCCGAATCCGATGATACCGTCGGTAACGATGCCTTCTTCTGCTTCTTCGACACAAGAAATTCAGCCCCTGTATCTGCACATCGTTTCGATCGATCGCCCGAGGGTTCTGCTTGTGATGCGGAGGGGGCACTCCGTTGACCCACCCCTGACGGACGATGCGATCGGGCCTTCACTGGCGTATCCCCAGTCGCTGCTAACTGGGTGCCTGCGATAAGGCTGGTCTCCCTGTCATATCCGGAGGGCGGGGCAGCCATAACACAGTAAAATTTGGCGGCTGAGTAAAGAATGGGCGGCCGCGGATCGGGGACGGGCAACGTAAAACGAGCTCCGGTACATCCGGCATTATAGTAATGCCAAGCTCGTGCATCATCCAACCAACTTCCAACATACCCTAGGGTAATACTGGGGTTATCCAACATCATCTGAGCATAACCAAATTGCCGCACAAAGTGGCTCGGTAAGTACGGTTCCAGGTAGCACTGATTCCTGTTCCGGTACACCAGATGGGACGGCCGGATACTTTGTAACCAGCAGAATCCCCATTGAGGCAGAGTGGTGGTACCTTCACCCAGGTCCCTTAAATCCTCGTTGGCCTCAAAACCGAAATAGATGGGACCAACTTTGGTGATCTCCCAACCCTGAAGACGGGATAAAACCTTTCTACAAACCGGGACACCAGTATGCGACCAGCTCCTCCGATGGAAACGATGAAGGAATGCATCTCCAGCCTTATAATCTCCTTCCGAGCCTGGGCTCATCACACTGGGATGATGCAGAATCAGCCATCCCATCAAATAGTGAAACGGCAGTTCGGCGTACGGGAAGTTACTGCCTCTATCATGAATCACATTTCCAGCAAACTCTCACAATCCTCGCTGTAGGTTACATACCATTGCGGGGAGGAGAGCCAAGCGCCGGCCGAAGACCAATTTTACGGCTGGCAGGATTAAGTTTCGAGTCACCCTCTCGACGGCACCGGATCCACCTGCGAACACGCAATCCCGGAGCCATATCATCAGATAGGCGACCAAAACTGCCTTGGATGACATTGGATAAGCAAGGTGCCAGAAGCAGCTGTAGGAGCATGCATCTGACTGCTGGTCTTCATTTCCTCGGGGATTCTTCTTCCCTAACGTGCTCATTTCGGACAGCACCTCGCTACGAGAGAGCGCCGGCGGAGTAGAAAACTTTGAAGAATCCTCTTTGTCTTGTCTAAAGACATAATCTCTCCAAGCGGTCACATGGGGCAGCGACCCGCTTTTATCCCTTTTCTGCACATAGTAATGATGATTCGCCACTTCCTTGAAGACGGCCGCCATATCATCAGCTCTGTCCCCCAGGACCTGAAGTTCCTCATTTGTTGGAAAGTACTCTTCATAGGGCTCCGACCCCCAAGGGAGTTTAGACACCTCATACATCTCATGAAGTGCGAGCCCTAACTCCCCTACCGGAGTAAAGAAGGTCCCGGTATGAATATCAAATATCTCCAGAAGTGCGAGGAACATGTGCCTATTAAGGTCAACACCCGCCTGGGTAGCACGGATCGCGGCAGTCAACCCGATCTCTCGGAGCTCAGTCCGAAATCGCGACAAGATCCAGAGCGTCAGTTTATCCCATTTGGAGACGTAATGGCACCAACCCTCCACCCGAAACTCTCCTGTCGGGTAGGAGCGTTCCATCAAAAACATACGATGTGTAAAAGTCGAAGCACTATAAGCAAGCGTATCAATGGGTACATCACTGTAGAGGCTCCCAGGACGTAAAGTCCGCCAAGTGTAAGAAGACCCAGACCGTACAACGGTCAAAGCATCCCTTTGGTCGGAAGTAGAATCAATTTGGATGACACCAGTCACCGCTCCCCCCTGAGAAGGGGTAAGCTCCCAAGACATCCTCATCTGGGAAACAAGGCGACAGAAGGACGTCAAAGGCCACTGACGTTCAAGTTGCTTAACAGTCATATGTACTCCATTCGCAGTAAAGAACCAGTCCTCCTTGACCTTCAGTACTGACGAGTCAGTAGAAGTGAGACGGTCTCCAAACAGGAACTCAGGCTTCAGGAAGGTCACTTTATCAGATGTGGAAGATTTAATGACTCCACGCTCCATCATCCGTTTAAGGAACCAATACTGCTGTTCACGGATTAGGGTCATTCTCTCAGGAGGCTGATCCAGCATAAGAGCATCTTGAGCAGGGTTTATCACTTCCTCGTTATGCTCTACTCCCATTTGGTTGAAGGCAGCCTCCAAGAAAACTTCACTCAAAAGCGGGATTGCCATCAACACTAGCAAAAGATCAGAAAAAGTCAGAAGAGAACACAATGTGTCTAAAAGAGAAAACTGTGGCGCATCATCAGGGTTTGAACCCATGCGCGTCAGCAGTATGGCATCGGCGCATCATCAGGGTTTGAACCCATGTGCGTCAGCAGTATGGCCTCGGCGCATCACCAGGGTTTAAACCCATGCGCATCGGCTGGCAAAGACCGCGGCACATCATTAAAGACTCAAGGCCTATGTGCGTTGGCGTAGACTTACCAACCACCTCCGGCCGAACTTCGACAGGCCGACGGGGAACGACAGCCACCGCAACTTCCGCGGACTCCTTCGCTTTCTCCTTCCCCTTGCCGGCAGCACCGCGAGGAGTCTTGGGAGCCATTCTCTCGAGGAAGGAGAAGTTAGGGTTTTGAAAAAGAAACTCTAAAGAAGCAGAGGCACAGAGAAGAAGAACCCTTTCTCTCTCCAACTCTTACCTATTTATAGGGCTTGGTCGCACACGTGAACAGATGACGTGTGATCTCAGCCGTCACCTCGGGTTCTGTGCAAGGATAGCAGCAAATAAAACCAAAAGATCATCATTAATCTTTTCGGTTACCGAGGCACCATCATCATTAACTGAGAAGAGCATGCGCCCGAACAGGCATGCGCCCAGAAATCATGCGCCCTGACCTCCATGCTTCTTATTCGAAGTATTCCAAAACTTATTCAAAAGTTTTGAAAACTTTGAAGGGGGTCTTGTAGAAGCATGGAATTTCACAACCAGAAAGCCCATGCTCCAGACACTACATATGCCAGAACTCAGACGAAGAACTTCACAGCAAGATCAATAAAGATAGACATTCGAAAGAAGACTTTTACATGTCTAAGAAAAGGTTGTACAAAGGAAAATTTCTACAAAGGAAAGATCCTAAGTCTACAGCCAGCGGCTACTATGCGCCTTCAGATAAGCGCAGCGGCCACCATGCGTCTCCAGATAGGCGCAGCATCACCATGCGCCTCCAACCAGGCGCATCCCGCCATCTCTTCAGCAGCTCAGTTATGTGCATCCAGCCCAGCTATGTGCATCCCTTCAGCCAAATTCTTTCAGCCAGGCTCACCTGACCGAGCAGAGCCCATTATGCGCTGCTCTTCCAGCCAGGATTTAACCCTCTGGCTGGAACCAAGGAAGAGAGGAGCACGGCAAAGCTGTGGCCAAGGGAGGCTTCGAAAGAGCCTCCAAAGCCCAAGGAAGACCGTGATCGAAATCATGGCACAAGGAAGCTCTCAACACAACCAGAGTGGGCGACACCCACTTTGAAGGAAGAGAAAGCCTAGCACCGCCATTCCGATCTATGGCTCTTCCCGAACAACGGAGACGAGGCCCGAGCATCCCTATCTTTGGATGCAACAGGCACCTTCTGCCTGCCTCGGAAGCCCTCGACTCCGTCTTTTGGATGTAACAGTCAACTTCAAGTGCATCGAAGACAACACAGCGTCTCATCTTCACCCTCGGGAGCACTTCGTCAACAAAATACATCCGCATGTTCAAGTTCATATTGGAAGTACGTGAGGGAATGAGAAGCAAACCTTCTCTCCATGCCACTATTTATAGGCCGGGTAGATCAAACCCACGCGCCAAGTGGATGGCCCTCCGAATTCCGTGCAATGAATTTATATTAAATGGATGAACCGGACGCCTCGAATTCAGCCAAACGGCTATTTATAGCACTCGAAGAGCGAGACAGCCGTATTATTAAAAGACATGTTCGATGCGCCAGCCAGACAGCGCATCACACGGACGCGCCCTTCGGCATCAGGCGTATCACACAGACGTGCCCTACAGTACTCGGCGCATTACAGAGGGTACGCCCCCACACATCTCCATACCGAGTGGAACGCCAACCGACGTGCCCACTCAGCTGTCCATCGAACGTCACCAACATTAAATGCTGAACTGACAGAGTTGGCAGCATGCCTCCCAAAGTCTGAACAGTTGACAGCTTTTTCAGAAAACGAAGCGTCGACAACGTCAGCATCATCATGACTTTATTTCGACGGCTACTGCCACGTGGCCACTCCACCATCAGCATGCGCCTCTACGGCCATGCGTCCAAATCAGCATGTGCCTCAAAAGCCATGCGCCTCAGACTCCTCTCTGATCCCAAAAGACAGAAGGAAAGTCGCCTGCATGCGCCTCAAAAGCCATGCGCCCCAAATGGTTTGTAACTCCTAAAGGTTATGAGCCGCAGCCTCCTCCTGCGCCCAATCAAAGGCGCAGCCCACCAGATCACTCCTCTCCACCAAATCCGAGATCTTCAAACCACGAGTCGACGACACGTGTCCTTTGACTCAACTCATCCAAGATTTCAGCAACGGAAAGATCTTCTCTCTGCTACGTGCCGGCTCACAACAGCAGTATGAAGAGTTCTCCCCCTCGATCAGGGCGCAGCATCCATGCGCCTCCATCAGCAACCTCCACGTGGCGTCCCCACACCGGCGCGTCCTACATACGCGCATGAGCAGCCAGCCTGCAAAACTATAAATAGAAGGATCATCTCCTTCACACAGAAGAGGCTCACAAAAAGACAGGAGACTCACAACACAGAGAGAATCCACAACAGAGAATCACCGGAGAGGCAGTTCTAGACACTCAACGTCTTCCTCCTCTCAGCAAGCTCCAGCACCCAGAGCAATCAACACCTTCAGAGAACCGATAACCGTCGTCAGCCGGTCAACGGAGTCAACGCATTACCACTTGCTCCATTGGCACTAAGGACCCAGCTTAAACAAAAGTGTACTCTTAGGACTACATCTAAGTTCTACATTGTAACACTGTTCTGTTTGTATTAAAATTTCAATCAAAACAATTTTAATGGCAAACAAGTCCCACAACTTGAAATAGTATTAATGGTAGGTTTGTAGGCTTAGTTTACTGTTATATTGAGGACAAGAGCAGCACAGTCAAGAGATGCCATACTCCAGTAGCTCAGAGTAGAGTGTGAGGTAGGAATAGAGCAATATTGTGTATTCATGAGGATACGACCCTCTTATGTAGGAGTCATCTTTGTGTGCCGAGTGGAGATATTCGATAAGAGATCATGTCAAAGGCCCACAGTTTTTAGTATTCAATTCATCTTGGAGGATGAAGATATATCATATTCGTCAGCATTTCTGGTGGAATGAGATGAAGAGGGAGATAACATAGTTTGTCTCTCGGTGTTGAGTGTATTTGCAGGTCAAGATTGAGCATAAGTGGCCGGCCATGCTTCTTTAGCCTTTACCGATTCCAGAGTAGAAGTGAGAGTATATTATCATGAATAGGCCTTCCTAGATTCTCGGTTGGCAGAGATGCCATTTGGGTGATAGTAGGGATCAGCATTGGGCCGGACCGCCCATGCCCATAAAGTACGGGCTCGGGCCGATCTTTTTTGGCCCTAGAGAAATTTTTGGCCAGGCCAGATCAGGCTTAATTATTATCTATGAAGCCCAAGACCGTCCACAGCGATCGAACTTTTCGGGCCAAGTCGGATCGGACTAGGATAGCCCTATATAAAGCCCAAATGGGCCTTCTTGGGCCTAATCGTTAATAGTCTTTGAAAGATTATTTCAACACTATATTCTCAAATTTTTATACTAAATTATTGTCTTTGTTTAGACCCAAAAAGCATGATATGAATATAGATAAGAAAATGCCAACAAACAGCATGAAGTGAAGAGATTCCTAACTGTTTGTGACTAGATAAATATAATATTTGAACTGGATTTGAACTAATGATGGCCAAACAGGTTCTGAACCTCAATGTAACTCGAATTAAAAACATTCGACACTTACCTCATTTTGTCGATTCTAAGTAATGCCCGCTCATTTACTGTTGTTAAGCATTATGCTTGACACCTCCAAGTAGGAGTTGGCAAGATTAACTATTCTGTTGCGATTCTCGTGTAGCTTGCAAGGACAATTACTTGGTATTTGAACTGGATTTGAACTAATGACGTCCAAACAGGTTCTGAACTGGATTTAAAATATTGTAGGCTGTTGTAGTTAGCTTAATAATCCAGACTCTAGACTTAATAATCTATGAAGCATGAAGTGAATAGACTCCAGACTTTAGAGTGTCTATGTGACTTTGTTCCATAATCCAAAATGTTAGAGGTACCGTACAAAAAAATGGGATCATTTGGCCCTCCGACTACAGACTCAAAAGAGAGAAAGACAATCCGACTCTAGACTATGGTGGGCTTTTAGGGCCAGGCTCGGGCGGGCCTCGGGCCGGGCCCGGGTGGACGGATGCTTATCCCAAGCCCTGTCCTATACTAATATGGACCAGGCCGGGCTACCCTAATGGACGGGCTATATATCGGGCTTTGGCCCATCGGGCCGGGCGGGCTTTTCGGACGCCCATGGGCCTCGAGCCCAATAATGATCCCTAGGTGATAGTTGACCGATTACGACAGTTGCACACTTCTTTTCTTTCAAAGTTGTCAGACTATATAGCAGTTGGATGAGCTATACCGGAGGCAGATAGTCAGACTACATGGGATTCCAGTTAGCATCATATCCGACAAGGGTTCCAGTTTTAACTTATATTTTTGGTAGATCCTTCGACAAAATTTGGCCACCCGTTTGAGGTTTAGTTCAAGTAACCATCCGCAAACTAATGGCTACTCAGAGCATATGATTCAGACTCTTAAGGATATGCTTCGATCGTGCACTCTTAAGTTTGATGGATCTTGGGAGGATAATTTGTATTTAATAGGGTTCTCCTACAATAACAACTTTTATGTTAGCGTTCAGATGACACCTTTCGATGCATTATATAGCATGAAATATATATTACCAATAGCATAGGATGATATTGGTGGGAGATAGATGTTTGGTTCTAAGATGATAGACAAGACAGTTGAGGTAGTCCTACAGATTAAAAAAATCATCTTAGAATAGCTCAGGATCACCTATTTTATTGGCCACATCACCATATGCGTTTTCTTAAGTTCTATGTCGGTGACCACTTATTCCTTCAGATTTAACCTACCCGCTGAGTTATCAGATTTGGGATATGAAAAAAGATTAGTTTGAGGTATATTAGTACGTTTGATATTCTTCGGCGAGTTGGAGATGTTTCCTATAAACTTTCTCTTCCGTTGTTGATTTGCGAGCTACATGATATATTTTACGTATCTCAGTTGTGTTGGTATGTTCTGAATTCGTGCCATATCCTAGATCATTTTGAGATGGTATTTGATATGACCTATCTAGGGCCCGGGTGAGTTGACTTGGAAGTATGATGTTGTCAAATGATCTCGTTACCCATATTTGTTTGACTCAGGTAGTATACTATTTTGTATACTCCGTATCCTATCATTATTTTGTGTATATAGATTCCTGTGTTTGTTGTAGCTTAGAATTATTTTCAGTTTTCTCTATGAATATCCTGTTATATTTCCAGCATGCATGAGTTTTCGATTTGATTCATGATATCATAATTTTCTGGAATTTTTAGCCTGATGAGTGCCTTAATGAAATTATGAGGATTACATTTTTCTGAGGGGGAGAATTGTAAGACTTTTCTCACTGCATCGATGTTCGCATACGAATAAGTATACTTGTATCATATATTATATTTTCATAGTTTTTGTGACTTTGGTATCTTGCCATGATGTCATTTGTTGGATTTATGTATTGATAATTTACCTTGTCTTAGAGATTACCCTGGTTTCTTGTGTCTCGAGTATCATTCGGGTGTTTTCATGTGATACCCTTGTTCTCGAGTAAAATAACTAATGACTAATAAAACACAATAATTTTTGGTGTTTGTAATGACCATATATATTACCAAACTGCCAGAGACTTGTAGAATATCAATTGGCTTTGCCATAGACTTGTGCAAGGACCCGACATAGAATGAAACTCTTTTTTTTATGAAATGGTGGAACTTGATATGACATTCATACCGATATACCGCAGGTATATTAGCCGACTGCCAATGTTTTGTTCATTTGTTAAATATCAAGTCTTTCTTCGTCCGTTACTTTCTTGATTTTGTTTGGACGGTTGTGATTAAAAGGGGGAGTCGTGGATTTACAACTTGGTAGATCCAACGACCACGATTAAATTCTCCTCTCTATATAAAACTCTTTAATTTCTCTCATCTTTTTTTTCCACTTCTCTTCTTTCTATTCATTTCCTCCCTATTTCTTTAGCTTAGAGCTTAGATCTTGGAGCTTGGGTTTTATACCTAAGAGTGTGATTTCTGAATCTCTTTGGTGGTAGTGTAGAAGAGTCGGCTTGGCGCTTGACCTAGACAAGTACATCTGTTAGTCCCGGGGCTTGATAAAAGATGGTAGACTCGATGTCGAGATCAGAGGTTCAACAAACGTTCACCTTCTGATTATTCTCGAGATCCAAGAGGAACACTATAATATAAATCTGATTACAAAAGCAACAATAATCAGAAAGTAAATCTCATATTCTTCCTCGCAATCGCAGTTGCTAACGGACAGAACTGAGTTTAGAAAATAAATCTCATATTCTTCCTTGCAATCACAGTTGTAGACGGACAGAACTGAGTTACAACTTAGATGAAGAAGAATAAAGAAGAAAGAAGAAGAGGAAAAGTTCTTGCTGGGGTGATTAAGATCACCGTTGCTCAGAGCAAGATTTGCCCCAACACGATCTGCTTCCAGGAACCAGCAAGTTCACGAAGAACTTCTGGAACGCTCGTAAGTCAATATTTAAGACTTGAACGGGCTTCCTGGACTTTACAGACTCCCTTAATTCTCTTCTTGGTGCATCTTTCAAAGGAGGCCAAGGGGCTCTATTTATAGAGTGGAGTTGAGACTTCACCTCTTCTCCTCTTCTCCTATCCGATGTGGGACTAAAATACCAATACTAAAAAATAGAGTTTGATATTTTAGATCATCCCACAATCATCATAGAAGTGTGCCAGTCCACGCCTACCCTCGAACACTTCCGTGCATGCACGAGACATCCTGGAGTCCGCGTCCGAGTCCGAGTCCGAGTCCGTACAACAAAAATCAACTTACATCCTTGTTGGATTTAATCCTTTTTCCTTCTAGGAAAATACTCCCACATGGCACAAACTTGTGCCCCACTACACCTCATGTGCACACCTCAACACAAGCAATACATTATATTGAGATACTCACCATTTGGTGTAGCCGATGTGGGACTATCTTTTCTAGTCCAAAGGCAAAAACACCAACAATCCCCTACATATCTCAATATATGGTTGAGCGTTCCCCACAGTGACTGTCCATCATGCATTAGGAGAGATGTCGCTACGACTTGAATCTTCCCGCATAGGTTAAGTAACAGCATGATACAAGAATGGACTAAGCCTTGAATTCTGCACCATAACTACAATTCTTCCTACTCACATAATGACATCAACTGTGCTTCTGGCTGCACATTGAAGGCCTTATGCCAGCCTGGTTTCAGTGTATAATTTTTGGGCGTCTACAAGTTTACCCTCAAGAGACGGCCTGATATCTCTGTCCATACACTATAGGTGAGTTCTTTATAAAGATTCATGGCATGAAGCATTACGCTTCTTTGCGGTGCTACGCCGCTATGACATGGCTTAAAGCCGAGGCTTTACCCCACCTAGGTACCTCATTGTAGTGTCATACTACTGTAGCATGAGGTCACAGGCCTCTTTGTAGTGCCAAACTACCCAGCATGAAGCCTTGCGCTTCCGTACGGTGTTACGCCGCTATGACATAGCTCACAAAGCTGAGGCTTTACCCTACCTGGTACCTCTTCGTGGTGTCATACCACTGTAACATGAGGACATCATCCTCTTTGTAGTGCTGTCTACCTCTCTTTATTACGATTATTATACAGCATTAGGCTATCTGCCTATTTGCGGTGCTACTCCGCTGTGACTTGGCTTGCAAAGCCGAGGCATTACCCCTACCTGGGAACCTCATGGTGGAGTCACCCCACTGTAGCATGGAGTTACAATCCTTGTAGTGCTGCTCTACCGTGCTTCCTGTAAAGCACTCCAGGCATTCACTCTGCCTGAGAACTCATTAAGGCATTTAAGCCAACCTTTCCACAGGATCCGTTTTCTACAGAAAACAACAGTAGACAACAGTGGTTGTAGGTCCGTAACCTCTCCATGTCACATAGGACAAGTACCCACCATTTCTGATATTCTTCTGGTTAATAGTCCTCCCTTGAACCAAAAGCTAGATGCCTAGTAGATTTCTCTTTGAACTAATAGCATAAAACTTTATAGTAGGAATATAATAACACAATATCAGAATGCCTTCAAGCCCATTTTATAAGCTGTGTCATCGACCAGCTGGCGCTTGAGGCCCTTGGTGAACGGATCCGTCAGGTTCTCCTAACTCCGAACATCAATCACTGCAATGACACCTCTCTTGATGAGATCGTTCATTGCCCTGTGCTTCAACCGCACAGTTCTTTTCTTTCCGTTGAAGAGTTCATTTGATGCCACTGCTGCTGCCGCCTGGTTGTCACAGTATATCGGTATTGCCGGTATCTGAGCCCCAACCACCGGAAGATCATACATGAGCTTCCGAAGCCACTATGCTTCATCTGCAGCAGCATCCAATGCAAAGAATTCAGATTCCATGAAGGAGCGAGATAATATAGTCTGCTTCTTCGACTTCCACAATATAGTAGCTCCATCCATGGCGAATACGAATCCACCTGTGGAATACTCGCTCTCCATATCTGAACACCAGCTAGCATCACTGAAGCCTTCCACTACTGACGGATCTCCATTGTAGAAAAGTGCATATGTCTGAGTTTTCTTGAGATATCTCATAACACGCTTCACAGCTTTCCAGTGCTCAACGCCTGGATTGCTAGTGAACCGACTCAACATTCCCACTGCAAAAGCTATGTCAGGCCTTGTGGAAGTAGTAGCATACATCAAGTTTCCGATGACGCTAGCGTACTCCAACTGCCTGACGCTTTCCCTCGAATTTGGCTCCAGCTTCTGATCACTCCGGTATGGTGTATCAATAAAAGGAAGATCTTGATACCCGTAGCGAGTGAGCATCTTCTCAATATAATGAGATAGTGACAGCGCTAGTCCAGTGTCTGTCCGGATGATCTTGAGTCCCAAGATAATATCAGCATCCCTCAAGTCCTTCATACTGAACTTCGTCGATAGGAACTTCTTTGTCTCCGTGACACAGCTTATATCCGTACCTAGGATTAGCATGTCATCCACGTATAGACAAATGATGACTCCTCTTCCGTCATCAAACTTCGTATTGACACACTTGTCTGTTTCACTGACCCTGTAGCCATTTGACCTTATGACTTTGTCAAACTTTTCATGCCATATTTTGGGAGCTTGCTTTAAACCGTACAGAGATTTCACCAACTTACAAACTTTGTCTTCAAGACCTTTGATGAAAAACCCTTCTGGTTGTTGTATGTAGATCTCTTCGGTCAGCTCGCCATTCAGGAATGTCGTTTTCATATCCATCTGATGTATCACCATCTTATGTATCGCTACGAGAGCAATCAATATTCTGATGGTGGTTATCCGGGTTATTGGAGCATACGTGTCAAAGTAGTCGATCCCCTGCTTCTGAGAAAACCCCTTGGCCACCAACCTGGCCTTGAACTTGTCAATAGTTCCATCTGCTTTCATCTTCTTCTTGAAGATCCATTTGCATCCGATGGGTTTTGCTCCTTCAGGAAGATCAACCAACACCCAATTGTTATTTTGAGGTGATGGAATCAATTTTATTGTCAATCGTCTTCTTCCAGAAAATATCATCTCTGGTCTTCATCGTCTCATCATAGGTAAGCGGATCTGCTTTCACATGATAGGTGATGAAGTCATCTCCGAAGTTCTTCGACCTCCTCGCTCGCTTCGACGACGGCTCAACGAGTTCTGGTTCAACCGTTGTTTCAACAACAACATCTTCTTAGACTACTTCTTTATTGAAAACTTCAGTTTCTTGCGTACCCTTATTGTTCTCCGGTTTATCCGTAAGAACAATATTCTTGTGCCTTATAAATTATCTTCACGAGATTCGATGATATGATTTGACTCAATATCAAGAAATCTCCGAGCATCACTCTTCTCGGCATACCCCAAGAAGATCATCTTCGTAGTCCTAGTCCCCAGCTTTTGAATCTTCAGATCTGGGAGCTTCACATAAGCCAGAGACCCCCACACTCGAATGACATTCAAGTTAGGTCTAACTTTGAACCAGTGTTCATGAGGAGTTGCGTCCGAAGTTGCATACGGCACTCTATTTAGAATAAAAGTGGTCGTCAATGCAGCTTCTCCCGATTAGCATTGAGGAAGACCCATAGTTAGCAGCATTGAGTTCATCATTTCTGTCAACGTTCTGTTCTTCCTCTTCGCTATTCCGTTAGATTGAGGAGAATACGGAGCAGTAGTCTCATTGATGATTCCATGTTCTTTGCAGAACGATACGAATTCATGAGACCTATACTCTACATCTCGATCACTTCTGAGTAGTTGTAGATCGGTTTAACGTTCAGCTTCATCCCTGAAGTCTCTGAACTACTCGAATGCTGCATCCTTCTACTTGAGAAGTCATACGAACGTGCACTTCGAGAAACATAATTGATAAAAGTCACAGATATCTGAGTGTACTAACTCCAGATGATCAGTACTTTAGTTCAATCGTCTGAGCAGCTTCCCAACAGCCTTGTATCTGCACGGACCTTAAACTCCTCTACCTCCTTACCCCCACATTCCAAAGATAAGGTTCCGGTAGGACAGCTTGAGTCTGCTTCTGTCATAGAACAACTCTCAGTCCACTCAATAAAGTAACTTCATTGCCATCAGCAGAAGTTCGAACATTCCTTCAGCACCAAACATCTTTTCGAAGCATGTTCCTCGTCAAGAAATTACCATCTGGCTAGTACGAATGTCCATCTTTCAAGTCTGTATCAGATAATAGACTTTTTGAGATCAGATTGCCAAAAAATCTCTGGTACGTGCAACACGTATTCCAGTGTCTTTGTCGGTGGTTAATAACCACTGTCTCGATCTTCAGAACTTCTGCTAGATATATGTTCGCCATCGAGACCTTCGTCATAACATGGCTCGTCCTTGGTGAACAGCTCCTTTGAGAGCACACGTGGTCAGATGCACTAGTGTCAGACCACTAATCAGCTACCACGCTAGATAACTCAACCTGTGCAACAATAGCAACCAAGTTAAGTAATCAAAATAACCAAGTTTAGCTATACCTGCTATTTTGGTTTGTGCTTGGATTTGTATTCACTCATGTAGTGGCCATTCTTGTCACAGTTGAAGCAAGTCACGTGGGACTTGGACTTCTGTTGCTTGAACGAAGGACCGTTCACTTTTAAATTAGTGGAGTCCTTTTTCTTGTGATGAGAAGCCACCTGCTTCCCCTTGAACTCTCTTGTCTGCACCAAGTTGGCCTTAGCCAGTTGTTTGGACAGAGAGTCCATCTTCTGTTGAGATCATATTTTGTCCTCAACGTGGATCTCTTGTAGAAGATCTTCTAAGCTAATGTCCAGCTTCTTTCGATGCATTCTAGCATAGAAGTTGCTCCAACCGGCAGGAAGTTTTGAGACTATCCCTCCAATGACAAACTTGTCGACGAGGGGCATCTTCTCGTCATCTAACTTCTGGCACAACTTCAGGAATTCCTTTACTTGAGGTAGCATCGCCATCTCGTCTTCGAAGAGCCACTTGTGGTACTTCTCGACGATGAAGTTTTTGGACCTGTTCTCATCATCTTCATATAGCTTACCTAAAGAATTCCAGATCTCTTTGGCCTTCACCTTCTTGGAATATGACTCTGCCAGAGAGTCTTCCATAGAATTGAGAATCAGCAGTTTACAGATGTTGTTTTCTCTCTTCTATTTGCTCTGCTTGATGAGTGCAGCAGCAATAGCTTCGATAGTTCCTCCCTCTGGATTCGTTGGTTCATCCTCAATCAACACATGGTCTACGTCTACGAGTTGAAGATTAAGGGTGGCCTTCCTCTTCCAGATTTGGAAATGTTCTCCATCAAATTTTTCCAACTTGTTAAAGCTGGTATCGATGAGAGAAGCACGAGAGTTCTCCATCTACAAGGATCTTGCTTTAAGATTGTTAGTCCCGGGGCTTTATCAAAGATGGTAGACTCGATGTCGAGATCAGAGGTTCAACAAACGTTCACCTTCTGATTATTCTCGAGATCCAAGAGGAACACTATAATATAAATCTGATTACAAAAGCAACAATAATCAGAAAGTAAATCTCACATTCTTCCTCGCAATCGCAGTTGCTGACGGACAGAACTGAGTTTAGAAAATAAATCTCATATTCTTCCTTGCAATCACAGTTGCAGACGGACAGAACTGAGTTACAACTTAGATGAAGGAGAATAAAGAAGAAAGAAGAAGAGGAAAGGTTCTTGCTGAGGTGATTAAGATCACCGTTGCTCAAAGCAAGATTCGCCCCAACACGATCTGCTTCCAGGAACCAGCAAGTTCACGAAGAACTTCTGGAACGCTCGTAAGTCAATATTTGAGACTTGAACGGGCTTCCTGGACTTTACAGACTCCCTTAATTCTCTTTTTGGTGCATCTTTCAAAGGAGGCCAAGGGGCTCTATTTATAGAGTGGAGTTGAGACTTCACCTCTTCTCCTATCCGATGTGGGACTAAAATACCAATACTCAAAAATAGAGTTTGATATTTTAGATCATCCCACAATCATCATAGAAGTGTGCCAGTCCACGCCTACCCCCGAACACTCCCGTGCATGCACGAGACATCCTGGAGTCCGCGTCCGAGTCCGAGTCCGCACAACAAAAATCAACTTGCATCCTTGTTGGATTTAATCCTTTTTCCTTCTAGGAAAATACTCCCACATGGCACAAACTTGTGCCCTACTACACCTCATGTGCACACCTCAACACAAGCAATGCATTATATTGAGATACTCACCATTTGGTGTAGCCGATGTGGGACTATCTTTTCTAGTCTAAAGGCAAAAACACCAACAACATCTTACCATTTCTTGAACAAATTGGGTTCTCATTGTATCGTAATGTTTTTATGGTTATTATTGCATGATTTTGTTCACTACATGATTATAGACTTGTTTACTCCATGGATTTATGTTTCATGAGGATTTTAGGCGAGGTTTTGGCTTGTATTGCCATTTCTAGATCGTACCATAAGAGATAGTGTTAATTATCTTGGTATTAGTTGTAATACTATTGTTTTTTCTTGGGGATATTTGTCCTACATGCTATATGGGGCTTATCTTTTGTATTATGTTCTGTTGATTCGAGTTTAGGTGAAATTGTGGCTTGTTTTCGGCTATGAAAATCTCCGATTCTCGATCTTCACTGTGCATTTTTTATTGTCGTTTTCCACTGATCCGGGCTTGTTGTGTTTTCCCGATACACGCAATATACCGCATGTATACCACTTTGAAACCCAAATTTGTTTTATTTAGATTTATTTGATTTTGTTGATTCGTTTATGGTTCATACTTGAATACCTATTGCTCATGCATAATTTCTCATGATTGTCGATTGCTCGAAGTTCTTGAGGCAGTACCCAAGACTGATGTAATAGGGTATCCCTACTATACATTGATTGTATGTCTTGTACTAGAGCACATTATTTTGATTATATAGTTCTGTATGTTATGTCCTGCACAATAAGATGGAAGATCAATGGTCGAACGATAGCATGATAATATACATCGAAAAATATTTTTTTGATAGTATAAAAATGATGATATTATGCAATGTTCCAAAATATGAAATATACAATTAATATAATACCAAACTGATATTTTTATTATATTTTTAAATTTTTTAGTAGTCGTATTGAAGTCCGTACACAGTCATAATCCTGGCTTCGCCTTGGTTGGGCCGAGGGAGATTTGGGGCTTTGTGGCCTACTTGCTTGGGCCTTATTTATTTCTAATGTTCATTAGTCTTGACTCATTTTTAACTTGATGGACGAGTAGAAGTAGAACCATGAGACTTTTCCCCTTTCCAGGCCCTTCACTACAACAAAAAAGTGTTTTAATGACACTCGAAAAGTGTCGTTAATGAATTTCCATGACACTTTTTTAGTGCTGTTTAGGGGGGTGTCATAGAAAGTTTTTGACTTTCAATGACACTCGATAAGTGTCATGTACTACCTCTATGCTGACATTTTTTGAATATGTAATGCTTATTCCACGGCACTTTACCAGTGTCATCTTAACATGATTTAATGACAACTGATAAGTGTCATCAAAATTACGACACTTTACAGATGTCATCTAAAAGCATTAAATGATAACTAATAAATGTCATGGATATTTTTTACGACACTTTTTATGTGTCAAGTAAACATGCAAATAATAGTACACATTTTAAATGCCTTCAAAGCATCATCAAAATATAATTTTTTTCATATATATATATATATATATATATATATATATAATTAACGAAAACTAATTTCACAAATAAAAAAACTTTTAATGTGCCAACAATAATATATTAAAAATATTTCTAACCTATACAAAGTGTACTACTCAGTAGAGTCCAACTATTCCCAGTTTTTAGCTCTTAAATACCAATTGAGCGACAACTACTACTTTCAACAAGTCAAATAAATGTAAAAAAAGCCAATACAATTCTTTCAGGAGACAACAAAGTCATCCTGCATAACATGACCTATTACAATTATAAGCATGTAATTCCTCTCCTTGGCTAACTTAAGTTATAGCGATCCATGGCACCACTTGTTCTTGAGCCAGCCACATCTTTGGTAGATATTATGTTTGAAATTTCTTCTTAATTCTCTTTTATGAGCTACGATTCCAAAGAATTGATATTTTCAGATTCTTGATTTTGGTTGTACCTGGAATAAGGACAATAAATGACTCACAACAAATTTAGTATTGTGAAATAAGTATATGTACTTAAAATTAACAGAAAACAGGACAGTTGAGCTCACCAATCCAAGCCCTCAACTAGCCCTTCTCCTTTGATAGCTGAAGCTTTGAAGATAGACCATTGCCGGCTTTGTCTTGTGGAGTTCCAAGGCCTTTGTTCTTGCTGCATCATCAAGTTCACCTAGAGATCCTGTAAAAAAGGATGCAGATAACTGTTGGACTAAACTGGACGATGGTTCGTTCATCTTTCTTTTTTGTAGTAATTGATAACAATGAAAAGATTGGATTCGCTTTTGTAAGCATCTAGCTTAAGAAATAATGCGACACCTGCCTTCAACTTTTTAATATCTAAAATATTAAAAAAACTGCCATTGTAATAATGTTCCATCATAGATAATGAGCATATCTAAAATATTAAAAAAAGAACCTGCCTTTAACTTTTTTTATGTCTAAAATATTAACTCTTCATGAAGTTTCATGACACATAAGCTCTTCACCATATGAGGAGGTTTTAGTTTAACCAATAATGCACTTTCATAGTTTGAACAATAGTATGAGACACCAAGGATGGCATTGTGAGATGGTTGAGAACATAGAATGTCCCTTTGAGAAAATGTAGTCTGAAGTTTGAAACTTGGAGAGCCATAAAAAAGAAAGAAGTCTCTAAGTGCATAATTTCAGTGTTATATAGTCAATCTTTGCCTATGCTCTCAATTTTTCACTTCAGAAGTTCTTCCAGTCTTAGAGCAAGGTCCGGGTAATGACGATCATCTCTGGGATAGCCGTCGCCATCTACATCGTTCTCAATTGGGTTTCCATTACTAGGCTCGGTCACGGTCTGGTTGGAGAAGCAGTAGTTGTGGATTTCTCATAGTGGTTCATAGTTCTGGCTCAGATGGCATATATGATATCAGGTTATTTCCCAGAAATATGGACATGGTTTTCTTTGAGGGAGTGCTACCGGTTGATATAGTATTGATGGAAGATTTGTAGGCTCAGTTTACTGTTATATAGAAGATAAGAGCAGCACAGTCAGGAGATGACATACTCCAGTAGCTCAGAGTAGAGTGTGAGGTAGGAACAGAGCAATATTACGTATTCATGAGGATGCGACCCTCCTATATGGGAGTCATCTTTGTGTGCTGAGTAGAGATATTCAGCAAGAGATCATGTCAAAGGCCCACAGTTTTAGGTATTCAGTTCATCTCGAAGGGATGAAGATATATCATATTCGTCAGTATTTCTGATGGAATGATATGAAGAGGAAGATAACATGGTTTGTCTCTCGGTGTTGAGTGTATTAGCAGGTCAAGATTGAGCATCAGTGGCCGTCCATGGTTCTTTAGCCTTTACCGATTCCAGAGTAGAAGTGGGAGTATATTACCATGAATAGGCCTTCCTAAATTCTCGGTTGGCAGAGATGCCATTTAGGTGATAGTAGGGATCGGCATTGGGCCGGGCCGGGCCATGCATGCCCATAAAGTTCGGGCTCGGGTCGGGCATGGGCTGATCTTTTTTGGCCCTAGATAAATTTTTGGCCGGGTCGGGTCGGGCTTAATTATATCTATGAATCCCAAGCCCAAGCCCGCCCACAATGGTCGAGCTTTTCGGGCCAAGTCGGGTCAGACCGAGCTAGCCCTATATAAAAGCCCAAATGGGCCTTATCGGGCCTAATCGTTAATAATCTTTGAAAGATTATTTCAGTACTATATTCTTAAAATTTTATACTAAATTATTTCCTTTGTTTAGACTGAAAAAGCATGATATGCACATAGATAAGAAAATGCCAACAAATAGCATGAAGTGAATAGACTCCTGAATGTTTGTGACTATATAAATATAATATTTGAACTGAATTTGAATTAATGATGGCCAAACAGGTTCTGAAGCTCAATGGAACTCGAATTAAAAACATTCGACATTTAGTTCATCTTGTCGATTGTAAGTAATGCCCGCTCATTTACTGTTGTTAAGCATTATGCTTGACACCCCAGGTAGGATTTGGCAGGATTAACTGTTCAGTTGTCATTCTCGTGTAGCTTGCAAGGACAATTACATGGTATTTGAACTAGATCTGAACTGGATTTGAACTAATGACGACTAAACAGGTTCTGAACTGGATTTAAAATATTATAGGCTATTGTAGTTAGCTTAATAATCCAGAATCTAGACTTAATAATCTATGAAACACGAAGTGAATAGACCCCAGACTCTAGAATGTCTATGTGACTTTGTTCCATAATCCAAAATGTTAGAGGTATCGTACAAAAAAAAGGATCATTTGGCCCTCCGAACTCCAAAGAGAGAAAGACAATCCGATTCTAGACTATGGCGGGCATTTAGGGCCGGGCTTAGAAGGACTTTTAGGGCCAGGCTTGGCAGGCTTGTATCGGGCGGGCCTCGGGCGGACGGATGCTTAGCCCAAGCCCAGCCCTATACTAATATGGACTAGGTTGGGCTACCCTAATGGTCGGGCTATATCAGGCTTTGGCCCATCGGGCCGGGCTGGCTTTTCGGACGCCTATGGGACTCGGGCCCAATGATGATCCCTAGGTGATAGTGAACCGACTCACGACGGTTGCTCACTTCTTTTCTTTCAAAGTTGTCAGACTATATAGCAGTTGGATGAGCTATACCTGAGGTAGGTATTCAGACTGCATGGGATTCCAGTTAGCATCATATTCGATAGGGGTTCCAATTGTCCTTATATTTTTGGTAGATCCTTCGACAAAATTTGGCCACCCGCTTGAGGTTTAGTTCAAGTAACCATATGCAAACTAATGGCTACTTAGAGCATATGATTCAGACTTTTAAGGATATGCTTCGATCGTGCACTCTTAAGTTTGATGGATCTTGGGAGGATAATTTGTATTTAATAGGGTTCTCCTACAATAACAACTTTTAGGTTAGCATTCAGATGACACCTTTTGATGCATTATATAGCATGAAATATAGATTACCATTAGCATAGGATGATATTGGTGGGAGATAGATGTTTGGTCCTGAGATGATAGACAAGACAGTTGAGGTAGTCCTACAGATTAAAGACCATCTTAGAGTAGCCCAGGATCACTTATTTTATTGGGCATATCAGCATTTGCGTCTTCTTAAGTTCTACGTCGGTGACCACTTATTCCTTCAGATTTAACCTACCCGCTAAGTTATCAGATTTGGGATACGAAGAAAGATTAGTTTGAGGTATATTAGTACGTTTGATATTCTTCAGCGAGTTGGAGATGTTTTCTATAGACTTTCTCTCCCATTGTTGATTTAGGAGCTACATGATATATTTTACGTATCTCAGTTGTGTTGGTATGTTCTGAATCCGAGCCATGTCCTAGATCATTTTGAGGTGGTCATTGATATGACCTATCTAGGGCCAGCACTTACCGGGTGAGTCGACTTGGAAGTTCAATGTTGACAAACGATCTCGTTACCCATATTTGTTCGGCTCAGGTAGTATACTATTTCGTATACTCCGTATCATTATTTTGTGTATATAGATTCTTACGTTTGTTGTAGCTTAGAATTATTTTCAGTTTTCTCTATGAATATCCTGCTATATTTCCAGCATGCATGAGTTTTCAATTTGATTCCTGATATCATAATTTTCTGGAATTTCTAGCCTGATGAGTGCCTTATTGAAATTATGAGGATTAAATTTTTCTGAGGGGGAGAATTGTGAGACTTTTCTCACTGTATCGATGTTCGCATACGAATAAGTATGCTTGTATCATATATTTTATTTTTATAGTTTTTGTGACTTTGGTATCTTGCCATGATGTCATTTGTTGGATTTATGTATTGATAATTTTTCTTATCTTGGAGATTTCCCTGGTTTCTTGTGTCTCGAGTATCATTCGAGTGTTTTCATGTGATACCCTTGTTCTCAAGTAAAATAACTAATGACTAATGCAACACAATAATTTTTGGTGTTTGTAATAACCATATATATTACCAAACTGCGAAAGACTTGTAAAATATCAATTGGCTTTGCCATAGACTAGTGCAAGGACTCGGTATAGAACGAAACCCTTTTTTTTATGAAATGGAGGAACTTGATATGACATTTATACCGATATACCGCAGGTATATTAACCGACTGCCAATATTTTGTTCATTTGTTAAAGATCAAGTCTTTCTTTGTCCATTACTTTCTTGGTTTTGTTTGGACGGTTGTGATTAAAAGGGGGAGTCGTGGATTTACAACTTGGCAGATCCAACGACCACGATTAAATTCTCCTCTCTATATAAACCTCTTTAATTTTTTTTTCCACTTCTCTTCTTTCTATTCATTTCCTCCCTATTTCTTTAGCTTAGAGCTTAGATCTTGGAGCTTGGTTTTTAATACCTAAGAGTGTGATTTCTGAATCTCTTTGGTGGTAGTGTAGAAGAGTCGGCTTGGCGCTTGACCTAGACAAGTACATCTTACCATCTCTTGAACAAATTGGGTTCTCATTGTATCTTAATGTTTTTATGGTTATTGTTGCATGATTTTGTTCAGTACATGATTATAGACTTGTTTACTCCATGGATTTATGTTTCATGAGGATTTTAGGCGAGGTTTTGGCTTGTATTGCCATTTCTAGATCGTACCGTAAGAGATAGTGTTAATTATCTTGGTATTAGTTGTAATACTATTGTTTTTTCATGGGGATCTTTGTCGTACAAGCTATATGGGGCTTATCTTTTGTATTATGTTATGTTGATTCGAGTTTAGGTGAAATTGTGGCTTGTTTTTTGCTCTGAAAATATTCGATTCTCGATCTTCACTGTGCATTTTTTATTTTCATTTCCCACTGATCCGGGCTTGTTGTGTTTTCCCGATACACGCAATATACCGCATGTATACCACTTTGATACCCAAATTTATATTATATAGATTTATTTGATTTTGTTGATTCGTTTATGGTTCGTACTTGAATACCTATTGCTCATGCATAATTTCTCATGATTGTCGATTGCTCGAAGTTCTTGAGGCAGTACCCAAGACTGGTGTAATAGGGTATCCCTACTACACATTGATTGTCTGTCATGTACGAGAGCACATTATTTTGATTATATAGTTCTGTATGTTATGTCCTGCTTATATATTGATCCTGTATTGATTTTCTGTTGTGGTTCATCATAGCACACACTCTCGACTTGATTGTAGCAACATGGTTTTCTATCCTGACTTGTCATGATATTGGTCTTGTCCTGGTTCCTGTTGTGGTTCTTCATTGCACAATCCTAACTTGCTTGTAGCAACTTGGTTGCTTTTCTGTCTTGTGTCATTGCTTGTGATTGTTGAATCAATTATCTTTACTGCATTTTCTTAAGGAGGGTATCATGTATAGGGTAAATTCCCAAATGCCATAGCCGGGGGTTCTAATAAAATACTCAATAATTCTAGATTGATCACATATATTCATACCACCTATGGATTTGGAGTTATTCATAGTGAGGATCACACTATTAGCACACTATCAAATGAAGCATATCCTTGTTATAACTCCCGATTAATCTTTTCCTTCTTTTTCACCGGATTTATAATCCTTTCGACTTAGTCATCTTGAAGTCCAAATTTCTCTACATTATCCTAAGTTTCAATTTAATCTTTGTATCAGAATTTATAAAATTCTTGGACATTGTCCAAATCTATACTCCTCCTATTAATGCCACTACAACTTAAAATTCATCCCTCATTATATAAATCATCCTTCACATATCTTTCAATTGTACCTTCAGATATCACTCTTCTTAAATTTGGTAATCTTACAAAATCTCTAGATTTTCTTATAACTCAAAATTTTTTCCTACCAGTTCTCAATCATTCTCTACCAATACTTATATAATTTAGCATCATCATTGCATGCAATCATAATATCCTTTTAATGTATCTTGAATTCCTAAATTTAGTACTATACCTTAAATCAAAATGAAACATCTCAAGAATTAGTAACTTAAAAATATTAAGGTTCCCAAAATCCAGTCGTCCTCAAATATCCTTATCAGCTGAAAAATACAACTATGAAATATTACAGTTTCATGCACATTCCAATTCTCGAAATCCTTCTTCGTTCCTCCTAAAACAATACATACACAAAATAATTCTCCAAGTGTAATCATTTCCAAATTGATAATACCAGCCTCTTGATTTTACTTCAAATCTCAGTCATATATTTATCCCAAATTTTTATCTAATGTCCAACATTTCATTATCCTACCAAGATACCACTCGATAGCAAATTCGTCTTCCACAAGATAGATAATTACAATACTTCCTCGACTTTTTCTCAAGGTACAGAGATATGAGAATTTCAAAATTTTCAAAGTGTAGATGACAGATGTAGATACGGGATAGTTGATCGATGTAAGTAGGACAAGGTTAATTAAGATAAGAGAATAATGGTAAGATGAGAAAATCATCATACGATAAGGAAAAAAATGATAAGACAAGAAATAATGGTAGGAATTGTTCTTGCTCATTTGGTCAAAAAAAGTGAATCAATTTAATATATGATCTGATAACCATACACGTCTATTCGAAATCATGTTGCCAGAATTTCCGCCATGCCAGTAAGCATAGCTGCAATTGTAGCCTCCCTTCCCGAAATTTTTTTTTGAAAATATTTTTTTATTTATTTATTTGAATTAAATGGTGATTTTAAATTTTTATAAATAATTACTTAGTTAATTGTTACGGTAGATGATTTTAGTCATGGTGCAGTTGCGTGCTTTGGCTAGTGTATTAGCTATACTATAGATGGCCGAGCATATGAGTATCATAACTGGGAAAACTAGGCCAAGCTGCGGCTTAAACCCTATAGATGATTTAATTATTTATTATTGAAATTATTGACTTTTAAGAAATTCGGTTGTACCATGCTAGTCCGGGCCTGACCCAACCCAAACCCAAGCCCATGAAAAAGGGTAGTGCATCTAGAGATGTCCTAGCAGACATATTTCATATCTATATATTCCATACTTTATTTTAATAGTCTAATAAATATAACTCTAAATAGTTAAATATAATTATTATTTTTGAGATTTTCTTGATCATTTGACTAATAGGTATATATGGTATTTAAATTGAGATGGGCCTAAGACACATCGAAATATCAGTTGCTTGTATATATATTATATTAGCAATAGACCCCTTCCAAATAACTAGATCATTTATTAAGCCAATTTGTCTTTTCAGCAAGCATTATAATTTTATTTATTACTTTACTCAACTAAATATTTCTAGAATAAATTTATAATATAACATTATCATTATTACTGTATGTATGCATTATTGCTTCTTCAAATTCTATCATAATATAGGGAGAGGGTAATAATAATTAGCTTATTACATGTATTCATAGAGGCCATACTACCAAAACTAAAACCTGAGGCCAACTAAGCCCAAAACCAGCCCATCTTCTCTAATAACTCAACTCCCTGTATAAAAACCACCACCCAGGAAAAGAAAAGAAACCCTAGCCGTAACTTCATACCAATCATCCTCTCCCCTATATCCGACCCCTTTTTGGCCACTGCAGGGATACCCTCTCGATGCTGCAACCACCATGGCCATTATTTCCCGTGGGCTCGCCATGTTAAGTCATCTCTATTCATGTATGGAGCCCAACGCCGTTACTGCCGAGCAAAAACCAACCCCTCTTGAAGCACGAAGTTAATGCCGAGCAAAAACCAACGCCGTTACTGCCAGCATGACCTTATCGTGAGTCGAAGCCCACGAGCCATCGTGCGTTCCACGGCTCCGGCACTGTCGAAGGTGCGTGATGAACCAATGGTTCAGCCATGGTTTTGCCGAGATAACACACTATACCGCCTTCAATTGCAAACAGTCGACCGAACCTTTAAGCGGCGACCTACTTTCTTCCTGCTTGGAACAGAGCGAGCCACATCGACCAAACTAGTGCAGCCCCGCGTGAAGCGACTGTCATCCAACCGAGTTGATGTCGCACCGCATGTGACCCCTTGTCGAGTTTTATTTTGCTGTATTCCGAGAAGCATATTCAAATATAGAGGTAACTCTCTAAAATTTCTTCTTACTCCAATAGGCTAGCAAGATTTCAAACTCGAATAGAAAGAAGAAAAAAAGAATCAGTAGTGAAGTAGTATAGGAAGAAGAAAACCCATGTACAGTGCACACGCTAAAATGGTACAGGCGGTCCTATAGGATTTACTGAACAATGCACATGTAGATAAATATATGGTAATATATCAACTTTAGTATATAAATCAATTAAATACTAAAAGAATAGCAGCAGTATATGCCTTGTGTTACTATTCAAGTGTTAGTTTGTTGGAAGTATTCCAATAGGACAAGTATTCTGTCGGTAATGCCACCTTTGCACGTAAGACCCAATAATACAACTTAATAAGTTCAAAGAACAAAGTATAGTGGTTAAAATAAATTAGTTAATACTAAAACTAGACCAAATATCATTATAAAACATTTTTCAAAAATTTGGATTATCACCGTTACGACGTGAGTCCCGACAAACCGGACGATGTGATCACAATCCATGAGCATCGAAATTAAGATGTGTATGGATATTGTCGACGTGTGGAATTTGACGGAACTCGATTTCGTTGTGCGTACGCGACGAAATTGAAGCGTATCCGTCGAGATACCCCGTATCGTGCACTTTGTAAATTCTTCAATTACTTTGTGCACGCTCGTCAGATCGAGACAAAACTTACGCCATCAGGACCGTATCGTTTTTCTGGTCCTGTATGCCAAGTTTGGTCCAATTCTGAGACAGTTGAATCCGACGTCGTTTTGCGGGCCCCACGGTCCCACTCAACGGGCGATTTTGTGCACGGCCCGCCGGAATCTAACTTTGGACATACGGTTGGGTTCGTATCGGAAAACTGGATCCGTAAACATATAGTTTGACGACTTTAGAGACCGTTGACTCATGCACGCTTTTCGGTGCAAAGCGGGTCCAACGGTGGACATCGTTTTTGCCCGAAATTGTCGTTTTGCCCCTGTGTCCAGAATTGGATTTAAGGACAGGCAATCCTAGCTAATTTGAATATTCTGAGAATGTTGGCGATGTTTGTTTCAGCTTTCGGAGACAGTTGTGATGACTTGGACTGTATGGCTTACCAGTTGACGGTATTTTATTGGTTCTTCGCGCTGCCACCAGGCAAGTATACCTTGCCCACTATACAGTATTTTATGCATTTTCTATATTGTTGTTTCTTTTCTGTCATATTTGGTTCTTGCTTCTCTTGTTCGTGCCATTACTATTTTTCTCACTTTATGTGTACATACGTTATTTCTTTCCTTCTGTATATCACTCTAATTCGTGTATAGGTCCTGATAGTGTTGCCTTGTCGCGAGTCACATTCACTTGATATGTCTTGACCTGTTAGTTGTACTTGACTTCATTTGACTTGACTGGACACCTGTATAGTTCCTTGTGACATAGCGGACAGTTACTAGGCATGCGGGCTATATGATAGTTTCTGTTGGCCGGTAGTTCAGATGAGCTTCGGTTGTATTAATTATTCTGTTGGCCGTTAGTTTCGTGCTACGGTTGTGATATTCTGTTGGTCGTTATTCTCGGAGGAGATGCGATTGTGATTATTCTGTTGGTCGTTAGTTTCGGATGAGCTACGATTGTCATGGTACTCTGTCTATTAGCCCAAGTGTTGAACATTGTCCTTGATGTTGCGTTATCATGTATTTGTTTAGAAGTAGAGTGTCATATTTCTGTCATTCCCTTTATGCATATTATTTACTGTCATAGTGGCATGTTTTATGTATCTTGCTATTCCTCTGAGGACCTGATGATCTTTTTAGGTTTAGCGATTGTATGGAGTTAGTTAGCAGAGCGGGATGGTACAGGATTGCGATGCATGATACAGGTATTTGCTTGTGATATTTCTTTATTATCCTTTCGTGCTTTATATTCAGTATCATGATATACTCTGCTTATTTATAGACCCATATCATTCTTGGAGTCTAATCGAACAATATGCTAATGGGCTGCAGACTATGACCCATACTTGTTCATTCTTGTTTATATGATTCATGTGGATTGAGATACAATTTAGATTAGACATGACCTTGACAGCTTATACGTACTCGAGTCGGGCTGGAGTCCGCTCGATACGTAGCTGGCTTGCTCACGAGCTCGCGCCCAAAAACCGGGTGCGGGTTGTGACAGCAATAACGATAAAGTCGATAAATAAGGTCTACACCCTATAATCATGTTATCTAGATTCCTTACCACGCCAACCAGTATGGCTGCAAAAAAATCTAAATTCCATAACTAGGATAGTATACCCAAAATCAGGCTCCATGTCCTCGTCATGCTAGCTTGTATGACTGCGATAAATTCTAAACTCCATAAATAAAGTAGACATTTACCCTTCTCATCGTACCCATCAAATATGTTATCAAAATATATCTTAACTCAATTCATAAAAACTTATCTAGAAACAAAATCAAAGTCAACAATGAACATCAAGATTCAAAATTTTCATCAACGAATTAAGGATAAGTAAATGGAAACAAGCGAAAACAGATTCCGCGTAGGGTTTAGAGGGAGGTTCTCGAGGATGTCCCAAAGGTACTATCTAGTCAAGATTCCTGGAATATAATCTAAATCAAATCTTAACCTTTATATAAGATTGACTAATCATATTCTCTTTTGAACCTAGATGATATATAAGTTCAACTTCTACATTCTAGTTTCCTCTGGGGTCCATAAACACATCCTAATGCAAGAATAGGGTTCGATAGTGGACAGATATTTCAAAATCAGGACGAATGGAAGCAAGTGGGAATAGACTCGAAAAACTTTTCGAAATAAGACTTCCAGGGGTCATCCCTGGAATCTATCAAGAGTTCCTAATATGTGACTGGGTACCAAAATCCTAAAATATTTCATAACTCAATCTTAATCCTATGGCAGGCTCACAGTAGTACAGATAAGCCTCAAGCACTATCACGACTTCGTATCATTAGCAAAGATTGACCTGCATGGGCCACCACTAAAAATGTGTCACAACCTGCACCCAGATATACAGGTACGAATACGTGGGTCACGCACAACCTACGTCGCAGTATCGACGGTAGAGCACTGTCAAGTATCCGATACTAACTATAAAATCTAAAATATCAATAACTATAAAGGTACTCGTATCACATCACAAAAGCTAAGGAAGATAAGAAAAGAAAGATACCAATATCTCTAGAACAACTAGAATCTACAAAGGATCATATGAGACAAGAATGAAACGAAAGAAAAACAATAACAAAACTAAAATAACTATCAGGCCTAGCACTCTTGGAAGACAACTCACGATGAAAGAATATCGAGATTCGCTTTGAGATATTAGAGCATTATGTGATCGGCTTGGGTCAAGATCATGCTCTTCCATTTGACCGGCTATGGTGCAAGAACAAGCGTAAGTAAACCTGGAGATCAGGCCGGCCAAAATAGAAAGCTATGGTGCGAGTAGTATCAGGTCAGGCTTTACCCTACGTGAGGCGAGGGTAAAGCTATGATGCAAGTAGTAACCAGTAGGGTATGATCACATAACCTCTAATAACTCTCCATCCCCGAGTAGTATAATAGATCCGGACATGTCACGTCATGATGCGGGATTCTCTAAGAGGGTAGCAAATTTCTTTAGGAATCGGCGTCTATACATGTACAAGAAAATAAGATTGAACAATGTACCAATATACCATGGTCACCCAGGAATAACATCTCATGATAAGATCTGACGTATACTAGTACTATACCATCGTGTCGGGAATCAAGTACAATACTACAACTGAATCGGATATTGTAGATATCAAGACAATAAAACTATCAGAGAATGTACTCGCCTGCTGTCCTGATCAAATAGTAAGGGTCTATGACTGAACCGACGTCACAGATAACTAATATGAATATACAGTGTTACTTAGTGTTCTAGAGTAAACAATATATATAAATACAATAATTCTATGCTTCTAGGCCTATTCTAGGTCAAACTCAGTCAAACTGGATCAAAGGTTGACTCACAGTTGACTTTGGTCAACTGGTCAACTCATAGTCCACTTTGGTTAAACTAGGTCAAAGCTAGTCTCTATAATCAACCACATAGACAACTTATCAATTTCAGTGATGTGAAATCACTGGAATTGACGGATCTCAATTTCGATGCACGGATATCAAAATACGAACAAAAAAGAGAAGGATTATAACAAATGGTGATAGATAAGGAAAAAAGTCTATCGATGTTGTCGGATGATGAAACAATCATCACCAACATGTCCAGAATGGTCAAAATAGCTAGAATAGCCTATCCATAAGTCCAATTTGGACACAGAGATAAAAAGGTAATTTTGGGTCAAAATGGTGTCCGTGTTGGACCACTTTGCACCGAAAAACATGCAAGGATAAAAGTCCTCAAAACCTAGCAAAATATATGTCTACGAATCCAGAATGATGATACGAACTCAACGATATATCCAAAATTGGATTCCGATGAGTCGATCTTAATATGGTCCGTTAACCAGGACATTGAGATTTCGGTTTGCACGGAAATACGTGCCGGAGCCAATATCCACAAAATTTAGCAAATTATATGTCAACGAGTCCAGAATGAGGATACGAATTCAACGATATATCCGAAATTGGATTCCGATGGACAGATCTCAAAATAACTAGTTAACTCGGACTGTGGGGTTCGTCTTGCACTGAAATGCGTGTCGGGACCCACATCTTCCAAATCAAGCAATCTTTATATGAATTCGTGCCAGAATGACACCACGAGTCTACTGGTGGTTTCAGAATTGGAATCCGGAGTCTCGGATTCAAAATTAGAATTTTACAAGTTGGAAATTACGAATTCGGACGGCCAAGAGACAGGAAGAGGGTTATACCAGTTATGCATAGGAACATGTGGCACACTAAACGGAGCTGTAATGGCGGAGATACGAGTCGACGAAGTTGGCTCCACAAAACTGTCCAAAAATAATACAAATTTAAAGGGTCAAATTGGTGGCCGATTTTGACATATCAAACGATGGAATTAACGATAGAAACTTCATGGAAGTGAAGTGGGATATACCGAGATTGTGACGGAAGAAACGGATCGACGATCCAACGGTCAAATTTTTCGAAAAATGTGCACGAAGTTGCTATCCCGAGAAACAATTCCAGACTTCATTTTCTCGCGCGCGCCGACGGAATCTCATGCGAAATGCACGGATCGACAGTTTATCGCATCGGGGGGCGAAGCTACGTGGCATGGGAACCTCGCCGAAGGTTTGCCGGAGGTCAGGGGTAGCCCACACGGCGGCGCGTGGCGGTACGCGGCCGCCGGCCTCTGCTACTGCTGCATACTACAGCTACTGCTGCTGTGCTACTGCAGCTGTTATGCTGCTGCTACTACTGGCCGCAGTTGCTGCTAGTCGCCTTACTGTGCGAGGGGAGGAGGAAATGAGGAGGAGAAGGAGATGGTAAGGGTGATGATGGTGAGGGTGATGGTGGTGGTGTTGATGATGATAATGGTGATGAAGATGATGGTTATGGTGATGGTGAGACCATAAAGAAGAAGAAGAAGAAGAAGAAATGAAAAAGAAGAAGTGAAAATGAAGAAAGAGATGAGGAGTGGTCGGCTGTGATGGGATGGGGGGTTGTGTGCTGGTAATGGGTGAGGGATGAGGTGATGTGGGGAAATAAGGTGAGAGAGAGTGATGTATATATATATATATATGTATATATATATATATATATATATATATATATATATATATATATATATATATATATATATATATATATATATATATATATATATGGATAGGGGGGTTGTGTGCTGGTGATGGGTGAGGGATGAGGTGATGTGGAGAAATAAGGTGAGAGAGAGTGATATATATATATATATATATATATATATATATATATATATATATATATATATATATTAGAAAGATAAAAAAAAAATATATATATATATATATATATTAGAAAGAGAGAGACACAGAGAGAGAGATATTATGAAGTAGAGAAAGAAAGAGAGATATTTTTGTATAGGAAGAAGGAGTGATATATTAGTGGGGTATATGGGTAGTCATGTGAGGGGTCATATAAAATTGGGTTGGGTGTTGGGTCAAGTTTGGGCTAAAATTTAGCCATAATACAAATTTAAGCCATTTTTAATCATGGATGAAATAGAAGCACGAGGGAGATCAATTGGATAGCACGCAAGTGGCACGTGCATAGTAGGCTCAAAATATGTCAGAACCATATATTGGGTCGATCAGATTGGACCGATGTCGGGTCCCAAAATTAAATTGGAAGTTAAGTCACAATTTACGGCAGACGATAAATTGGCCAAAATTGATCCAAAAGTTGCGCGATGCAAACATAGTACAAGGGAACAAGTTTGAGTGGGACATGATATATCAAAATGAAGATAATCTTGTCTACTACAAACTGGTAAAGAAAGTTTCCAAAGATTGACATCTCTGACGCTCCAGAAATCAAAGTCACGAAAAAGAGCATTTAATAATAAAAAATAATTAAATACAAATGAATTATCGAAAATAATTCATTCAGAAAATTTGAAAAAAAAATCCCTAAAATTCATGGGGCTCACACTGATCCTGTACTTACTTGCATTATATGATTCATGATTCCTGAATTCATGTTCATGTATATTTTATCATGTTTATGTTTACTTGTTATAACATTATTTATTTATTTGCTGTCTATATATGCATGAATAATGGTTTTAGTTGACTAGTTTGACTTTTCTTGTGGTACTTGTTATTTGGAATTTTGATCCCACTAGTTTTGTATGGTCGAATCTCGTAGCGAAACCAAAGGATCTATCGTACCTTCCGTTTGATGGTATCGACCAGAGAACTCCCAACTGAGCACTTGAGTGAGATTTCATTCTCTTTACCCGTTGAATAATCTATTGCGGTATTTAGCCACAGAGCACGTGTTTTGCTCATGTTTTGGTCCTTGGCTTCTTACCTAAGGGCTGTAATGATTTGTATATATCTAGACCGTATCAAGAGCTAATCATGTATTATGGGATACTCTTGCTAGTTCTTTATTTTAAATTACTAGCTTCATGATCATCTATATATCTATAGTTTGGGATGCTTAACTATGTTATTCGTGATGATCATACATTTTGTAGTTTACTTCATGTGATTGAGATACTATAATTTTTTGACCTAGTATTAACTATTGGATTGTAGTCTAGTCCAATGTCTTATACAGTCATGACCATATCTCGGGGTACTGACATTCTCTGATTTATGTAGTTGGTCTAGCTCCATTTTTGCTAGCTCTCTAGCATTCTGGTTCTGGGTCGTGATAATGAAATCAATGATGATCAAAGATATGACGCAAAAGTTGTGATAGAATTGGTGCACATCTTTGATTTCAGTTTTAGTCCACATTTGATAAGAATGTGATTGGGTTTGCAAATGAATTGGCTTTAAAGGCATTACAAAGAAAATACCAGGATATTGTGAATGTGATGTCTTCGGTTAATATGTAGACAACGATTACAAATGACGAGGGAAGATGAATGAACTTCGTTGCTGGATGAAGTTTCTTTCTTTTACGAAAGACATGAAATTGATGTGCCTAACATGAATGATGCATTCTTTACTTCAAAACAAAAATCACAGCGTAAAGCTCGTAAAAAGATAAATCTGCATCATTATCAGGTTGACTTATTTTATGAAGCCATTGATTTGCAACTTCAAGAGCTAAATAGTCAATTCAATAAAGCAAATGCCATGTTACTTCTTCGTGTAGCATTCATATGCCCCGATGATGCATTCATCGCTTTTGACAAGAAGAAAACTAGTTTGCCTTGCTCAATTTACCCACACGAGTATTCTGTCTTGCAACTTATTGAACTTGATAATCCACATACAATCTTGATTTGTGCTTTAATATGAGTTTTAAAGGATTGAAAAGACTCACTTCTTTTTGGAAAAAAATTGTCGAGGAGAAAAAAGATATGGTTTACCCGTTGGTATATATGCTTGTGACCATATGTAACGCCCCAGTCCCAAAATACTTAGGACTAAGTACGTAGCCATGCCAGCTGCGTACGAAGTATACTCCAATATATGGAACCATCGTATGTATATATAACCTGTAAAATGTAGTAACCATGACACTAATCTCATCCATAAATGAAGAATAAAGAATTTATGATAACTTATGAATTGTTATTTACATAAGCCGTTGGGCGGAGACAAATCCACTACCAACTAAAAAGAGAAATACATAATAACAAAATTTTGTCGAGCGATGCGAAGACGATCCAAGTGTAATAATTTTCGAAAGAAGAAGAAAAACATGGCCTTGGCTATAGCACCTGCAAAAACCACAAGACACACCTGGAGAATTCACCAGGTCCTCAGAGGGACGTAACAAGATACAATAAACAACATGCCATATAAATACTGAATATAAAATATGCCACAAATAAAGGTAAATGATAAGACATTAATGAGGAAACCTAACCGTACTAAAGTAAACATACAGTTAAGAACAAATCTTTCGTCGCATGAGCCCTGGCTGTATATAGGATATGGTATAGTCCCCATTTGGGCACCAGTGACCTAAGCGCATGACGTTCAAAAATGACAGTGGCGAACCAGAGAGGGTCATCATACCCGTATCTCCAGCGGAGCTTCCAAGTTACAAGGGAATGTGTAATCGAAGCCCATATGACAAGAAAATATTCTTCCCACCCGATACACCTATCAAGTTGCATCCACGATCATATAACACTACTAACCGTCAAGTCTTCTAACATGCATCTATTGACAGTTAGACCTAACGCACGTCCCATACGCATCAGTGATCAGCCAACACGCAAGTCCGGAGGCTATATGCTACTCACAACTCACACATCTCATGCCACCTCTGTGTCAAAGTTTATGTAGATGTGCTAAACTAATGGTAGTCTCCTAACTCTAGGTCCACATGCAATCAAAGGATAATAAGTAAAGTAATGCTACTATCACTGAACATGCAGTAAATAAGGAACTGTAATTAATGGTACAGCTAGAAATAAATAAACAGTGATATACAAATAACTAAAATACAGAATAATTATAAACAGTAAATTATGGCAAGGTATCTTGCCAGGTGTTTGTGCGGTGTTCTGACATGTCTCGAATAATCCAATAGCCATGTTTGAATTGCAGAGGTCTGAAGTCGCGGAGAAATAGGATTATAGAATTGGTCACGATCAACTTTGATAATCAAATGAGAATTAGCGGAGAGAATATTTATACTATTTTTTAGAATAGTATTTATGATACTCGAAAAATAATTTGTAGAAAATTATTTAAGGCTAAAACCCTATTTCGTAAAACTATAATTTAATTTAGAAAGTACTACTATAATATTTTTAGGTAAAATTATATTCAAAAAGCCATGAAATGATGGTAATATTTTAAGTATCTAAACCCCATTGTTTAATTTATATAAAACCCAACTTTAAATTTATACATATATGTATATATAGGTTTTAAGAATATTTAATAGAAGCCCAAAATAATGCCTTAAACCAATATTATTGATACAATTATAACCCGACTCAATAATAGATCTGTTATCAATAAATTTCAGAAATATTTTATACTAATTTAATAATAACAAATACTAACAGTATACTTTATAAATACTAGTGTTGACATATAAAAAGATTTCAATACCCATATATACACTGTGTATATAGAAAAAATAGATAATTATAATAATAATAAAATAATAATAATAATAACCCCTTTAAAAGAACTAATCTGCTTACTTCTCACATTAGAGAACACAGAGAGAGGAAGTGATGTGAACGGAAGGGAGAGGGAGAAGAGCGGGAGAGGCGAGAGAGAGGGGAAGAGCTGGGAGAAGGAGGACTTACAGGGGTGTTCCGCCCTGGGCACGGTGGTGTGTTTCGAGAGCTCGACCGTGGCGTGCACAGAGGGGGTCTCGGCCGGCGCATCGCTTGTTACTGAGGACCCTGGTGTCGGTAGCTCGAGAAGTCCCTTGGTGGCGGCGGCGGCCGGATCCATGCTGCAGTGGCTGCTACGGTCATGGGTGCGGAGGATCCGTCGGCGGAGGTCGGGGCACCAGATCTGGTGGGTCAACAGTCGTCGTGGAGGCTGCTCCCAGATCTGGCGGAGTCGAGGCTCTCGACGACGGGCGACGTTCGCCGAACGCACAACGGCAGAATCGGCCGGTGTTGTCCCTGAGGGTGGGGCAACGGGACACGGCTGGGTACGGCAAAGGAGAATGTTCGGTTCCTCCCTTTCCTTTATCTACTGTGTGGTGGTTTTGGCGGTGTGGGCGAGTTTCCGGTGGCACAGCGACGGCGGGTTGGGGGTTGGCCGGATGCTGCGGGCGTGGTTCCGGTTACTGGCCGGAGCATAGTGACGGCGGCGTCGATGGCGGAGACGGGGGCGGAAGATGGGGTTAGACGGTGGTGGTTGTGACAGATTGGTGGTCGGGTCAGGGGAGTACGGTGGTGGGACGGTGGTGATGGTTGTCTCCGGCTAGGTCGAGAGTCGGAGTGGTGACGGACCTGGTGGCGATCACAGCTTAGTGTCGGGAGCGGTAATGGGGCTGCTGCATCTTAGGGGCGGAGGAGATGGTAGGAAAAAATATATATGTAGAACGATGGGTATAGTAGATGGGAATGTGACACGGACACGATGCACGGCACTCTGGTTGAATTTATTTGTGGAGGTGTTGGAGAAATCCCTGGAAAAAGGATAATGAGCCTCTCCTTATATAGGAGGTGGTGCTCCGAGTTGGATAAGGACTGGGTGAAGGTTTAAATCCCCATTAGATAACGTCATATTTAATTCAAAACAATTTAAACAAATCCCCTTTAAATCTATTTTAAATACACTTAAATTCAAACCAAACCAATATAGATAAATCTCGTCTTTAAATTAAACTATCCCGGTAACCAACAAAATCTCTTTCAAATTTAATCTCCATATTTAAATTTTAACCAAACGATATTTTTAAAATACATTTTCGAACAATAAAATATTAATATTAATTAATTTCAAAAATAATATTATATATATGCATTTAAATTTATGCACCTCTTATGCAATAAGTATTTGCATAAAACATAGTTTTCAAAACTATTATTTATATAACCTTTTATGATATAAAATAAAGTTTTGGAAATTCTAATATGACGCATTTTTACAACTTTAAGCAATGAAAATTATTTATTATTTATTATTTGGAAAACCATGCTTCTAAAATAAAATATTTTTACAAAAATATGTACCTAGCACATATTCGCACTCGACGAGCCATACGAAAATGCGAATTCATACGCGACGTACAATACGACAAATTTGTACGTGACGTACAATACGAAGTAAATAAAATCAGTACCAATTTTATTAAAAAAATTGTAGTAGAAAATTAGGGGGTTTTACATCACACCTAACTTAAAAAAAATTTGTCCTCAAAATTTAGGAGTAGCTAGGGTAGGTAGGGTCGAAGGGGAGAAAGAGTTTTGATTGATAAAAAATTTAATGATTCGAAAATGGAATCCAACGATAACAAGCAATTTGGATAACAATAATTTAGATAACTAGACAATCAAAATTTGGATTAGTTTAGGAGACGATCGTATGACAATCCGTTAGTATCTGATTCAATCACACCACCATCAAATATCATATAATGTGTAATATGAGGATAGGTAATAACTTCATCGACCTATCAATAACTCCATTATTCGAAATCTAATTTCATTGTCGATGTCGTCACGATCTTCTAAGTTTGTGATTTACCAAGAGTCCTCAATGTCTTTCGATACTGCACTCTTCAACTATTTCTCTTCAAATTTATATTCCATAGGAAAATTTAAATTCCTTGAACATGTTTCCTTTCTTCTTTACTACATTTGAGATCTACTAAACTTGCAAATTTTAAATTACAGAAATATTTGAATCCAGTATCTTATGATAGAATTTAAATTCAATAAGTAGATAATCTTTTTCTTCCAACATGTGTGTATATATATATTTCTCAAACTAAATTTTCTCTTCCATAATCTCTTTGAAAATTTTTAATACATCTTTAATTTATTTCGTCGAAGGTGAGAATCAACTCACCTTAATATGAAATTCTTATTCATACCTATCGAAAAAAATTTATCCTCATAGCAACAAGAATTTCTAAATCACCTTCAATCTAATAACATTTAAACACTCTATTTATCATCTCAAAAATTTCTCAATAATGAAGAGCCAATTTGTAAATCGAGAAGTCTACTCTCCTTTGATCATATCTTCATAACTCAATCTTCTATCCTCATATTTGAAAATTTTACTCAATCCTTTATGTATTTGTGTCTTCCTCGGGAATTGGAATCCAATGATCTTTTAATTTATGATGGAAAAATGAAACCTATCTTAACTTCATGTTCATAATCATCTTAGAAACGTATTCCTTAAATCGTCAAAATTTAAAAGAACACCATCCAAAGTTGGATTGACTATTTTTCAACCGTGGAGTTTATTTATCCTTGATCCACCGTACATTCCTTAATTCATCTAGAAGGGTTGACCACATATTTCAATTGTCCTTATATATACCTTGTAACCTCATAATTATAAAAATTTCTATGGGATTTCCAAATTTAATCTCGTATAACTGAAGGGTGCCACGATCAAACTTCTACACTTGCACAAGGACATCAAAGGAACAAGATTGCACATACTTCGGAGGAATCGTAGTGAAATATGAGTGAAGCAATTTAATTGGAAGGAAGAAAAGTAGGGGTTGCCAATGTTGAAGGGCGAAAGATGTTATGTGTCTAAGTGAATCGAGATAAGACATGAAAATAAAATGACAAGGGTTAAGCAGTCAAGATAAAACACAAGGTTAAGCATTTAAGGGATTTAGTAGATCGTAATCATATATTGGGTCGAAAAATTTTAGTTGAGGTAGAGTCCAAATATGTAGTCAAAAGTAATTCGGTACCCTGGTAAAGGTTATAGTTTAGTCCTTGTGACCCGAAATTCGTATCATAAAAATAGTATACAAGGGAACGTATTTTAGTGGGACATGATATGCCTATGTGAAGGTGGGCTCGTCTAGGTCTTACATATAAAATTGGTTGGAAGGAAAAGTCTAGCGTTGTGTTCCAAATATCAAAGTCACTATAGGGGACATCAAATAATCAAAATAGAAAGTGGATTTTCACGAGGTACTAATTAATGCACAAAAATAAAAAGGTTAACGCATGAAATAAAGATAATTTAGGAAATCTCGGAGATCAAGGTAAAATAAGTTAGGGACACAGTTTCTAGAGAAAAAAATGGTCTCATAGATAAGGGTATGGTCAAGAGAATTATTCTAATCATTTCTAAGTTTCAAATAATTTGATGGTCACGAAAAAAGATCTAGATTTGAGGGAAGGTCGAGTGGGTCAAGGTTGAGATATGATCACATAGTTTAGTAGATGACTAACTATACTTGAGTATTTGCAACTATCATAGCCATGGGTGATATGTCACTAATGTGGACTACTCTATCTCATTATGGCTATCTTGGTTGTCTACCATTATAAGTCTAACTTCTTGAACTCGTGCCTTCACAAAAATTTTCGAAAAAAATCTACCATAATTTTTATTCATTCTAAATCGTCCAACATAATCATAACTTAAAATGTAAATTCCTTTAATCAATCTAAAATAATTTTTCATCATATCATTAATAACTTTTCCCAAACTTATAATAAAACTCAATATTCAAATAATCCTATCAGTCGTCAACTCCCTTTTTTTTTTTTCTAAACTTCCATAAAATCATAACTAAACAAAAATTTAAAATTTCTCAAATAACCTCGAGATAACTCTTGGCATATTATAATCAACCCAAAACGTAAGCTCAAGTTTTAAATAATCTTATCAATCGTGATTCAAACAAAAATTGAACATTTAAAATAAATCCTTGGATTGATTCTATATCTTTCAAAATTTATATCTAAACTTCCAATAAGTCACAACTATTCTAAAACCTTCAAAAGCCAAAAATCCCTTCTTCTTTTTGAAATATCCATAATCAAGGCTTTAAACTCGAAATCTAAATATCTAATATAACTTTATAATTCATAGTTCATATGACACAATTTAATTCAAGAAAATATTTTACCCAAAATTTATCAATCGTCCTCAAAGTTTGGTCAATCGTAAATCCTACTTCAACATTTAAAAATTAAAGATCCTTTTTCAAATCAAGTTTATATCCATCCAAAGATGTATAGCTATAACTCAATAATTCATAAATATTTTCAAAGACCTTCAAAACCAAATCAATTTGTTTTCCCGATCTAGCTATCCTCTTGTGTATACCACCTTGTAATATCAAAAATTAAATTCCGACTATCCTTTGAAGGCGGTAATATGCTACTACCCAACTTGGAATTAGCTAATCCTTAAGATCATACTTTTAGAAAAAAATGTCTTTATAACTCAAATAAGACCCCAATGCATACTAATTGTCAATGTAATCTTTCTAGCTATGTGTTTGACCTATGAGCATATAATAGTGTAGTCATCTTCCTAACTGTCACTAAGCACGAAAAATAAGAATTTTACGGTAGAAAGAGTTCAAGCAGGATGCAAATCAAAGATGGTAACGAGAGTTCGAAACTTGAAACATGGAAGGAGGTCAAGCTTGTAGATGAGATCCTAAACTCTATTCCTATATGCAGGCCCGTTCGGTACAATAACGTAACTGAAATGACAAACTGACCTGCATGGGTGACCACCATAAAAATATGTAACACCCCAGTCCCAAAATACTTAGGACTAAGTACGTAGCCATGCCAGCTACATACATACGAAGTATACTCCAATATATGGAACCATCGTATGTATACATAAGCTGTAAAATGCAGTAACCATGACGCTAATCTCATCCACAAATGAAGAATAAAGAATTTATAATAACTTATGAATTGTTATTTACACAAGTCGTTGGGCGGAGACAAATCCACTACCAACTAAAAGAGAGATACATAATAACAGAATTTTGTCGAACGATGCGAAGACGATCAAAGTATAATCATTCTTGAAAGAAGAAAGAAAAATATGGCCTTGGCTAGAGCACCTGCGAAAACCACAAGACACACCTGAAGAATTCACCAGGTCCTCAGAGAGACGTCACAAGATACAATAAACAACATGCCATATAAATACTGAATATAAAATATGCCACAAATAAAGGTAAGTGACAAGACATTAATGAGGTAAGCTAACCGTACTAAAGTAAACATGCAGTTAAGAACAAACCTTTCGTCGCATGAGTCCTGGCTGTATATAGGATCTGGTATAGTCCCCATTTGGGCACCAGTGACCTAAGCGTATGGCATTCAAAAATGACAGTGGCCAACCTGAGAGGGTCATCATACCCGTATCTCCAGCGGAGCTTCCGGATTACAATGGAATGTGTAATCGAAGCCTATACGACAAGAAAATATTCTCCCCACCCGATGTACCTATCAAGTCGCATCCGCAATCATGTAACACTACTAACCGTCAAGTCTTTTAACATGCATCTATTGACAGTTAGACTTAACGCACGTCCCAAACGCATCAGTGATCAGCCAACACGCAAGTTCGGAGGCTATATGCTACTCACAACTCATACATCTCGTGCCACCTCTATGTCAAAGTTTATGTAGATGTGCTAAACTAATGGTAGTCTCATAACTCTAGGTCCACATGCAATCAAAGGATAATAAGTAAAGTAATGCTACTATCACTGAACAGGCAGTAAATAAGGAATTGTAATTAATGGTACAACTAGAAATAAATGAACAGTGATATGCAAATAACTAAAATGCAGACTAATTATAAACAGTAAATTATGGCAAGGTATCTTGCCTGGTTTTTGTGCGGTGTTCTGACATGTCTCAAATAATCCAATAGCCATGTTTGAATTGCAGAGGTCTAAAGTCGCAGGGAAATAGGATTATGGAATTAGTCACGATCAACTTTGATAATCAAATGAGAATTAGCGAAGAGAATATTTATACTATTTTTTAGAAAAGTATTTATGATACTCGAAAAATAATTTGTAGAAAATTATTTAAGGCTAAAACCCTATTTCGTAAAACTATAATTTAATTTAGAAAGTACTACTATAATATTTTTAGGTATTATATTCAAAAAGCCATGAAATGATGGTAATATTTTAAGAATCTAAACCCCATTGTTTAATTTATATAAAACCCAACTTTAAATTCATACATATATGTATATATAGGTTTTGAGAATATTTAATAGAAGCCCAAAATAATGCCTTAAACCAATATTATTGATACAGTTATAACCCAACTCAATAATAGATTTGTTATCAATAAATTTTAGAAATATTTTATACTAATTTAATAATAACAAATACTAACAATATACTTTATAAATACTAGTATTTACATATAAAAAGATTTCAATACCCATATATATACTGTGTATTTATAAAAAATAGATAATTATAACAATAAAAAAATAATAATAAAAACCCCTTAAAAGAACCAATCTGCTTACTTCCCACATTAGAGAACACACAGAGAGGAAGTGATTTGAACGGAAGGGAGAGGGAGAAGACCGGGAGAGGCGAGAGAGAGGGAAAGAGCGGGGAGAAGGAGGACTTACAGGGGTGTTCGCCCTGGGCACGGTGGTGCATTTCGAGAGCTCGGCGGTGACGCGCACAGAGGGGGTCTCCGTCGGCGCGTCGCTGGTCACTGAGGACCCTGATGTCGGTAGCTCGAGAAGTCCTTTGGTGGCGGCGGTGGCTGGATCCAGGATCCGGTGGCCGCTACGGTCATGGGTACGGAGGAGTCGTCGGCGGAGGTTGGGGCACCAGATCTGGTGGGTCGACAGTCGTCGTGGAGGCGGGGCGCTCCCAGATCTGGCGGAGTCGAGGCTCTCGACGACGGGCGACGTTCGCCGGACGCACGACGGCGGAAGCGGCCGGTGTTGTCCCTGAGGACGGGGCAGCGGGACACGGCTGGGTACGACGAAGGTGAGGGTTCGGTTCCCCCTTTCCTTTCTCTACTATGTGGTGGTTTTGGCGGTGTAGGCGAGTTTTCGGTGGCTCGGTGACGGTGGGTTGGGGGTTGGCCGTATGCTGCGGGCGTGGTTCCGGTTACTGGCCGGAGCATAGTGACGGCGGTGTCGATGGCGGAGACTGGGGCGAAAGATGGGGTTAGACGGTGGTGGTTGTGATAGATTGGTGGTCGGATCAAGGGAGTACGGTGGTGGGACGGTGGTGATGGTTGTCTCCGGCTAGGTCGGGAGTCGGAGTGGTGACGGACCTGGTGGCGATCACAGCTTGGTGTCGGAAGCGGTAATGGGGCTGCTGCATCTTAGGGGTGAAGGAGATGGTAGAAAAAAATGTATATGTAGAACGATGGGTATAGTGGATGGGAATGCTACACGGACACGATACACGGCGGTTGAATTTATTTGTGGAGGTGTTGGAGAAATCCCTAAATAAGGACAATGAGCCTCTCCTTATATAGGAGGTGGTGCTCCGAGTTGGATAAGGACTGGGTGAAGGTTAAATCCCCATTAGATAACGTCATATTTAATTCAAAGCAATTTAAACAAATCCCCTTTAAATCTATTTTAAATCAACTTAAATTCAAACCAAACCAATATAGATAAATCTCGTCTTTAAATTAAACTATCCCAGCAACCCACAAAATCTCATTCAATTTAATCTCCATATTTAAATTTTAACCAAACGATATTTTTAAAATACATTTTCGAATAATAAAATATTAATATTAATTAATTTCGAAAATAACATTATATATATGAATTTAAATATATGCACCTCATATGCAATAAGTATTTGCATAAAACATAGTTTTCAAAACTATTATTTATATAGCCTTTCATGATATAAAATAAAGTTTTGGAAATTCCAATATGACGCATTTTTATAACTTTATGCAATTGAAATTATTTATTATTTGAAAAATCTTGCTTCTAAAATAAAATATTTTTACAAAAATATATAATTCGCACATATTCGCACTCGACGAGCCATACGAAAATGGAAATTCATACGCGACGTACAATACTATAAATTCGTACGCGACGTACTATACGAAGTAAATAAAATCAGTACCAAATTTATTAAAAAAATTATAGTAGAAAATTAGGGAGTTTTACACCTTACCACTAATGTTACCAATTGCAACAACAAGTATGGAGATTACATTTTCTGCTAAGTATCTCATAAAGATCTCATTGCACAATCAGATGGCAGATCAATGGTCGAACGGTAGCATGATTATATACATTGGAAAATATATTTTTGGAAATAAATACACCAACCCCCCTATGTTTTATGAGTATTACAGAGACTATCCCTATTTGAAACTAATTACACTCACTACCCCTCTCCTTTAGAAATTTTATAAAACATAGGGGTAGTTAGTGCTATATTTTTATAGAAAATAGAAACTATAGGGGTGGTCCGCGTAATTAGTTTCAAAGTAGGGATACTTTCTGTAATAAGTGTAAAACATATGAATAGTTAACGTAATTTGCCCTTTTGAAAAACGTAATTTGCCCAATATTGATAGTATAAAAATGATGATATTATGCAATGTTCCAAAATATGAAAAGTACAATTAATATAATACCAAACTGATATTTTTTAAATTTTTTAGTAGTTGTATTGGAGTCCGTACACTATCATAATCCTGGCTTCGCCTTGGTTGGGCCGAGGGAGATTTGGGGCTCTGTGTCCTACTTGCTAGGGCCTTATTTATTTCTAATGTTCATTTGTCTTGTCTCATTTTTAACTTGATGGACGAGTAGAAGTAGAACCATGAGACTTTTTCCCTTTCTAGACCCTTCATTACAACAAAAAGTGTTTTAACTTGTGACCTTGACACTATTCATGGAAATGGCATTTTATGCTATGAATCTCATAAAGACTTCCATCCGCAGCCAGATGGAAGATCAATGGATGAACGATAGAACGATTATATACATCGAGAAAGGTATTTTTGATAGTATAAAAAATAATGTTATTGTGCAATGTTTCCAAAATATAATAAGTATAATTAATATACTACCAAGCTTATATTTTATGTTTCCTAATCTTTTTGTTAGTGTTCAATCCCGTACACAGTCATAATCATGACTCCGCCCTGGTTGGGCCGAGTGAGATTTGTGTCTTTGTGGCCTGCTTGCTTGCAGGGACGGATCCAAAAATTATAATTGGGGTGGGCTACCAAAAATTTGGATGGACTGGAAGTAGATAAATTCATATAGAAAAAAGTAAAAAAAAAAATTATATAAAAAAAAAATGTAAAGTTTTTTTTTGGGGTGGGCTCCAGCCCACCCCAACACAGCCTTGGATCTCCCCCTCCTTGCTTGGGCCTTGTTTTTTTTAAATGTCCATTTTTTATTACAATCCACACACATCTACACATCCATAATGTCGAGAGGCTCGAATTATGTCGGCTCCGTTTGGTATTCGTACAACTTTCTACATGAACTATAGACTCAATTTCTAATGTTCATTAGTCTAGACTCATTTTTTCTTTTTCTTTTTGAATAAGAACTTGATGGACGAGTAGAAATAGAACCAGGAGACTTATCCCCTTGTCAGACACAAAAAGCCCTTTGTAAGCTGTAGTTCTGGCTTCTGACAGAAGTAAGGAGTGAAGGAAGAAAATTCCAACAACAGTCGAAAGAAACGTTCTGTGGTGTGGTGTGGTGTGGTGTGGTGTGGTGGACTCACACTGCATGCATGGTTGGTGAAATACGAACGTTTCAAAAGAGTCAAAAGTGAAACGCTTCTTCTGCAGCAGCTCTTTGAATGAATGAATGAATGGGTGGTCGGGAGAGCTCGGTGAAGCTTCTTGTACCTAACGACTTGTACTGTTGTTGGAAGCGTAGGCGTTATCCTATTTCGGAAGAAGTCGAGAAGGACGAGGAGAACAAGGAGTCGACCTTAACCTCGTTGCCAGCCACAAATGCCAAATGGCAGTGGTCAAAAAAGAAAAAAAAAAGCGAGGGAAGAAAATTCCAAAAGGAACCACCAAACGCTTCTGCATAGGGACGTCGTAGGGGACTCGCACTGCATGCATGCATGGCATGGCCAAAAGAAACGCTTCAATGTGTGGTGTGGAGAGCTTCATGTACCTAACCTTTTGTACTGTCCTTCAGTTTGTCAGGTTGTTCGAGTTTTGTTGAGTTCAGATTTATTTATTTTATTTTATATTTTTCCCCAGATTAAATTAAGAGGAGTTTGGGTCTGTCGACGTGCGTTGGGTTTGGGTAACTCCCACCAAGAGGCGGATCCAGAAACTATAGTTAGAGTGTACTAGAAAAATTTGGGTGGGTTGAAAGTGGATTAATTCATATAAAAAAAATTTTACATGAAAAAAAAGATAAAATTTTTTTTTTTTTTTGGGGGGGGGGGGGGTCCAGCCCACCCCAAACAAAGTGTGGATCCGCCACTGACTCCCAGCTTGACCAGTTTAAACCTTGCTAGAAAATAGGTGGTCACTCTGATTCCACTAGTTAGAGCATCTCCAATCCTATTGCGAGTTTAGAAAAAATGGTTGCCACATAGGAATGTCAACCCTTTTTTTCTTTCAAAAGTACTTCTACAATGCAAATGTGAAATAAAGTATGGAGTTGACATGACAATGACATGACAATGACATGACAACGAAAATGTTAAGTTAGTTGTCTAAATCTAGACAATGTACTTCACAATATTTTATGTCCACATCATCAATTATGAATAAAAATATTTATAAAACAAGGAGAAGAGTAGAAGTAATCTTGGAAGTTGTAAAAAAATATTTTGTATTGTCTTTTCAATATTTTTGTATTGGAGAAGATTTTTCAAACCCATTGCCTTTTGTGAATATAATCTTGTCACATATAGAAGACATTGTCTTGTATCCCATGACACATAAAATCACAACACAAAATAAGACAATAGGGTAGGAGATGCTCTTATGCTTGAGGGTGACACGATTCCAAACTCAACGTAATCAAAAGGAGTAATCAAAATGAGAGACAACATGGTATAAATGGGTGCAAAAGCTTTAATTTTAGTAAACAAATAACATTATACTAAATTTATCATAAATAATGTAACATAATTGTAAAATTGTAAAATTGTAAAATTTAACAACTGATCGAGCAATATAAAGAAGTTATCAAACTGTTGTGCTGGAATATGACTTGGAATTTGTGCTGGATGCATTTTTTTTTTTTTTTTTGGATCGACTGACAACAAAGATTCTTTGTCTCCAAGTTCAATTGGCAAGGGCGGAACTAGAATTTTAGTTTATTTCGAACTGAACTTAAAACATTCTAATATTTTTTTTAACAAAATGAATGTTGTGATAACATCGTCATGTCCATATCTCATCGTGTCCATACCACACCATGTCTGGCCAATGTAGAACCACGTCCAACATACTAAAAAAAAAAAAACGTAACTACTTTTTTTTAAATTTACCCGATAGACCCTTTTAGACATAAACAGAAAAATATTTAGTCTACCATGATGTAAATTAACCTAACCTACATTCAGAAAGAGGACAACCAGATTGGAGTATATACATTCATTCAGGATAATTTCTTATGGAAAGACGAGACAAACTTCAAAATTATGGTCTAAGTTGAGGTTTGTCTTTTCATATTAATCGAAATTGTTTCCAATTCTAGTTTAGCCCCAATTATTAAAAATATATAGCTTGTATGCTTACTTATATAGCTTCCCAGGAACGGTGTATACGTACAATACTCAAGATGAATGTTTCTAAACCCCAAATGAATACTTGGGCCACCCCAATTCTCAACTTTGGGGGGGGCTGGAGCCCACCCCAGCCCACCAATGGCTCCGCCTATGTCGATTGGCATGCAGCAATGACAACGATAGTACACAAGTTTGACAGTGGACATGGGTGGCAAGCTCGTACGTGTGGTTGACGATGTAGATGACATTTATCGAACTCGACTACTATTTTTTTTATCATTAATTTTAATTGGGGAGTATTTTTTTTAGGAAAATAGTTGGAGAAGGAAAAAATTTCTAAAAATTTAGCCCCAATACATTCCGTCAATCAGACTGACGAAATATGTGCATATAAAGATTATGTCAGATGTTTAGGCTGTATTCAAGGTGGTATTTTGTCACGATCCGCACCCGGAGTAAGGGCACGAGTGCATGACAGCGTCCCAGCCTACGCCGCAGAAAGTACGTAGAACGCTGTCTAGGTATACTATATAACAACAGTTATAATATCAAAACCTGTCGAGAACGATCAACTCCGAATGGAGGACAAGCAATGACAATATAATATACTCAATCACAAACTCTAAAAAAGATAGATGATACCGAAAGATTAATACAACAAGATATGAAATATCATCCAGAAGATCCAACACAGAAATAATACAAGTCTAGAGTCAACAATCTCCAATAAAAATACTAAAATAATAACAAGCCAAAATGTAATCTGGAGACAAAGTCCAGTACCAAACAAAACCAGCTAAGCTACGCTAAAGTTCCATCGGCTGGAGCTTGTTGGCCCATTCCATGGTCACACCCGATTTTAATAATCGATATGAACTTAAGTCAATACACAAAATATACGAACTGCTGCTAATCATTTCAGGACTTGTGAAATCAATATCAACAAGCGTACTACTGCATCATCAAGCACGTACATCATCAATCTGAAGCTTACCATCATTGGAATCCAGTCCGAGTTATTTTATAATTTATTATGTATTTTATCTTTATTGAGTCTAGGATATAAATTGTAAGATAGACTAGGTAATACTGGCTTAGGTTAATCTTAGTCCACTTTTCTATAAAGTCTACCTATTCATATTCCATCCATCAAAAAGTTCAATTTCATTTTTGCAACAAAATTTGACAAATGTTCAATATTTTTCTAGACAGAACTCAAACCGAATTCGACCCGAGTTCGGTCCGAACTCTGCCCGAGTTCGGTCTGTTTAAATTCAAATATTTGTTGCCTTCAAATCTGCATGCAACGTTCATATGCAAAATCTTTGCATCAGAACTCTGCCAGAACTCTGCCCGAGTTCGGTCCCAAAAAACACCTATAAATAGAAGAGAGTTTTTCATTTCAAATCACTCATTCATTCTTCATCTTCTCTTCTCTATTCAATAAGTGTTTTCATTCGATCAAAAGTTTTCATATCACACCTACACTCCTCTTAGACAAAAGCCAGTAATATCAATTTCGATCTAGTCTTTTGGTTCTCAAGAGTTGTAAAGAGGTTGTTCAAAGTACAAAAATTATCTCTGTTGTGGAGCCGGTCGTGCGCTCGTCACCAAGCACGGTATTATGAAGTTGGTCGTGCACTTGTCACCAAGCATGGTGTTGTAAGAGACTGCAAGCTCTCAATTAGCTTGTGCCTTAGTAGATTAACATCGAGCAAGAGTACTCGAGACTGGATTAGTCCTCTCAGAGGAATAACAGTATACATCGCTGTGTCACTGAGTTTGATCTCTCTATCTCTTACTATATTTATTTACTGTCTCTTACTTATTTCCATAGTTATCTGTTTATAATTTTTTAAATTGGTGATTATTTTCTGCTGCACTCGCACTCAGTCTATTCACCACCCCTCTAGAGGTGCTCAACGGTCATACAATTGGTATCAGAGCAGGTTATATTCTAATATAACAAACCTCAGAGAGTATATATGGCATCCGTTAAATCAATATTCAACAGTGAAGGGCAATCGACAAATAGATCTCCACTATTTGATGGTACAAATTATACCTACTGGAAAACACGAATGACTTTCTTCTTAAAGTCTCTTGACTTTGATCTTTGGTCTATAGTTGTTGACGGTTATAAAAAAATCGACACCTACAGTAGTTGATGGATAGCTTGTAGACAAGCCTCATTACAAATATACAGAGGCTGAAAAAGCAAAGACTAGTCTAGATGCTCGTGCCATCAACGCACTATTTTGTACAATTGACAAAACGGAATTCAACAGAGTTTCAACCTGTAAAACATCTTACGAGATTTGGAAACTTTTTGAGGTAACTCATGAAGGTACTTCCCAAGTGAAGGAATCCAAAATCAGTAGACTAACCCAGGAGTATGAATCTTTTAAGATGAAATTCGGTGAATCAATTACACAGATGTTCACACGTTTCCTTGATATTACTAATCCTTTGCAATCTCTTGGTAAGGATTACAGCAATCATGAGAAGATCAGAAAAGTGCTACGGGCTCTAACCAAGAACTGAAACCCGAAGGCAACAGCAATCATTGAAGGAAACGATCTCACCACCATGTCTCTAGAAACACTGATGGGCAAGCTCATGACCTATGAGCTTGATCTGCAAGAGTTTGAAGATGCAACCCCAAAAGAAAGTTTATTGCCTTCAAAGCTCAAGCCAAAAAATTTACATGCAATGATTCTGAGGAAGAGTCATCAAGTGGTGATGAACAAGCCCTATTAGTGAAGAACTTCAGAAAATTCCTAAAGTTTGAGAAATCAAACAGAAGGAAGAGAGATATCCAAGAAAGCAATGAAGATGAAACAATATGCTTTGGATGCAAGAAATCAGGGCACATGAAGAAGGACTGTCCAACTTCGAAGAAAAGTAGTCCATACGATAGATCAAGATCAAGCAGAAAAGCAACAACCAGTCGAAAGTATGCTAACACAAGTATCTGACATGAAAGTGATGCCAATGACACAGAGAAAAAAGACAGATCCTACAGAAATGCCAATGTCTATCTTATGGCTTTTGATAAGGTATCCTCAAACCCTTTGTATGATGACTTTACTTTCGATGAATTAGAAAATGCCTTTAGCGAATTACTTGAAGAACACAGAACTGTGCTTGACAAGTATAAGCAATCTCGAAAAAAGATTAAGGCATACACAATCGAGATAGCTAGACTGTTCAGTCTTATTGAAGACATTAGAGAGACGTCTACTACCGGTAACACAAAAGAGATAGCCAAACTCAAGGTAGACTATCATGAGGTTATCCTCAAAGTTGATAAGAAAGAAAGAGACTGTCAAAGTACAAAAGTTATATGACATAGAGAAGAAGAATCACTTAGTCACAGAACAAAGACTCTCAGACATGGCTGCTAAATATGAAGAGTCTGTTGCGATTTCTAAAAAGTTAGAAATCAAGTTAGACAAACAAGCAATACCTGTGACACATCCTATGTTTAGTCCTAATGCTAAACATATACCTAAGAGGAATAAAAATCAGAAAGCACGAAAGAAACACGACTATCACCATGCTTTCACTTATAGGTTTTCCAAGAAACCAAATAAGTATGTCAACACAGTTTCAACTACCACTGTTTCTAAAATCACTTGCACATATTGTGGTACTCATGGACACATATCACAGTATTGTTTAGCAAGGAAAATTGTTGACAATCGTACTTTATTTTGAAGACCTAAGACTAATCAATATGGACCCTTCAGTAAATGGGTACCAAAGGATTCATCTACTTGTTTTGTAGGTGGACCCTCAACCCTCTCATGCTAAAAGCAAGTGGATCTTCGATAGCGGATGTTCGCGGCACATGACTGGTGATGCATCTTTGTTCGCTATGCTATCGATGAAGAAAGAAGGATACGTCTCCTTCGAAAATAATCTGAGAGGTGATATAATTGGCAATGGCACTGTTGGTATATCTTCTTATCCCGTAATAAAGGATGTTTGTCTAGTCACAGAATTGAAACATAACCTACTAAGTATAAGTTATTTAGCTGATAATGGTTATGGTATCAACTTTGTAAAAGATAAATGTACCATATATGATATGTCATCTGGTAATCCCATATATGAAGGGATTAGAGAAGACAATATTTATGTTTTCTTTTTGGAGAGTAATAATAATACAGGAAGATGCCTTGTAGCTAATTTAGATAAAAGCTGGCTATGGCACATGAGACTAGGGCACACAAATATGGACACTATCTCACGACTAAGCACTAAGAAGTTGGTAAAAGGACTCCCCGAGATTCCATTCAAGAGAGATATGGTATGTGCTGATTGTGAAAAGAATAAAGCACATAGGTCTACATTTAAATCCACCAACGCTGTAAGTACTTCTAGACCTTTGCAGTTGATGCATATGGATTTATTTGGTCCTAGTAGAGTCGCTAGTCTTGACGGTAAGCTCTACGCTTTTGTTATTGTTAATAATTTCTCTCGTTTTATTTGGGTTTACTTTTTATCAAACAAAAGTGATGCTATTTTTGAATTTCAGATATTTTGAAAAAAAGGTACAAAACGAAAAGGGCTTCATGATTACTCGTATCCGAAGTGATCATAGTGGCGAATTCGTAAATACTGACTTCAAAAAGTTTTGTGATGATAGTGGGTACTACCAGAAATTTTTTTGTCCTAGAACTCCTCAACAGAATGGTGTTGTGGAGCGGAAGAACCGTACTCTAAGCGAAATGGCTACAGTCATGCTGAATCAGCATAATCTTCCTAAATATTTTTGGGCAGAAGCTGTTAGCACAGCCTGTCATATTTTAAATAGGGTGTTAATTCGACTTATCTCGAAGAAAAAACCATATGAACTTTGGTTTGGAAGGATTCTAAATATTTCTTATTTCAAAGTTTTTGGATGTCGCTGTTTTATCCTGACCACCAAGGACAACTTGGATAAGTTCGACTCAAAAGCAGACGAAGGGATATTTCTTGGATATGCTGCTAAGAGTAAGGGATATAGAATTTTTAATAAAAGGTCTATGATTGTTGAAGAATCTATTAACGTTACTTTTAATGAGCTCAATAGTCACAGATCTAGCGACAGTGATGATGAAGGTGTATGCAAAAACCGATAAGAGTCCCGTGGAAGATCTGGCTCATAAATTTGAATCATTAAAGTTCTTACCAGATCATCCAGAGACACTCATCATAGGTGATGTATCAAAAGATGTAAGTACACGTTCCTCTCTTAGAGATCATGAAATAACAACAAATGTAGCTTTCATTTCTCAAATAGAACCTAAGAATGTAGAAGATGCCTTTTCTGATGAGTTTTGGATTAATGCCAAGCAATAGGAACTAATCAATTTGAGAGAAACCAAGTTTGGGAACTCGTTCCTAAACCTATTGGTCAATCGATAATTGGTACCAAATGGGTGTTCTGAAATAAACTTAGTGAAGATGGTCAAGTTCTACGCAACAAAGCACGTCTAGTGGCACACGGTTATAATCAAGAAGAAGGTATTAATTATGACGAGACATATACTCTTGTTGCTAGACTAGAAGCTATCCACATGTTTTGTGCATTTGCATGTTTTAATAATTTTAAATTATTTCAAATGGACGTAAAAAGTGCATTTTTGAACAAATTTCTAAAGGAAGAAGTTTTTATGAAACAACTCCCTAGTTTTGAAGATTTTCAAAAACCTGATCACGTCTTCAAGCTTAAGAAAGTACTCTATGGACTCAAACAGGCACCTCGTGCTTGGTATGAACGCCTAAGTGCCTTCTTACTTGATAATAGTTTTTTAAAAGGAAGAGTTGATACAACTTTATTTATCAAATCTTTAAATGATGATATTCTTCTTGTGCAAATATATGTTGATGATATTATATTCGGTTCTACTAATAAAAAACTTTGTCAAGAGTTTGCTAAGTGTATGCAGAGTGAATTTGAGATGAGTATGATGAGAGAGCTGAACTTCTTCCTAGGACTCCAGATCAAACAATACTCAAAGGGAACATTCATCAATCAAGCGAAGTAACGAAGGACATACTGAAAAAGTATGACTTCGATAATATAAAGCCTATCTGAACTCCAATGGCTACATCCACAAAGCTTGATACTGATGAAAGTGGCAAACCTGTCGACCAGCATAAGTATCGAGGTATGATTGGTAGCTTATTATATTTTAACTGCTATCCTGATATTATGTTCAGTATTTGCATTTGTGCACGATACCAGACAAATCCTAAGGAATCACACCTAAGTGCCGTTAAGCGTATCTTCCGATACCTTAAGAAAACTTCTACAGTCGGCTTGTGGTATCCTAAAACCAAATCCTTTGACCTGATAGGTTACTCGGATGCGAATTTTACAGGATGCAAAGTAGACCGTAAAAGTACCAGCGGTACGTATCATTTTCTAGGAAAGGCCTTAGTCTCTTGGTTTAGCAAGAAGCAAAATTCTGTAGCATTATCAACTACTGAGGCTGAGTATATCGCCGCAGGACGTTGCTGTACTTAAATTTTATGGATGAAGCAAACCCTAGAAGACTACAATCTGCACTACACTAAGATTCCCATTTATTGTGATAATACTAGCACTATTAACCTGACTAAGAATCCTGTATGTCACTCACGCACAAAACATATTAAGATTTGTTATCACTTTTTACGTGATCACCAACAACACGAGGATATCTGCCTAGAGTTTATTGACACCGATCATCAACTAGCAGATATTTTTATAAAACCACTGGCTGAAGACCGATTTAACATAATGAGGCGAGAGCTCGGCATACTTGAATTTTCAGATTCATAGTGTAGTATGGTAATTAAATTTATTTTTATGACTTGAAACTTTGTAATTTATTTAACGAAAATTATTTTGGGTACAAGTCGAAAGGGCCCTTCTGTCATACAGGTGTAAATAGCCTGAAGCGACACGGTACACTAGTCTTCGGACTACCGCTAGCTGGGATCCGGCCCCTACAGCTAACCCAAAGTAATAAAAGTTATTAAATAAAGAAGTCAACAATCATAAATTCAATATTTAACACCAATACTGCATTTATGGCATTGGAAATACAAACAGTCGAACTCGGTCCGAACTAACGAGTTCGGACCAAGTTCGATCGACACTGTTCAGCTTTCAGAACCGAACAGCCGGCCCTAGCCCTATTTATACCCCTTGTTCCTTTCATTTTTTCACACCACCAAACTGAGAATTACTCTCTATTACTCCCAAGATTACTTCCTCCTCCTTCCTTTCAAGCTTCTCAGGAGTTTAAGTGGGCTGTTCTCTCCATCTTCTTCCTCCTTTCTAAGGTACTCTATTTTTTCCTTTGCTCTCATCTATGGCACCCAAGAGTCAGAAAAGAAAGGTTGATTCCTCACATGCAGGATCTTCCTCTTCTGATTGCGTCCCCACTAATGTATTCAGTCCAGCTAGACCCATAGGTTCCGATGATTTTGATTCTGGTCTTTTTCCTGACAAGGAATTTTTGGACCTTTGGTTTGATTCCTTTTTTGGTCGTAGAATATATGCTGGAGCATGTGTGAACTTTACTATATTTTCTGAATACGCTTCCACATTCGACTGTCTCGGCTTTCGTGACTTTTTCGAAGTAGCCGAGAATATATATGATAACGCTGTCCATATGTTTTACTGCAACTTACAAGTAAAACCTAACAGAAATTTCTATTCTTGTGTTGCTGGGCAAGAATTAGAATTCAGCGCCACCGACATCAATGAATATTTCCATGTTCCTGATGTGGGTGAAGCATTAGTGGATATCCATCACATCCAATTTCTCGAAGGTGTCACTCTCGATTCCTTCAAAGAACTTCTTTGCCATCCTAGACCAGTTCCTAGAAGAGTCTATTCTAACCATCTTAACCAAAACTTCTATGAACTACATAGATTTATTTTCTCTGTTCTTCTTCCGAAGAAAGGATCCTGTGATGAGATTACTTTCTTGGAGTTATCCGCTATGTATCATATCCACTTTGGTATTCAATTTTTTGTTCCCAAGACCATGATGGCTTGGATGTTGTACTGCAGAAATGTAGGACGCAACCTAGTCTATCCCATGCATTTAGCCTCTATCTTTCGAAGGTTTGAAATCGATCTTCAAACCTGTTCTTACTCCTCCACAGCCATAGAGCTCATTAGGTCTAGGCTATACCCTACTCCTCCTCTGCCTCCTGGTGCTGAGCCAGTTCCAGATATTGACCCTGAGGCTCCTCCTCCTGATGCTGCTGCTCCAGTCCCTGCTCCGGGTTTTGACCCTGGATTTTATCAGTATTTTGATGACTTTGTTGCTCTCTCTGCGCAACGTCACCAGAGCTATCTTGACTCAAAGTTCCGCCACATCACCCAGGCTCAGGTGTTGCAGAATGGCATTCCTGATCTCCACTGGAGTCTCCCATGACCCATCACATCCAGTGACCATACTTCCTCGCCCCGGCTTCCCAGGACCCAGGTTCAGAGATGAGACGACTTTCCCTCACTTCGATCCTACTGCTGCATATTTTCCTCCGGATGCTCCTGGCGGTGACGACACACCTATGTGATGCGGACTTGAGCTGGTGGATTGTGGATAGGACTGTTAGATGATGATCTTTGATGTAGTTTTCTTTTATGTCTAAAGTTTTCATTTAGACATTTTATTAGCACTTTATGATGATGATGATGATTGTATCTTCCTTTTTATGTATGACATTTTCAGTCTTTTCAGTACTAGTTATTTTTATGCACTTTGTGGAACTGTTGTTATTTGGTTATCTCTTTAGTATCACTTTGTCTGTTTGATGTCCGTTTGATAAATATTGTTGGCTTCACACATTACGGGGGAGCCAAAACTTTTTTTTATTGACAAAGGGGGAGAAAGAGTTCAATACCAAAGATCAACAATCGACAATCAAAGAAAGACAACCAAAACCATTTTTTTAGGTAATTTTATTTGTTCTATTTTAGATATATTTTGGTATAGACCTAAGTTTGTCAATTATAAAAATGGAAGAGATTGTTGGCTCATTCCATGGTCACACTCGATTTTAATAATCGACATGAACTTAAGTTAATACATAAAATATACGAACTGCTGCTAATCATTTTAGGACTTATGAAATCAATATCAACAAGCGTACTACTACATCATCAAGCACGTACATCATCAATCTGAAGCTTACCTTCATTGGAATCCAGTCCGAGTCATTTTATAATTTATTATGTATTCTATCTTTATTGAGTCTAGGATATAAATTGTAAGATCGACTAGGTAATACTGGCTTAGGTTAATCTTAGTCCACTTTTCTATAAAGCCTACCTATTCATATTCCATCCATCAAAAAGTTTTATTTTTTTGCAACAGAATTTGACAAATGTTCAATATTTTCCTAGACAGAACTCAAACCGAGTTCGGCCCAAGTTCGGTCCGAACTCTGCCCGAGTTTGGTCTGTTTAAATTCAAATATTTGTTGCCTCCAAATCTGCATGCAACGTTCATATACGAAATCTTTGCATCATAACTCTGCCAGAACTCTGCCCGAGTTCGGTCCCAGAAAACACCTATAAATAGAAGAGAGTTTTTTTTATTTCAAATCACACATTCATTCTTCATCTTCTCTTCTCTATTCAATAAGTGTTTTAATCCAATCAAAAGTTTTTATATCACACCTACACTCTTCTTAGCCAAAAGCCAGTAATATCTATTTCGATCTAGAGTCTTTTGGTTCTCAAGAGTTGTAAAGAGGTTGTTCAAAGTACAAAAATTATCTCTGTTGTTGAGCCGGTCGTGCGCTCGTCACCAAGTACGGTATTGTGAAGTTGGTCGTGCACTTGTCACCAAGCATGGTGTTGTAAGAGACTGCAAGCTCTCAATTAGCTTGTGCCTTAGTGGATTAACATCGAGCAAGATTACTCGAGACTGGATTAGTCCTTTCAGAGGGATAACAGTATACATCGCTGTGTCACTGAGTTTGATCTCTCTATCTTTTGCTATATTTATTTACTGTCTCTTACTTATTGCCATAGTTATCTGTTTATAATTTTTTAAAATTGGTGATTATTTTCTGCTGCACTCGCACTCACTCTATTCACCCCCCTCTAGAGGTGCTCAACGGTCCTACAGAGCTAACCCTTGCTGAACTAGGGTCTCCAAGTCTAGGCCAACTACAACATAAGGACCGTAGTAGGTATGACACTCGTCCTCGCCATAATCAATAAAATTTTGTCAACATATCAAGTCAGGATGGAATGAGCACAAATCTCAAATAACAGTTCTAGTTAGACGATATTAAAAATATAGCAGTAAATAGAGAGAATATACAAGGTAAAATAATGTGTACATGAATCATGGTAAGACATATCAAGACTGTAACTGAATATAAGAACAAGAAAATAGTATATATCATGTACAAAAATCTGGAACTATATCTATGTGAGTTTAGTATTAGTTTCAACATGTGATCGACTTGGGTTGCACAGGAGAAAAAGGGCCTGGCTAGTCATGCGTGAAGTGTATAGTTAACACTCTCAGGGAATAGGAATCACAGGAGAAAAAATGATCACATATCTACGCTAAGTACCCCCCATCCTCAACCAGTAAAGTGGATCTAGTAATAACAAGTCATGGCACATGATTCTCCGAGGAGGTAGCGAGCCTTCGTAGGAATCGTGTCTATACAATGCACAGAAAAAACTTGCGCATGGTATACCAAAAAATACAAGGAATACAAGGAATACAAGGAATAATATCTCATGATGGAATCCAGACAAATACCAATCCGTGTGAATAATATGACAAGAGAACAAGGATATCTATTCTAAATACAAGAAATATAGATGATATCATAAAACAGAAATACTATCAGAGAATGTACTCGCTTGAGATCCGATGGAAATATGTCAACTGTGTAATCAGGCTCAGAGTGAAGTCACAGACCTAAATATGAGATATGCATGAGTTAAATAGGGTTTAACAGCGTATGGCATAATTTCTAGTATATACTATACAATCTAGGTCAAACTCAGTCAAACTAAGTCACACTTGCTTAAACTAAGTCAATCTAAGTCAAACAAGGTCAAATTAAGTTACACTAGGTTATACAAAGTCCAACTAGATCAAACTAGGTCATGCTAAGTTATACTAAGTCAAACTAGGTCGATTTAAGTTAAATATTGACTTACAGTTAACTTTTATTCAACCGGTCAACTCTGGTCAACCCTGGTCAACTCATAGTCCACTCTAGGTCAAACTAGATCAATGGCTGACTCACAGTTGACTTTCGGTCAACTGGTCAACTCTGGTCAAGTTTTGGTCAATTTTAGGCTAAAGTTGACTTTTGGTTGACCTTTAGTCAAAACGGTCAACCATGGTCAAACGGGGTCAATCCCGAAGTCAATTACCATATTCCTAACGATTACCAATCAAGCTATCCTAATTCTAACCATATCTTAATCATGTTATCTAGATATCTTAGTTATAGGTATTACCTTAACCTTTATCCCATTACCTTACTAAGGTAAACCCATTACCTTAGCCTCTAACCAACACCTTAACCTACTTTACCCTCACTCTACGTATCCCTCAATACTCTACCAAGGTATTCTAACACTTACCCTTGTATAAGGTAAATACCATTACCTTGAAGGTAAAGGTAAACTTGGGATACCGTATTGGTATCCTAAGATACCACTCTAAAACTCTAACTCTAACACCCTAACCAAGATATCACTTGGTATCCTATTCTAGACACTAACACACACTCTAACTTATCTAGGATACTACCATATATCTATTACCTACTATCTAACTCATATCATAACTTATCTCATATCATACCATCTAATTTTTCTAACTTATTACCTATCTACTATCCAACTACAACTCTATATCAACAATCTAAACCACATCCTTAACTCACTAACTCACTAACACTAGGATACCATATCAACCTTGGTCATAAGGTAAACTAATCATTTACCTTGAAGGTAAAGGCAATTCATATTTACCTTAAGATACTAACTTGTTATCATGAGATACTAAGATACTCCTCAAATATCTAATTAACTATCTAATGTACTAACATAACATCTTAAGTAATATCTAATATATAATTTATAGAGACTAACTTGCTAACATACTAATATCTAAAACTAACATAACCTACTAACATATCAATATCTAACATACTAGATACTAACATCAAACTATCTAACAACATATCAAATATCTAACAAAATACTAACCTCTACTACCTAACTAACACTCATACTAACAAATATTACCTAACAATAATATATATATATATATATGTACTATATCATACATATACTCGATAACCTATGATACCTGCATTTACTTAATATCCATACTACATAGGCTCATAGGTTACACAAAATGTCTATGTCGTATAGTCATTCTTCTACTTAAAATCAATACTATACCAATTGGGCCTTCACTAAATTCTAGGATTAAAGTATGTTGTTGCCCTTCGTATTAGCTTTCTGAAACTTCAAACGGATCGTATTTTCGTGTCCGAAAGCTCCCGGAATCGCGAAAACACCGAAACATATTCGTCTTTCGTACAGCTGACACTCAAACAATTCTACAGAAAGTTTTAGAATGCATTTGACCTATTAATATATATATATATATATTTGGAAATCTAACTTCGATACGGTTCTTTACAAAAATGGAAGATTAATCGGAGTTCTAAGCTAAAAGTTATGACATTTCTAAGTTGCTATGGCTACTAAAAATGTGGATGAATATTATGACAAATTTGGGTTATTTGAACAAAAGAAACAAATCTCACTCTCCACACCACTCAAGACACACATCAAACCACACTCCCCTCTCCTCTAACACAAGCACACCACTAACAATATATCCACACACATCTAAATATATAAAATATATCTAACATACCTATTATATAAATACAAAACAGTCCATTATATAAAGAGATACTAAAATGACAAGTTGAGGCTAAAAATATGAAATGTAGACTAAACTACTTAGATCTAACTATGGGTATTCAAATGAAACTCATTCTAACCATCCTAATTAACATCAATACATCCTCTAACACATATAAATCTGAAATTAAAAGACAATAAATCCTATGGGGCATAAACACAAACACATAGTGTGCCCCTTTTGGAATCTCTCCATGGGGGACACCAAACATATCCCAAACTCCTAAAGAGGACTCAAAAGAGCCTCTAAAACATCCTAATGGTGGTTCATGCATGGGGGTGATTCCTATGAATGCAAAACTAACTAAAATGGAAGAGAAAGTGAAATAGAGAGTTGGTTATACCTATCGGGAGTGGGATCCCAATGATACTCTCAATGACACGGCATCGATACGAAGATCCTTCCAAAATGGATACTCCTCCTTGCACTTTGATCCAAATCTTTGCTAGCACCCTCCCTTGATAGTATGAGAAGGTTGGATGGAAGTTTTGGTGGAGGAATGAAGAGATTTGGAGATCAAATCAAAGAGCAAAGCTCTCTAATTTTGGAAAGAACACTTTGTGAAGGAAAAGAGACGAGATGGAATGAAATGAAAGGAAGAAAGGCTAACCTACCTATAGTGGCTGCCATTAAACCCTATATGGGCCTTGGAGGAAAGCCCAATAAGGCCTCAACTAGTCCTCTTGGTTAATTTTAAGTTAGGTTCAAGTTTGGGATCAAAATGGTTAAATTTAAGCCTCTAACTTAACCAATCAAACAAGTGGGATTAGTCTAAACTTACTAACTTAATTAGTGGATTTGTGGGCCATGACTAACTAATCTTGGGATCCCGTCTAGAGTCTAAGCTACCCGGGTCACTAACACAAGTCGGAACGAAACGAAACTCAAACCCGAGTAAACAAATTCCGTAAAATCAATATTATAATGTAAAAATTTCCAAAATATTAAAATATAAAAATGACCAAAATCATAATACATCAATTTAAATATTATTAAAATAATCTAAAATTTACCAATTAATCAAAATCCTAAATAATTCAAAATTCATAAAATGACCAAAATACACTTAGCCTAAAAAGTGGTAATTAGCTAATCTAATCACATGGGTTAGGCCTCCATAGTCATGGTTAGCCTCTAGGCTAAGCAGCTCTAACACTACCCAAAGAATAAGATCACAAAATACTAATTTAATGGTATTAAAATAATCAAAATTCACCAATAAATTAATAACATGATTTAAACATATTATTAAATAATCAATTTTACAAAAGTTTAAAATTACTCTCATTTTAGAAAAGTGGTGGTTACATATTTAATTTTGGGTTGCGGTAATTGGATGACAAAATATATATATATATATATATATATATATATATATATATATATATATATGTATATATATATATATACATATATATATATATATATATATATATATATATATATATATATACTTTGGGTTGCTTTTAATCCCAAAATAATAACACTACACCAAAACTGGCGATTAGCAACTGTTTTGAGCCGTTACAACAATGGTTTGCAACATTTAAAAGCCATTGCAAATAGTAGCGTTACATATTATTTGCAACGACCTTAATTTATTGCTAATGGAATTTGGAATGGTTGTTCTGGTGATCAAATCCGTTCTCTTCTGACATAAGCCACATCATAAAACCGTTGCAAACCAATATAACAACAGTTCTATACAGTTGCTGGCATTGTGTAGCAACAATCAAGAAACGTTACAAATATCAAATTTGCAAAAACTTATATTTGTTGCAAACATTTGCAATGATTTATGTTTGCAACCAATTTAGTAACTGTTTTTAGATGTTGTATTAATTTACAACATTTCAATGTTGTAAAAGGTGTGTATCATCTAAGAGCTGTTGCAAAATTGCTTGCTACACAAAAAGAGAGATATCTATGGAATCCTCCTTCCTTTTACTGTTCTTCTTAAGAGAGAGAGAGAGAGAGAGAGAGAGAGAGAGAGTCTCGAGAGATGGAGATAGAGTCGAGAATTTGTGGGAGAAGAAAAAATAGAGGGGGAGAACTATTTTCATCCTACTATTCCAGAGAGAGAGACAGAGAGAGACAGAGAGAGAGAGAGAGAGAGAGAGAGAGAGAGAGAGAGGTTTAGCGGAAGAGAGAGGAAAAAAATTGTGGGAGGCCAAGAAATAAGAAGGGAGTTTCCTCAATAGTTTTGGCCTTTCATTGGTATCTGTTGCAAGCATGGTTTGGCATTTTTTTACTTTACAAGCGTGCTCCATTTAATGGGTATCGTCTATTCTCATTCAATGGTGTGGGCTCTACTCAATTATTCCATTGCAATTGTAGTTCCATCGTTCAATAGATGTTGGTAAAATTGTAATATTATAAAACTGTTGCATAATAGGTTACAACTATTTTAAACAATTTTTAGTTGTTGCAAGGTTGCAACAACTAATAACAGTTGCAACTCGAGGTTGCATAATATATATTTTGGTGTACTGATATGTATATGCAGTGTGCATTACTTTGACTCATAAGAGATTCATTATGAGTCAACAACCTCTATGAATTGGGTATTGGCTTTGTGTGAATGATGGGCTATTGACCATAAAAAAAATCTAGATTTTGATACGTCGTGTTGATGATGTCCCCTTAAGGAGCTCAGAAGGATTGTCATGTAAATTCTGCGACCACCTATAATGACGTTAATCTTACGATCTGCAATGCCCATCCCATTCAGTTCAACATGATGAATCAAAACACAACGACGTTTGGACTTGTCCATGTAGCGGCTTGCTCAAAGTCCCGCTAGGTCGAGGCAACTTCTCACTCAGGCGGGTAGCTTCGATGAACTTGTCTCAGCTTTGCCTTCACATTTAATAAAAATAAATTTTTTTATATGCACTGAGTAAGTTTGGTAATAAAAGAGATGAACCCACATAGCTAAGGGAATAATCATATTATGTTAAATGTGTATAGAACATGAAAAATGTCAACTTGTTGCCTAGATGTCTCTCCACGATATGTTTACAAAGCTGGCACTCGGTCTTTTGACTTCACGATTAATTTAAACAGAGTTCTGCCATGGGTTATCGACTTGATGTCATAGCAGGCACATCCCCACGATTCCATAATTCATTATAGCCATACGTTTCCACGGGTTCTAGACTTGTCATATATAATATGACTCGGTTGGTGGAACGACATGGAAGATGCGTGGTTGGTAGAAGGGCTATCAAATTGTCGTTCCTGAGTTTGAGTCAAATGATATGGTAACATGGAAAGTTACCAGAACCGGTAGTCGTCGAGGCAGTCTCTGATTTTGGGAGGTGCATGGAAGTATGGAAAAGAAAGATGAGAAAAGGTTCAGAAGCATGGTGGATTGAGTCGAGTCTTGCATGGTTATTGGATAACTTGTGCACAAGGTTTGAGTTTTTTGAGTGAATCGCCGAGGCACCGGGGTCATGTCAACCTAGGGAAAACTGGGTATTGGACGTCCTTCAGCGGCGGTACAACCCGTATCTGAAATATATGTCGCAATATAGGCTGTCGTTGTATGTAATATAGTCCAGGATAGCTTGACATTGCTAGTGATCCTTCATATAGTTTGAGTCGGCATAATAGTGGTGATGCCTTAGATTGAGTAAAAAAATGTATGCATGATATGAATAAGTCAAGGAATGTGTGCACGGTATGTATAACAATTATTGAGCCTAAGATATGGCCTTAATAGAGTCTCGTGCTTGGGCATTATTTTGTGCTGTTAGTTTTTGATGCAGTTTTACACAAAATTACCAAGAATTGATTGAGTTATTTTTATGTTGAAATGGGGAAAGGCCATAAGGCAAGTATGGATAAGTTATACTGAGTTGTGAGGCATGACCTTGTTGTTGTTACATGAATAAATTTTATGGCACAACCATGTTATTGCATCGTAGTAGTCCAGGAGTCCATGTCTTGAAACTGATCCTAAGAAAAGATTAGAAAGACCATAAAAGAATAGTTCGCACTTACTAAATTAACGTGTTGGTTTTGTATGGGTGGGCGAGATGCCCCTACCAGCACTGTTGCATACTGACAGCCCACTAGTTTGCATAAATATTACGTGTACTTGCTCGTTCGAGGCAGAGCTTGCTTGGACGCACTGAAGCGTGGAGTTCCTTGGCATTTTGCGGCGTGTGATCGCGTTGAAGACTCACTTATACGAGACATAATGTATAGATATCGCCTTCTGTAGCATCCATAAGTTGTAAGCCTTCGGACATGATATCATTGTAATTAGAGAGAACGAGAGGGAGCAAGTGTGAATTGTATTATGAGGAATAGTGAGTTGACTGCTTGTAATCTGGCTTCAAGCCACTTGAAATTATGCTGCTTATCAATAAAATTTATGATTTTGTTTGAATACTTGTGTTTCTTTTTTTATTCAATGCTTATGCTTGGGGCTTCTATGCGATGAACCCGTCGCTTATCTTATAATCAGTTGTTTAAGGTATTCACCTTGCGAGCGCAGCTTAGGCTCGTGCTCCATCGTACCCTATGTAATGCCCCAGTCCCAAAATACGTATAGGACCAGGATACGGTACATGCCAGCAACACTTCACCAATGGGCCAAATCTCAAAGTAAGCCCATTAGCGAAATGCTTAAGCTGTAAATCATGATAACAACCCAGCAATACAATACAAGTCACAGGTACACAGCTAGTCTCATCCACATAGAAAATAAGATACAAGATTTCAAGTCCAATAAAATGATACTAATAAGAAAGATCTGTCCAACATGAAATAGAAATAATAACTGTGCAGGTAATACATCCTGAAACCACAGTATAAAGAAATGAATAATTAACTACATGTTCACTAATGAAAAGAAAAAAAATGAAATAACAAGTCTATAAATAAAGAGACATGTCTTAAGAGAAGTCTTCGGCCGCTATCTCGTCCTCCTGCGAAGGTACATCACCCGCCTCGACTCCAGAACCGTATACCTCCGGGTAGTCCTCGTCTCTAACTAAGCCTGGAGAGATCACCAGGTCCTCAGAGGACTAGCAAGACACATAATATACATGCTTACTATACAGTAAACCTCATGCAAGAGATATATGAATAACCAATCGAGGAAAGAATTTAACACGAAAAGAAACTCTATGGATAGTGACATGTCATGAGAATATAATATTAATCATGGCTAAAAATTGTAGCCCGGGGAGGCACTAACAATCCTATAATAGGTTCTCTATCGTAGCCCGGGGATACACTAACAATAGAGGTATAGCCACGGCTAATAAATGTTCTCTCCTAAGGTACTAGAAAGCCAAGTTTATCTAGTCATGTCCAAGTCAAGTACAGGTCAAACAGGTCAGGAAAACATGGCACAGGCATAACAGTACTTTCACTAGACATGAACAAGATAATAAAGACATAAAAGTAATATAGAAAATGAGTAAAAACTACATGCATGTAAAACTAGAATAACCATGACATGGAACAGGAGAAATATGAAAATAAGTAAGATATGAAAAATAGCGATATGGAAAAGCATGTAAGTACTATAAAGTTTGGCAAGGTGTACTTGCCTGGTTACGTGATGTGAAGATGAAGTCTCGCTCCCGTGTCCACGCCTCCGGAATCCAATGCTCCTAAATAATTTATTTAACTACTAATAAAACTTATAACAGAACTTAATTAACTAATTAATGTTTTAAACTAATTTAACTATATTCAAATATCTCGTATGACTACTTAAATTGTATAACATACATACGTGTCCAACGAGACCTCGGAACACAGTTTTAGGGTTTTCGACCTTCCAATTAATCGGTTATGAACCCACTTCAATAACATACTTAAAAATTATATAAAATCCATAAAAATAATATTTAAAACTATTATCTATAGTATTAACTCTAAAATTCCAGAATTATGATTTATAAAGAATTATGTGACTCGTTGACTACTACGTTAGCTAGTCTATCCGAACTCGTCCTGAACATGGTCAATTACTCAAAATAGCTAAAATACCCAAAAATATATTTTATAAATAATTTAAAGTACATTATATCTCATAATTAATACATGAATACAAGAGTTAAGTTATGCTACTAATTTAGAACATTCTAAGTCGACAAATTACCCGAAAAAGCTAGTTTTGACCCCTAATTTTTTCGACCAGATTTGAGTTGCTAAATTCATGGAAAAATACTTAAAAATCCTAATTTCTATATATGAACACACATAAAATTCAGTTTCAAAAATAACCACCAATAACTTATAGTTTCTTCACAACGGGGTTAAATTTGATCCTACCGAAACATGAATATTACAACTATAAATCATAAAAATTTTATGGATGAAAATACATAAAAAAGGTACCAAAATAATATTTTTACGTTTTAATAATAGAATTTCTATAGAATTATAGCATAGGTTTGAGATAAAAAAAAGGATTTCTTACCAAAAGTCCTTGCTAGTTGGGTTGTGGAGACTTCTCCTTGCCAAAGCTCCCACCTTTATTACTATCATTGCTTGCTAATTTTCTCTTGATGAGTTTGGAGGGGTTGGAAATGGCTCTACATGGTTGGATTGAGAAGATGGAGTTTTTAGGGTTTGTTTGGTGGAGTTTGGATGGAAGAAGGATGAAAGGAGTTTTTATAGAGGAGAAAGAATTGTATGATGGAGGGGATGAAGATGATGGGTTTAGATGGAGGAGGTGCTGCCAAAATTTGGAGGGGAAGTGGGGGTTGGTCGGCTATGGAGAGGAAGAGGAAGGGAGAATTAAGTTAGGGTTAGGGTTTGGCTAAAAGTAGGTATATATATGGGCTTTTTGGGTTGCATGTATGAAAAGGAGTAGGAATCATATTCCTAATGTGGTGTTCGGCCATAGGGAGGGGGTTTCTTGTGCGAACACTCCATGGTGGGGGTCCACTTGGTATGGTTTGGTTGTTTGGTGAGTTGGCTAATTCATTGGATTGAGGATTAAAAAGGTCTTTCCTAATATAGACTAATTAAATCTATCTTATATAAATACAATCCAAATCTGAATTAAATATATAATATATATATTTATTAATATATATAAATTCCCAACATGCCTACATAGATTTGGGTTGGACTTTGGGTCAAATATAAACTAATGCCAACAAGGATTACACTAGGATTACACGTTGACACTTTCTATAAATAGAAACTTTCCAAAATTGAAAACATATTAATATTAATAAAATATATATACAAAATTTATATCAACATAAAGGTATTTGAGAGTACTACATGTCTATTTAGATTTGGATTTGGTTCGGGCCAAGTCTGGGCTAAATTGGTACAACCGGGTCTCCTAGAAAGTCAATAATCTAATAATTAAATAAATAAATCACCGGTGGGGATTAAGTCGCAACTTGGCCTGTTTTCCTAGTTAGAACATACCTATGGCTCTGTCTTTCCTATCGTGGCTAAAACACTAGTCAAAGCACACGTGTACACTATCCGTGTCATAATTCTTAGTCGTCTTGTACTCCAAATCTTAACCATGGCTAAGGTCATCTATAATAATAACTATTTAATCAAAAATATTCATAAATTCCATAAAATCCTATTTAAATTAATTAAATAATAAAAAAATAATTCTAAAATTTTTAGGGTGTTACACCCTAGCGATAACCAGGACATGATACGATCGATCAAGATAAGTGACATGACTCTAGAATGTAATGCTGTTAATCCTATGATCAATATACCCTAGCTCATAATCCAATGACAACGAACAATAAGAGCATTTCATAATATAAAAAGATGTATGTACGGTATCTACACCGCTAAATAAATATATGATAGTGAAGGTAGTAAATACAAAATGTTAAACTAGGATAGTACAAATACATATATGATAATACTATTATCCATGATCTAATATATGCAATTATGCTTCTCAAGAGCGGATGGAATAAGCTCCCATAAAACGAAGGATAAATACTTGCCCTTGGCTAAATGTCACTAAATGAATATGTACATAATTGGGTGAGAGGTAAATAAACCCACCTGTGCCTCTTTGTCGCTAATTTACGAGGGTGGGACATCAAGAGGAAGATATAACCGATCCTCGAGCTATGCGGGCAGATATAGCCAAACTAAAATAGAGGGATCATAATTCTAAATATTAAGTACCAAAAAGGATGCTCAAGGTAAAAAAATCAATAAAGGAAAAAAATAATCAATGACATGGACCCATGAAATTACTATTGGGCAGTGACTCACCTCTATACCAAACAATGACAAGAGGAACGAAACCATCCTATAAAATCCTACATATCCAAGTCAACACATAACAACAACCAAATAATGACAGTAACAACAATAGTAATACATAGCAATAGTAATAAAGATATGCCATGTCGTCGAGTGCATGACCAATATACTTCTTGACAATAAATGATTGGAAAGTAAAATCAACTGAGCAAAACACTAGCAAAATAGAATGAAGTATCTTTAGGGAATGAGAAGAATATGCATGGACTACATTGGAGTCTGACCACAACCCTTCAATAAAACAAGGACCAAGATCACAAATTATTTCCCGAGTAGTGCTATACCTCTTAGCCCCACATTGACGGACAAGTACACAAGTAAAGCTAAACATAACTAATCTATTAATCCAACAAACAAACATAAATATAAACGCATAGTCAAGAAAGCATGACCAAGCATTACATATGGCTTGCCACTAGTTAACTAACGAGGTTTATCACAAATTCCTTAAAACTAACAAATGTAATTGAGGAATTTTGCTACCACCTATACTTCAGGTACCTGGATCGCTAGAGGAACATATACAAGCATATAATGATACCTATAACAACATAATAACTTGTAACTAAATAATAGTGCAACATCATATCGAGATTTATAGATCATGGGCCTATACTAATTGGGATTGTCATGTCTCATGGGTCCTGTAGTGTCCTGCTCTTCGCAGTTCACTATATAATACCTACGGCTTGTTGGCTCAGTCTTGACTGAGTCAATGGGGAAACCTTTGCCGGTATCGTTGGATCACGAACGAAATGCATGTAACCTTTCCAACCAATGGATCTGCTTCTATTGAAATGAGTCCAATAGTTTTTATTGAATGTTTTCGTTGCTTAATTTTGATGAATGCATTTTTGTGTTGGTTTTCGATGATTGGTTTTATTGTTCACCTTCATTGTATTTTGCATTTATTCTGAATCTTGAGAGAAAGAGATCGAAGTATGTTAATTAAATATTGGTACCAATGTAGGACGCACATGCGGTGCATGAAGTCCCTCATTCTTTCAGTAGATTTATTTTGGTGAGTTGTTTTGATCGAGTTACATTTATCTTCATGCCTTAACAAAATATCTCTAGTCCGCTCTTTTATTGTATCCCTATGATCAACGATACCATAATAACAAAAGATAAGAGAAGATAAATGAACTGGATCACTTGTCAGATTATAGAACTGTTGTTTTACTTGCTCATTATGATTGTTTATATATTTCCGCAAGTATGCTTTACACAAGGTATGTTATAGAAAATCTTAACTAGTTTGAGATCAAATCCGTATGAAAGAATAGAATTGTGAACCTATCGACGAGAATTATCGAAATCAGATGCTTGTTGTTCCCTATGCAATAAAATATTTTTATCTGATAGAATACATCTCATGCATTAGTCTAGGACAACTTGTGCACAAGGTATAGTCTCTCGATCGGTTTTCAGGGTACTGAGAGTCGCTCGGCCTAGGAGAGATTGGGCACCCTGAGATAAATAAATCTCAGGATTAGGGGAGTATTGCGTCTATCAGTGAGATGGGCTTGTATATCCCAACTTTTGATCATAGGAAATGACCCATGGACCATCACATAGTTAGGTTCACGCATATAGTAAGATTTATTGCAAACCTAACATTGAATATAGAGACGGACCATAAGTATTATTTAATATATATAAAATGTGCTAATCCTTATCTTATATAGGGATAGATCGTCGACTGTGGGTAAGATTTATATTATAAGTGATTATTTTTTCTGTTATGTTCTGATTATGAATTGCTTAAAAAGAACCTAGACAAGTAGAAAGATAACTTAATAATAGATGCTAGCTTCACTGTCTACATAGTACATATTTATGTGAGTTTGGCCATAGCCGCTCACCAGTACGTGTTATGTACTGACTCATGTTGTGGGCACCATTTTAGGTAAGCACAAGATAGAAGGATTTTAGTTGAGGCGTTAAGGCTTGTCCAGCCCAATGAAGCTTGTTCGATCGTCTCGAAGCTATTTTTAATTTTCAAGTCTAGTAGTTCTTTTTAAGGTATCTTTACTTTTGGTTTATGTAATAAAGGATATGATGTATGGGCATTGTGGCTATTTTCAAAAAAAAGAGTTCTCAATGAAAGATGTAATCGAGTCAGGACATTTTGAGCTGCAAAGCTTTGTATTTTGTATTATATCAAGTTATCAATAAAAGTACTTTCTGTTTCAAATCTCTATGTCAAAATTTAGTTTTTTGCATTAAATGTTATGTTATGTTGCATTGTGTTTGTTTTGTCGAGCTGTATTGTGCAGGTACTGGCCATGTGCAAACACAACTTAGGCTTGCATGACATCACGCCCAAGCAAGGACGAACGGTTCCGTAAAGATTAAAGCGAGGACAAAGGACTCTGCGGGATCGGAATGTAAAAAAGTGGTATCAGAGCACGTCTTTACTTCCTTGGCCTCTTTCAAATATCATTTTTGAAAAATATATTTAAGTATTTTGATGATTTTTGATGGTCCCAATTTTGAGTTAAAAAAATCTATGTCCCATACAATAAGTCCATAATATTTTATGAGGCTGACAAAAGTTACACTCTTTTATAGAGGAATGACAAGGGGAGGTAATTAGGATCCTCCTCGAGCATCGGGCTCAATCGATCCGGTGGAGCAAATATTGGCCCTAGTGGAGGCTCAACGGAAACAAGCTAAGGAGTGTAGCATGGCCTAGCAGAGGCAGCTGGATTCCTTGATCCGAATAATATCTTCGCTTGCGGCCAATAATAATACCACCACAGCAACCTATCCGACAGGAACCCCTAAGATTGGGCCCATGGATGTCGATGAACCGCAGCAGGCTCGAAAGAAACCATTTGAGCCATCAAATTTCCTGAGTGCGAAAGATCTAGTGTTTGAGGGCAAGACGTCACCAGATAAGGTGATGGATTGAATTAAGAAGATAGAGCGCCTGTTCTCCTTCCTTGGAGTTTCTAGCACCGCACCAAGAAGGTGGCCTATGCTGTCCTACAGTTGCGACTATGAGCAGATGACTGGTGAAAATCTAAGAAGCCAGAATAGTGCGCCAGGGCCAGAGACAAGAAAATTACTGGAGTGCCCCAAGGGAGGATACAAGGATACATCGAATGTTTGATTTCTTGTCTCTCTCTTTTAAATTTTTATTTACTTTGAATATTTGATTCAGTAATTTTTATTACCCTATTCACCCCCTAGGGTTCTACAAAATCTTGCTATCAAATACTATAAATAATCTATCAAATACTATGTCTCAATCCATATAATGAATAAATATCAAGAATATAAAAATATGTTTTATGGTCTACAACCCAATGTCGTATATATTCGAATAGACCTAAAAGAAATATGAGCCTATAAAAATAGGCCAACGTAGATCATTGCAAATAACGAGTATAAATATGTAATCATGGATGATACCTGAATCCGAAGAGAGACCACCATCACGATCACCGGAATAACCCTATTTAATCAACTAACTTGAAGGAATCCAAGTTCTTAAATAGGACGTAGAAAGATACATAATATACATGCTAACTATAACAACATATAAAATAGACGACTTGATGTAACTAACAGGTAAATGTATACAGCTAAAACTACACTCACTCTTATACGCAAGTTAGAACAGCTATGCACACATGAACTGTCGAATGAACGAAATACAACTACCATAGCTCTTAGTGAGACCACGACGAAGAAGCAAACCTAACCCTTGGGGACTCAAGTTAAACAAATAGCCCGATCCTTGGAGGACACTGAGTTACGAAAGTAACCCTATCCTTGGAGGACACTAGGTTACAAAAAAAAAGAATAAAAGAATAGAAGTATACGTGTTTATAATCATTCTCCCCATCCCACGGTTCCAAATACTACAAGTCAACAAATTAGGGTGACGACACAAGTAATCGAACCAAAACTGGCTAACTATATGCATATAAAACCAATGCATAATCTATATCGAAAACATATAATAACATTATGATATAATCTAATGCAATAAGTCTATAAACAAGCGACAAGGCAAACTCGATTATAATCACATAAGCAAAATAAAGTAATGCATGCTATAAAATTGAAATACTTGGCAAGGTACACTTGTGTGTAGTCCAAACTTATGAAATAACGTGTAGGCAACTCTAGAGGGGGGTGAATAGAGTTTGTGTCGATAATCACTAAATAAAAATTAACTCTATATCACCTCCACAAAACAACTATCAAGATAGTAAATAAATCAGAGAGAAATGCGCAAGTAAATAAAGATTAGAAGAGCATACACAAACACATCAGTTTTAACCTGGTTTCCCTCGTGGAAGACTAGTCCTGGCCTGAGAGCTCTAGCACAGGATTAAATCTACTATTTGTGAAATAGTAGTTACACCCACGTGCCTTTACTCAGAAGAGCACGCCAACTTCTTACAGATTCGCAGGTGGCGAAACTTGGAATTGTCCAAGTGACTTTTCTTTTCAACTCTTGCCCAAAAACTTCTAGCTGAATCGCACTTGAGCACCTTGGGGCTTAGGAAGTTTTGTGGCTAGTAGTTTGGAAGAATAAGGCTTAGGTAGTATAAGGCTTAGATGATTGAGAGTGAGAGATAGAAAGATGATGAAGAGATGAATGAAAATGGTTGAAATTATGCCCTATATATACTAGTCTGGAAGGCAGAATTCGGCTAGAATTCTGTCCTCAAAATTTAAAAATATGGCCGTTGTACCAGCTAGCAATTGGTAACCCTAAAAATCAGTTCCTGGAAATCAGGGGACAGAGTTCGGCCCGAACTCTGTGTGGGGGCAGAGTTCGGCCCGAACTTTGCCTCCTAGGTTGCAGAATGGACTTTTGGCCTTTGGGCTTTATTTGGCTTGGTGGATCTTGGGCTTGGTTCAGGAATTGGTCTGTTTGTATGGTAGAGCTTGAAGATATATGTCTAGGGGTTGAGATGACTCAGTGCGACTCAACGTACACATTCTCCTAGACTCAATAAATTAAAGATTACAGACTTGGAACAAATAGAAAAGCCAAGAGCCCTTTGATGACGCCTTTCTTCTGATATTTGAGCAGACCTGAAGACGTTTTTTTCCTTGACAGCAGTCGTCCAAAGATAAACAGATCTGGAAATCTGAATACCTTTCGGGGGCTTCGCCCCCGAACCCCCGACGGGAGGCGCTACCCCCTCGACCCTTGTCCGCTGACCGGGCAGCGGAACCCCCGATGCGAGGCCCTGGATAGGTCGCTAGGCGGTTCGGAGAAATCTTTTTGTATGACGCCGTCTTTGGTCCATCATTAATTCTTTATTGCCTATGTCCTGCTTTGATCATGTTTGATCATGCTTACTGCATGTCTATAAATACATGTTAGGCGAGAAAAATATATTGCAGTACGATACAAGAATAGCAATATAATATAGGACAATTAGGACAATACTAAGTTTAAGTAGCAATATGATAGTGAGTATATGAATATTAGTGACATCATTATGTTAAACTTAACTGATTAGCCATATTCAAAAACACGATGTAATCATTGGGCCAACAATCTCTCCCTTTTTAATTACGGCAAATCGGTTAAGTTTAAGACAGATACGATAGATGCATGTATCACTAATAAACACATAATGTGTGCTAACTTAAACTTATTTCTCCCCCTTTGACATGATCAAAAAAATAAGCTCCCCCGTAATAAGAGATAAAACAAACTAAGCATAAGTAAAGGAGGAAAGCATAGACAATCATGATCAAGATATACTAAATGATGAACAATGGGAGAAGTGTGTAAAGACAAGTATAGAAACTACATACCCAATGGAGAGTGCCAAATAAAAAATAGCTTGTCAAAACACAAATTGTTGGTAAAACTAAAAGAATTTGAAAATAATCAATAGATAGTTTACCAACATGAAATCCAAGAAAGACATCCAAAAACATAGTATGATATGAAATATTGCTCTAGTTTTGGAAGAGAAAAAAAAAATTACAATAAAAACCATGGGGATTAGATAATTGTAAATAATAGATATCAAAGAAGAAAGATACCAATTGAGATATTGAAATAGAAAAACTTGATATCGAATGAAATATATAAACTTAAAACATTAATCAATGAAACTATGATAGTCACGATTGTCCACAGATAAATAGTAAAACAAAATAAAGGAATGATCAATGTAAAATAGAGCAATTGATATAAAATCATCTCATTATTTGCAAATCTACTTGCTTATCCAAAATTCATGCATTTGAACTCAATTACCTTATCATGCTATATGAATACCCTTTAGATAAACATGAAGGTAAAGAAAAAAATGTTTGAGAAAGAGAAATTCAGTCGACGTAAATGCTCCCCCTCAAACTATTACCAATATAGATGAAATTATGAATTTTGGGTAAGTCCTCAACAAGGAAAGCCAAAATTAAACATACAAAGAAAGCTAAATAAAAAAAGAGAGATAATATAAAAGATAAAATATGAAAGTAAATATTAACGAGATAACCCATATAAAAGAGAGATAATATGATGAAAACAGTTACATATACTCTCATAAACCTTTCACAAAAAAATAGTACCATAACCTCAATCACTAATATATAAATAATGATAAAAATATGGGTCAATGATGGACTAGGTATACGACATATTAGAGGAAATAAATGAATTGAACCAATTTATTTGCTCCCCCTTAAAATATGCGTATCTAGTTCCAAAGCACTTATAAAAAAATAATAACTTCAAGATCTAGGGGTAAATCAACTATTGATTTCTTCCCCTTGCTCAATGCATATAAGGCTATAAAAACGTCATAAAACGAATAATGTCATCTTTAGTCAAGAAGAGATATCCACTTAATAGCTACTAAAGATGATAAATTAAAAGAATATTCCATTTTAGCACATGTAATCAAAAGATAACCTATATAGAAGAATCACATATAATAGATCAATGCAAGTTACCTTTTGAGAAAAATGTCATCATGAAAGGAAAAAAGTCAATTAAATCAATCATGATGAAAGTCAAAATATAGCTCAAGAAAAAAATAAAACTCAAATATCATGTCCATGATTATCTAATTGAGAAATGATCAACCAATTTATTGTTTTGCATCGACTATGTATGTTTTACCACATATGTACCCATCAACGGGTAATAATCCATCCTTGCTAATACTAAATGAGAAACCAATGAAGTTCAAATAGCAAAGAGCATATGTGATAATCCATGAGTAGTCAAAGTAGAGTAATAAATTAACTTGATAACCACATAATTAGATAATATAGGACTACTCAATCATTAGGATCATTCATAAAGTAAACCAATAAATAATTATGATCCGTCATAAATCCCATCTAAAAACCATATAAACAAACCAATAGAAAATATAGAAAAGAGTCAATCTTATTTAAATGATTACAAATTTATTTCAAAAAAATAATAATATGATAAAATCATGACTCAAAGATGAGAGAAATTTAAGAGATGCTTTCCAATGACTAGTATGGAAGGAAGTTAAAGCGATGAATCACAAACCTTAAAGGAAACAAGATTAAAAAAAATTGTCAAACTAATTTTAGAGACCAAACATATGTATCTAAAATAGAATACAAATCTCATCAAGAAAATTTATAAATCTTGTTTTTGTAAACTAGCATATCACATATAGATTGAAATTCAAGAAGATAGCTAGATGAGTGAAAGTGAACAAAAATTATGTAGCTTAATCAATACATCGTAAATAAGCAAGCTACATAACTAATTAAGATTAATGAGGTAGGCCATTAACAGGATAAATATGCTCATTAAATCTTAAGTCATTAATACTAAGATACATGCTTAAGCATAGAGTTCACAATAAGGACAATATATTTTGAATGATCAAAATAATTTATATACTCTTTGTTAAGCAAGGATGAGAGTATGAGATAGCAAGTAAATGAATTAGACTCTCATTAAGTAAAGGACAAAAGAGTTGTTCATGAAAACACAATAGAGCAAATCTTTTTGTCAAATATTGAGATTAACCCAAGATAATGAAATAATAGATTGATCTAGAGAATGCAAAATTATAACCATTATGAAAGTGTATTCTCTAGAAATAGAAAATCTCAACGTAAAAGTTCAACCCGTAGTAGTTAAAGACATGAGAAGTATGATATATCAATTACATGTATTCTCATGTGCTACAAAAACATCATTGGGCAATAATAAAAAAATATTTATAGCTCAAAATATAGGGCTAGATATGATGAAGTATTCTGGAACTTAGGGGTGGATCCAGAACTAGATAATGGTTGCAAGTAGACCTTGATAAATCTTAAGTCTATAAAGTGTTGATCACTTTGGGTTAGCTGTAGGGGCCGGTTCCCAGCTAGCGGTAGTCCGAAGACTAGTGCACCGTGTCGCTTCAGGCTATTTACACCTGTATGACAGAAGGACCCTTTCGGCTTATTCCTAAAATATTCTTTACTTTTAAGAACTTAGATTTAAAAGAATATACGCAGTATCATCAAACAACATCAAAATCTAAAAACCCTAAGTATAAGAAAGGTAAATACCCAAATAATAATCAAAGAATGATCATCAAAATTTGCTAAGAATATTTTAAAAACAAACATTTTCATAATACAATTGTGGAAATAAATATATAGAACATACATACTCAAAATAAGTAAGATGATTTTAACAAGTAAGGTAAAGCACAAAATCAAGCAATTCTTAAAAGAACTTCCATAGAAGTCATGAGCAAGACACTAATAAATATTTTCTCTCAACATCCCAACTTAAAGGTATTGAATAAATAAATATCAAAATTTGGAATCACATAGATAAAACTATATGTATATACATGAAAAGATCAAAAATCAAGTGAAAGACATGTATCCATAAAGTCAACAAATAAAAGCCAATAAGATATTATCAAAAGAAGACATTATCGAAAGAAAGCTTTAAGGAAGAAGCTAATTGATTCAAGAAAAGATAACACAAATTTGGTCAAAAGAATCAATAGCTAAAGTATGAGGTAAGCACAAGTATGAATATATACTCTTCAAAATAATATAAAACTTGAGCTTAACTCATATGCCCACATAAAGATATTTATACAAAAATAGATATCAGTATAAGAAATACATGAACTACATAGAAAAATAAATATATTCATGTATCATTAATAAATATTGAAAACCATCACAAATTAAATAAAATATATAAATAAACTTTATTGGGCAGAGACTTAATTGATTCTCAAGAGGATAATCAAAATAAAATATAAGAATCGATAATGAATATATTATGCAAGCACAAGATTATAAGTATATACTTATCAAGTGATAAGAAGCTTATGCTAAACACATATATTCACAAATACCAATGATATACTAAATACAAATTGGCAAGAAGTAACTATATCAAAACTTTTAAAGATGAAGAGTTAAAATCATATTAGCTCAAATCAAACCCAAGGTCATATGGACTGGAGAGATATGCATGCTCTATAAATAAGGATTAAAAAACGAGCATGCATATATAGATGTGTCGTACTACTAGAAAATGAGTGATAAACTACATAGTGTGAACTAGTCATTTAAGCTAAGTAATTAGTCATGCTAGATAAAAGAAATAAAATATTAACTAAGCATGCTAGTATTACATCTCACATTGATTTATATAATAAGCAATTAAAGGATATCAATGTGAGCTAGTAGCAAGACATCAAGAGAAACATGCAAGATTCAACAGATATAAACCATTTAAAAAGAATCGTTTAGCATATTACCAAAGTAGCTCTAGTAGCCACACTTGTGTTGGTATAATTGCTTAGAAGATAACCTTTGAGCTTTACAACCACCAACACGCTCCTCGTTACTATGTCCCGATATAAGTAGCTCCACCTACAACATTAGACGAAGACTTTGGTATCCAAATAAACTTGGATCCACATTTGTTAGCTTTAGGGGCCCATATACTATTTACTCTAGCATTGGTAGAAAAACTCCTACGAATAGGATAAGTTACACTCATGTGTCCAATGCGAGAGGAATAGAAGCACCTAATACTAGTGTGTGCACATGTATCGGAATGAGCATGATTATGAACATATGACATACTAGAATGATGAATATCTCTAGAATGAGCATGCATAGATTTGGTCTTAAGAATATCATATTCTAATAGCAAATCATTATGCAAACAAGTAAGAGAATCAAATTTAGCATTTAAAGCATAATTCTCCTTTTCAAATAAAGCAATTCTAGAAATAAAATCATCATTTTATTTCTTAAAGAGTCAATAGAAGAATCATGCAAATGATTTAGCTTATGTGCTTGCTTCTTAAGATCTTCTATTGATGAGGAAAGAGATTTGATTTTCAAAGTTAAAGAATCATTCAAACTCTTTAAAGAAACACAAGATGAGTTTTGAGAGTCAAGTCTAGATAATAAATTATTGTTTTCATTTCTCAAAAACTCATTAGATTCTTCTAAATGAATAAACTTTTTTGAAAGTTCTTCATTTGTAGAATGAAAAGCCTTAGCAAACTTTAAGGATTGGTTAGCCATGGCTTTCCACTTAGAGCATTTCTTGCATTTAGAAGAAACATGATTGTCTATGCTACTAGAAGTAAAACCCTCTTTATCGGAGGAGGAGGAATACGATGCCATACACAAAAAAATAAGGATCTACTCTAAGGATGTTAAGCCTAACAATAGAGTCCTTGCTCTGATACCAATTAAAATAACGTGTAGACAACTCTAGAGGGGGGTGAATAGAGTTTGTGTCGATAATCACTAAATAAAAATTAACTCTATATCACCTCCACAAAACAACTATCAAGATAGTAAATAAATCAGAGAGAAATACGGAAGTAAATAAAGATCAGAAGAGCATACACAAACACATCAGTTTTAACCTGGTTTCCCTCGTGGAGGACTAGTCCAGGCCTGAGAACTCTAGCTCAGGATTAAGTCCACTATTTGTGAAATAGTAGTTACACCCACGTGCCTTTACTCAGAAGAGCACGCCAAATTCTTACATATTCGCAGGTGGCAAAACTTGGAATTGTCCAAGTGACTTTTCTTTTCAACTCTTGCATAAAAACTTCTAGCTGAATCGCACTTGAGCACCTTGGGGCTTAGGAACTTTTGTGGCTAGTAGATTGGAAGAATAAGGCTTAGGTAGTATAAGGCTTAGATGATTGAGAGTGAGAGATAGAAAGATGATGAAGAGATGAATGAAAATGGTTGAAATCATGTCCTATATATACTAGTCTGGAAGGCAGAATTCGGCCAGAATTCTGTCCTCAAAATTCAAAAATAAGGCCGTTGTACCAGCTAGCAATTGGTAACCCTAAAAATCAGTTCCTGAAAATCAGGGGACAGAGTTCGGCCCGAACTCTGTATGGGGGCAGAGTTCGGCCCGAACTCTGCCTCCTAGGTGGCAGAATGGACTTTTGGCCTTTGGGCTTTATTTGGCTTGGTGGATCTTGGACTTGGTTCAGGAATTGGTCTGTTTGTATGGTAGAGCTTGGAGAGATATATCTAGGGGTTGAGATGACTCAGTGCGACTCAACGTACACATTCTCTTAGACTCAATAAATTAAAGATTACAGACTTGAAACAAATAGAAAAGCCAAGAGCCCTTTGATGACGCCTTTCTTCTGATATTTGAGCAGACCTGAAGACGTCTTTTTCTTGACAGCAGTCGTCCAAAGATAAACAGATCTGGAAATCTGAATACCTTTCGGGGGCTTCACCCCCGAACCCCCGACGGGAGGCGCTGCCCCCTCGACCCTTGTTCGCTGACCGGGTAGCGGAACCCCCGATGCGAGGCCCTGGATAGGTCGCTAGGCGGTTCGGAGAAATCTTTTTGTATGACGCCGTCTTTGGTCCATCATTAATTCTTCATTGCCTATGTCATGCTTTGATCATGTTTGATCATGCTTACTGCATGTCTACAAATACATGTTAGGCGAGAAAAATATGTTGCAGTACGATACAAGCATAGCAATATAATATAGGACAATTTGGACAATACTAAGTTTAAGTAGCAACATGATAGTGAGTATATGAATATTAGTGACATCATTATGTTAAACTTAACTGATTAACCATATTTAAAAATACGATGTAATCATTGGGCCAACAACTTGTGCCGAGTCCTTGAAGCTTAATCCAAGCCTATACATAATTCTAGAACTATTGGTAACTAGTTTCATAAGATATATTTCTATATATGAAAATTTTCATTATCTTTTCATAAATATAATTATTTCATAGGATTCATTATTTGTACATATATATAAATTTATTGCTATTATAACAAGCATGATCATTTATCCCTCTATGTTAATGTCCCATGGTCTTACATCCAAAGTTATTATTTTATTTTTATATTTTTTTTTCAAATATGTAATGGGCCTGGCCTAAGTTATTAAAGTGAAGGAACAAGGGTTATGGCTAATATATTATAGACAGAGTGTTATATGTAAGGGAGGGCTTCTCTTTGAAACTTACCTAGATATTAGTTATGCAAACACAAGTCTTGCCAATCACAACATTGATAACAGTATTTAAGGGAAGGAATGGAAGCTTCCTGTCGGTGGAGCTTTTTAATTTTAGCGATGTTAGTGAGAATAGCTCCGAGGTGGCTGCTAGTGGTCATGAGACGTCGAGTTAAGTGTGGACATTGGAGAAGATCGGTCCAAAAGGTTAAGCCTAGTCGAGTACGCCCTTAGTGAGTCATCGAGGGCCCGACACTAGCTCGGGGACGACGAGGTCAAAGTCATAAAGTCATCTTAGGCAAGTTGACTTTTTATCAATGGAGCATGATGGTTAGGTCGGGCACTTAATGTTGAGTTGCATGTCGGAGGCTTCGTCGAGTGAGTTGGTGGGGTGTTTGTGCATACAAACTCAACCGACGTCGGGACTTCGGACTGGGGTTGTGGTTCACTGGAACAGAGTCGTCTGGTGCTCCAGTGCGCACGTGGTAGTGCTTTGTATCATAGTGGAGAGGTTACATGTCGGTGAAGTAGAAAGAGTCGGGTACTGGCAGATGGCAGTATTGTCAATCGAGCTAGTGGCATAACTCCGTTATGCCGCTGTTATCCGAGTTTTATCTACGAAAAAACTAGTATCGATGATGAGGGTTGGATTATGGTTTTAGAGCACGGTTTGAAGAAGCAAAGAAGAGGGGTGAGAAAGCTAGAGTAACAATTCTACATATACCTATATCATATGGTTGAGTATATATGGAAAAATAGGAAAGAGATTGCTGCTGCGGCCGTCTTATGGGTACTATGGAAAAATAGGAACAAGATGCGATATGAGAATTACTCATACACTGTTGATAAGCTAGTGGCAGAGGTCCATAGACAAGTGGGGAAGGCAACTCTCAAGTGTAGACATGCGTAGTTTCTGATTTTGTACTGAACTCTTCTTATTTTGATCAATAAAGTTAGTAGTGTTTGAAATATATATATATATATATATATATATATATATATATATATATATATATATATATATATATATATATATATATAGTTTACCTTTTGAAGACGAGTTTAAATGGGATTTAATAGGTTTATGTAAATCCTTTAATTATTTAGTGATATTTAGCATTACATGTTTTTTTTTGTAGATACGAATCTCTAACTTAGCTGCTTTTCGCTAGCCGAATAACCTTAGCACCTTACTACATTTGTCCGTTCCTGCTAGCTGAACAACCTTAGCACCCCTGCTACCTTTTATTCGTTTCCACCAGCCGAACAACCTTAGCACTCCTTTCTACCTTTTTTATTTATTACCGCCAGCCGAGCACCCAGGAGATCCAACATATATATATTGTCATATCGATTTGTATGACCACATAACTAAATCGACATGTTCATCCATACCACAATTGTGTGCCAACCATAATGTCTTGCTCCACCATGGGCTCATCAAATCCACCTTTGAAGCCAATTCGTGTAGTTGATGATCCTACTCCACCTTGAGAAGAGCTTGTATAATCCGATTATAGATATGAACATTTAGCACCATATATCTCAAACCAATTAGAGTTGCTCAAACCAGCCCTTTAACCATGGGCTTTGATACCATTCTGCTGGGAACGAAGTACGAAAAAACTTCTCCCAAACCAGAGAGCCTTGTGAGAGAACCGAGCAAAAGCAACAAACCAAAAACATCAAACACAAATCACAGCCATAAAGATTTTTACGTAGATAATCCAGATAGAAAAATCACGAAACGATTGGAGTCCAACCTGAAGAACCTCCACTAATGGGATAAAGAGAATACATCATCTACAAGCTCCTTTCGATCCAAACGGATCACCACAACTCACTTGAAAGAAGAATTCTGATTGTACTCCGAAGAACAAGAGATGTCAAAAAATTAGTCGAAGCAATCTCTCCTTCACAATAGTCATCAATCCTTTATCTCTCTAAAAAACTGTAAAGAACTCTTGCTTTATTTTTTGAGATATATTTTAGGGTGAGGAAACACCTAGTATATATAGCCTCAAATCCACAACTAATTGTGGTATTCTACTATATGTAGGATACTCAATCTAAACCATTGATGTATTCCGACACTACATGAAATTTAGGTTCCGTGACAATTAATTTGTGACAAGTATAAAATTTGTTACTAAAAGTAATATTTTCGTGACAAGTAAATTTTGTTGGCACTCATAATTTGATTCTGTGACAACAATTGCTGATCGTCACACAATTAAATCATTCAGTGACTATATTTTTATTGGTCGTCAAAAAATATTGTCACTAAAATAAAATTTTAATTTTTGAGTCATGTGAAAGGCAAGTTTTATGTTACAAATTAATGAAAATACATGTCACTTATGCTATATTCTATGACATCCTTAAACAATTGTAACAACAAGTTCTATGTGACAAGTAAAAATACTTGTCACTTAAGATGTATTATATGACAAGTGAAAATTACTGTTACTTAAGATGTATCCTGTGAATTTTTTAAAAGAATTGTAACAACATGTTCTTTGTGACAAGTAAAATACATGTCACTTAAGCTGTATTATGTGACAAATAAACTGTTTGTCACTTAAAGTATATTTTTTGACTTTGTTATAGAATTGTAACAGTAAGTTCTATGTGACAAGTAAAATACTTGTCACTTAAGGTGTACTATGTGACTTTCTTAAAGAATTGTAACATTAAGTTTGTCACTTAAGATGTACTATATCACTTAAGAAGTATTCTGACAGAAATCATATATATTATTATTTTTCTTTAATAAACTAATGGTTGTGGTGTAATGGTATGATGTTTCATTCTGGAGTAAAAGGTTGCATGTTCGAATCACATAGCATCAATATATATATATATATATATATATATATATATATATATATATATATATATATTTATTTATTTTTTATTTACAAGAAGATGCTATTTATAGTGACGATATATGTCATCACGAAAAGAATACTATGTTAACCTCAACCATGCAATGCGTAATCTCTTAATATTTTCAGTATTACACAAAAGCAGCATTGGTGCTTATATAGTGGCCTTGTGACTTTCTTAGAAAGAGCATAGGATGAAAGATAGTAGGTTGGCAGAGACGAAAGTGTAGATTTAATGAGGGTTGTGCGGCCTGCATAGAATAGACATTTTCGTTTCCAATCTATGAGTTAGAATTGTTCAAATTTAGAAGACTAGAGAAAGTAGAGGTATGATGTTTAGATAAAAGAAGGTTGTGATACATAGATTTCTCTATTGGTTTCATGAGTTTAACACCAAAGAGATTGAGATAAATTAATGCAATGACATTCTAATTTGTTAGAGAAGAATATGGAGGATTTGTCAAAATTGATCTGTTGGCCAGACCATCCTTCAAAAGTTTGCAGGTTGATCTTTATGTAACTACCGTTCCCAAAAATCCTATTTTTGAATTTTCTATTATTTTCTAAGTTTAATTTAACATTATTTTAAATAAATAATAGTTTCAATATGTTTCTATTTTTAAATGACTAATAGTAGTATTTTATTAAGTTCAGGTTAGAAGGGCCCATGAAGAGGGAGTGACAATTATGTAATTATTTAGAGTGGAGTGATTTATTAGAAGTGGAATGACATTCTTGTAAATACTATTGTAGGGTATTTAGTTTTAGTAATTTTCTATTAGTTTCAGCCCCAATTATTAGGTGGGAACTTTCTAGAGTTAATTAGTTAAGACGTGTGTTTTAATTAATTGGCATGTGCTCATTAGTTAGTTATAACTAACTAACTAATTTCCTAACTAACTTTGCTTGGATCCCAACTTTCTTCTTCTATAAATATCCTAACTATCATTAGTCACAATTATTCCTAAATCATTATTTGCCAAACCCTAACCCTCTTCTTCTTCGTGTCCAATCCGTGTCCATCCTGTATCCACATTCATTTCAATAGCTTCCTACGCTATTACATTTATATTTCCTTGTGTCACCGGGTTCGACCCCGAGGACATGGACACACCACCATTTCCATTCAAAATCCCCAACATAATTCCTATGTCCTGCACCCATAGGATAGGATACAACAAAAACACCACAGAAAACCTAACCCTGAGCTGCTGTGTTGTCGTGTCCGGCTGATCTCGCCAGAATGCCACCGTCTTCTCCGTCGTCGCTGCCTCTTCGAGTCTCCCAGCCGGTCGATCCCCCTCTGGCGAGTAGCGCCACCTCCCCGAAGCTCGCCGCTCCTTCGTAGATCGCCGGAGTCGACATCATCCGCCAAATCTACCGCCTGAACCGGTTGATTCACCTCTACAGGACCTCCTCGGGAGTCACACTCTCGAACAGTGAGCTTTTCGAGTAGCGCACCTCATCAAAGCCTCAAGCGTCGTGCTTTCTTGGATGCCACGTCGGATCTGCACATCTTCGACCATCGCCACCATCCTCCGCCAATCTGGCCATTATCGAGAGTCACCCTCTACCTCAACATCATCTTCGTTGATGATCCATCTATGGTAATCTTCCTCCAGTAGGCTGTTGCCTCCAACTTGAAGGAGCCGCTGCCTCTCTCGAGCAGCACTTCACCACCGCCGTCGGAGCACCTTCGCTCGTGGCCGCATCTCCGCCTCTGGATCCTCCAGATTTAGGCGATCGAACCGATCTGGCTCCCTCCCTGAGCCCGAAATCGTTGAGACCAATCGCTGCTCAGGTGATGACTTCCTTCTTTTTTTTTTCTTCTTTGTTGTTAAGTTTTGAGTGGATTTAGCTGTGGGTGTGTGTAATTTGTAGTACCTCGCTCCCATTGGGGCGAAGCACTATGTAATAGGCTTATGGCAAGTCAGATACGATCGAGAACATAGATGGCTAGTCTGACTTAGTGACGAGTTTGGTATACGAAAACCATGGCATCAATAAAATCGATTTGGAAGAATGATATGAGTACCGTTCCAACTAATGGATCAAATGCTGTAGGAATAAGTCCTAGATGCAGTGGACTGTGTCTTGGCGAATGAAATCTAATGAGATCAATTGGTTTTGTTGGTTTTCTTGGCCTTTTGAATGGTTTGTTTCTTGGATTTGATGAGTGTGCTTTCGCGTTGATTTCTGAATGCGTCTTTAGAAATTTCGAAGGAGAAGGATTGAAGAAAGGATTCTAACATGATGCTCGTGCCATTGCAGGAGTTCGTGTAACTGATGCTTAACCATCGCGAAGTGATCTCCTACTCTCGACTCAATCTTTTAGGTGGGTGGTTCTATCCCTTCTTTTCTACTCCTTTTCGCCAACAAAGTCTTAAAGTTCAATGTTCAAATCGATGATGCTAATTGAATGTACGCTATGCCACTAAGATCAAGAACTCACAATAACTGTATCGATTTAGAGTAATTTACTTCAAAAATATAAGTTTTACACCAAAAAGAGAAAAGATAAGGTTCTAGAAAAAAGATAGAATTATTTCATGATCTATAAAAAAAATAAAATGAAACGTCGGTTGCAGCATATTATGCCTCGGAGAATTTGGTGCCTACGAGACGCTAAATCAGAATGTACAGCTTTGAGGAAATGAACTCTCGTACGAGTCAAAATGATTATGCTGCTTAATACTGTTCATGCTATGCAAGTTATTTTATACATATTAAACTATTCACGCATTTGCATGGTCATGGACAACTTGTACACAGGGATAGCTTTCCTCGAAACGGTAACCCGGGCGCTGGGACCAAATCGGCCTAGGAGAAAATTATGGAATCTTGCTTCAGCATGAGGCATTACGAGACCTCTAGTTAGGCTCACAACCTGGACTAGTAGGACGCATCGCAATGCTACGTAATCGTCCTTTATGGTGTCGATATCATCAATGACCGCAAATACGATAGATTGAATGCTAACCTACTGTCTTGTGCAGGTGGTAAGTATTATGTCTATTTTATGCAGGAAAGGAGCACGGCTATGGTAAGATATGTTGAAATTGATTATGTTGTTTACTACTTAAAATGTGCCTTCGATACGAACTGTAAATCATATAGTTCTAAATAGCAAGATCACTTCATATGCTAAATCCTTAATAAGTAGTGTCGATTTAGACAAGTGGGTTCGTCCCGTCCACTAAAAAGTGTGCTAATCCCCAACTCTCCAGGTGTCGAGTGTGCTGCAGGAGCTTGAGACTAGACTGAAGCTGAAAAACGGAAGGTGGCTCGAAGCTATCATATTTTAAAGTATTTTGAAGCCCAATTCAGATCGACGACTTTTTGTTCAAATGTATAAAGGGGCATGAATGTATGAAACGACAAGGATTATTTTAGGACAGCTTGTCGAGAGTTTTTTTGGTGTTTCAAAGATGTAGCCGCAACGACATATGAAATGTACAAATGATCTTGCACATATTTTACAAGTTTTATGAATAAAAAGCTAAATTTCTTCCTATTCAGTGTCTTTAACTCTCTGCACTGTTTAATTTCAACTTGTTGTCTCAAAAGAATTATCAAGTACACGTTCTTGCCTTGTACAATTTCAATATAGACTTGTACGACATCACGTCCCGGCTTACACGATCGATTTATCTTAAGTCAAGGCAATGATGACCGATTTGGCGAGTCGGGGCATGACATAATTTGAAAGGGAGAGTGGGAGTGATAAAGTAGGAATTAGGGCTTTTTTTGGGCGGTTGCTGTTGAATATATAAAGAAGAGGGTTGCTGTATGAAAGAGTGAGGGTGAGAGAGAAGAGTGGGTAATTTACTTGGCGGCTGTAGAGATCAGTGGAGAAAGAGTAAGCAGGGATTTTAGGGTTTGCTAAGTTTCTTTTCTTTGCGGCGGGCTGACGCATGCCTAGTACCGAAAGGTCAAGGGGTAAGTCGACAATCCCTAAAATGGACTATGTAATGTACTTTATCTGGCAATACAGTACTGTAAAGGAGAGAGAAAGAGTAAAGGGTTAGGGTTAGATGGAATGGTTGAGTTGGGCCGAGGGTTAGGCTAGTTGTTCGAGAATAAAAAGGAAATAAGAAATAAATAGTTTGTGGCTGAATAAAATACAGATTTAATAGTTGGGCCTTAGTATTGGGGTTCTGGATTTAATAGAGAAGCATTAGAAAATAGGTTGGGCTTTGGGGCCAAATCAGAGTCAGTAGGTATGGACTGAGTAATTGGCCGTCGAAAATTTTTTATATTGTTGATGGAGTTAGGTGGGATGAGCTTGGCAAGCTCTGTGAGTTGAACATTGGTAAGTTGATTAGGCTTTTAGGTTTAATTGAAGAATTTGAGTTTGGATCGGGTTGTTAAGAAAGGAATGATAGCTATAAAAGGTGAGTTAGATTTTGGGGTTTAGTTTATGAGCTTGGGCTTAGTCTAGTTAATGAATATGGGTTTTAAATATAAGACTAAAATTTAGGATTTTAAGATTTATTCAAGGTTTGAGTCCTATTATATGGATTAGTTTGGGTTTTTGATTTTTTAGGTAGATTTTAGTTGGAATAGTTTATTGATGATATTTTTATTTTTATAGGTCTTGGACTAGGAGCAATTACAAGGACCTTGGACCCAAGGCAATTACACTCCTACTTATGTTTCTCAACACTTTATAAATATATATTTTCATGACATGTCTCATATTGCGATACAATCTTGACATGTGATCCTGATTATTTTTCGTGGTTGAGTTCTTGATTGTGATTTCTGTTATTGTTCATGGTCGTGATCGTAATTTGTTTATCATACATGGATCATGACTTGTACATTAATCGTGACTTGTTTACGTATATTGGTCATGACTTGTAACATATTTACTGATCATAACTCATGTCTCGGAAGAAAGGGGAAATGCTAAGTAGGTATGTGGTCATACCCAGTTGCTATCATACATATCATAAATAACTCACATACACCTCATGTATGTCGTGCCGGATTCCTATTGTTAATAGCCATCTTCGGATATGCCAGATTACCCAAGCCGACCACATACTGAACATGGTATTTCAATTGCACATGGTTCTAATCGTGTTTATTCTTGATCATGGTTTCTTATATTTGTTCATGTTGTAGGTTGTATTGTATGACATTGTCTTGTGTCACGAACTGGGTCATTTATTTTCTGCATTTATTTTATTGCTTTATTTTGTATCGTGAGACATTTGTTTGGAGGGTTGTACTTTGCTCCTTTTTTGACTTGATGGTTTATATAGGCCAGGGCTTGAGGGCATGACTTGGATTGGATGAAGAATCGAGGAACGTTCTGGAAGACTTTAGAAGATTAGGATAGATTACTTTTGATGTATCAGATGTATTAGATTTATTAGTTATTTCTTGAGATATGGATTGTCGGATTTGTCTCTGGAGATGAATCATGTATACGTACTCAAAATGTATAGTGGATGTTGTGATCGTGTGTTGGCTTGGTTTGGTCTTGTTTTCTTTTTTAGAATCATGATTGAGCAAAGATTGATCTTGTGATTACTTGAAGATTATCGAGGTCTAGACAGCTAACTACTGTTAATTCCGTGACGTAGGCTGTACGCATTCACAACCCGTAACCGAACATGCGGGCGCAGGGCATGACTCATTTTAATGGTGGCCCATGCTGGTCTATCCAATGGTGCTGAGGGTTAGAGTGCTATTAGGAGCATGCGAGAATAGGAATGCTCAATCATGACTTAGGAATTCTCGATTCTGATTATCTGCTTATTCTTTGTGATTAGGAGTAGAATTATATGCATATATTCCTTATACTAGTTGTTTCATTAATATTTATAAGTGATTTCATCCTATAACCTCATTATCTTCTCTTTTCTTTCCAGAAAGGCTAAAGGAAATGGAGTAACTCGAAGATGTAATCTAGACATTGCTGGTTCTGGAGGATCATCTTCATCTCGTCCCATGACTTCTAAAGGAACCTAGACTCCTTCACCATCTTCACCTCCTCCATCTCTTCCAACCCAAGAATCCAATCCGACCATTCCTATTCCTGAGAATTTGACTATGAGTGGAGAGCAGATGTTCAAGATTTTTAGACGAATGATGGAGGCACATAAAATTCAGGCCAAAGCAAAGAAGGAACATATAGCTGCTATGAAACAAGGATTGGAGAGTATTCAGTTAGCAACTTTAGCAGCAAAGATAAAGTAGTAAGTCAGGGGATTTCTGCACCTAAGGAGGGGACTTTCTGGATTTTAAGAAAATACAACCCCGGGAGTTTTGTGGCACTGAAGGGATATTGTATGCTGATGAGTGGCTAGAAGACATGGAAAGGGTTTTGCGAGTTATACGACTTCCTTATGATTTGAAGATAGAAGCCGCTGGACTCCAACCCCATAACTTAGGAATGAACCTAAGCTAACGAACCCTAATCTGACTTGGGAGAATTTTAAAAAGAAATTCAAGAGGAAGTTCTTCCCGACTGTTGCTAAGAAGATGTTAGAGAGGCAGTTTCAGAACCTAGAGTAAGGTGATATAATAGTTGATGAGTATGTAGCAGAGTTTAGTAGGCTTAGTAGATTTGCTGGGAGCATGGATCCTAAAGTTAGGGCTGAAAGGTTTCGTCATGGCTTAAATGAAGATATTAGAATCTATGCCATAACCAATAGTGCTTGTATCTATGCTGATATAGTATACATAGCTCAGAGAATAGAATTTGATCTAAAATGCAAGAAAGAAGGTGATCTAGGCAAGGATCCCAATCCTAGACCGACAAAGCGCCATCATGTTCAGCAAAAGATTGTTCAAGATCAGGTTCTGATGCAGCAGTTATTCCAAGAGCCAGCTCCTATTCAGAAGCAGCGTGAGGTTGTTTGCAATTTTTGCAATAGGTCGGCCATAATTGGGATGGATGCAGAGTGAGATTGGGACAATGCCTCCATTGTGGATCAGGTGACCATAGATTCAGAGACTGTCTACGCAAGAAATTTTAGAGTTTGATTCTCATGGAGTGATAGATTCATGATATGTTAGTTGCATTTCTGGATTTGTAAATAGAGGAATGATTGAGGAATAATGGTCTGTGAGACCTTGTAGTAGTTGTAGTAGTGTGGGACGATTTCTTTTCTTTTCAATCCTATCTTTTAATCGTCGATCTTCCTTATCTTGTAGTAGTAGTTCCTTTCTAGTTGATTTTCAATAAATTTATTTTCGATAGTTCTCTAAACTACCATGTTTGAACTCTGATTTTTGCCCGCTTTCGATTCTTTCCAAAATCACGACTAAATTTGGATTGTATTTTTGGAAACATTACTAGTTTTTGATTCTATATTTGATCGTAACTGGATTCAGATTCTTATTTTAACCCATTACTAGATTTCTTCGATTATATTATTTTTATGCCTAAATAATTTCAACCATTTCGATTTTATTTCTAAATCGTATCTGAATTTTACTCTTCAATCGTGCCTAGATGCCTTGAGTATTAACTTCAATTTCATTGACCAATCATTCTATGCCTAGATCTTGACTCTATCGTGACTTAAATGATCTTGTCTATTTAGGGATGACTCTAGTAATCATAAATCGTTTATGTAAGCTCCCTAAATTTTTGGATTTTATTTTTATTTTTATGTATTTAATGTGAATAATTAATATTAATTTATATTTTAAGATCAATTAGTATTTTATATATTTTTTATTTAATACAAATCCTAATGACACAATATATAGTCCTAATGATCTACCAGTTTGACTTAGTCCAAACCAAGTCTAGACTCAACCCAGACACTTATACACTCTCGCATGGTTCATGCCAAACATCATACACCATCGTCCTCTCTATAAAACACTAAACTCCAAGGTTCATCACTCAAAACCTACTTACATATAAATTTATTCAACTATGCACCTCTTAGAATAAACCCAGTTCTACGACCTCACTACCTAAAACCTATATGACTCAAGTGGGGTCTAGCACTCTTAGTGGGCAGCCATAAACCTCTCACTTTTCATATTCCTTCACCCCATTACCCCTACCTCTTCACTTTCTCACACAAGCATAACCTCTATTCTTTATGACAATTCAACTCAACTCTTCATCTCCCTCCTAGTAAACGGCCACCCCATGACCTCCCCTTCACTATTAGCTCAAATCACCTGAACAAAAATTCTTCCTAAGTCTCTTTCAAACAACATCTCTTCACAAACTATTTCCAAAAATCTTCTCCATTTCCCTCCACACCTCCATCTATCCATCCCTACCTAGGCTGAATTTGAATTCAGCTAGTCTCTATAAATCTAGCCATATCTCCCTCCAAAGAAAGTATTTTTCTCTATAGTTTAAATAAATTCTTCCTCTCTATGTCCTTAAAATTTTCTTTTCACAAAGTTTTCATTCAAACTCACTTTAACTTCCTCAAAACAGTCCAACAAGCTAGCCGATTTCCAGAAAACTGCTACAATAAAATTTTAAAAGGTAAGACCATCTTCATCGCTTTGTTCTGCTACTTTTATCAATCAAACCTACTTAACCCTGAAACTAACTTGTACCTATATATGTAGTCTACCTTCCCTCAAAGCCATAGCTCTTGGATCGCAACAGGTTGTCCATGGCACTCATTCTACGACAAAGTGTCAAGGCTGAAACCAAATTCGGTGCACTACTATTCTTGTACCCTTAGGAGACCCAACGGAAGCATCTAACCCTTGGTAACGTTCCTAACACTCTTCTATAATATCCCACTATGCCCAAAATTCATCTCGCAAAATTTTATGTATATATTTGCTTGCAACTTCATTATTTCTGTCACCGTAATCGTTGATTCTCAAAATAGAACCTGTATAGCTTTATGTCCTATTTGTCCTACTAAAGTTTGATGGTTAAGAATCTTAAATTCCATGGTAATATATTTTGAATATTATTTAAAAGTCTATTAATTTCAGAATATAAAGTATTATATTTTTATGATTCCATCTAATCTGAATCAACCGAAATTGGGCAACCTAGTAAGATTACTTGAATGTGTTAACTGGCTATCTTAATTTTAGTATATATAATAAAAATTATATGTTTGAATTATTTTCAAATATTATTTCAGAATGAATTTTTTTTATTATAATTGGTTCCAAATAAATAGGTAAGTTGGCGATATTGTGTCATTAATTAGACATACTAACTAGATAATTATTTCTTATATATTATGATTAAATATGTTTATAAATAGTTTTAATTTATATTTCAGAATATAAGTTAATATATTTTATATATTAAATGATTTTTTTACGTAAGTTGGCAACCTTGCATGCACAAACTAGTTGTCAAGTTGCTAAAACACCTAGTCGACACGCAAGGGAACTTTGTACATGCAACGAAAATTATTTTAATATTTTTCACTAAATAAAAATAAATCTTGTTCATTCCTATCTCTAGTTTGCTGATCATGATGATCATGATGGTTTCTATTTATTATTTCAGGTATCTCTTGTTGTTACATATTCATCTTTATTTATTTATATTCTTCTTATTATAGCCTAGTATTTGTAGACTCAAGTTATTCTTTCAAGTCTATTCAGACAAATGTAGCATGGGGTGCACACTATATTTTATCTTGTTCATTCCTATCTGACTGTTGATTGAGACTTAGATATATTTGATTGGTATAGATAGTTGGTCGTTACTATATAGCTTATACGTATTCGAGCTGCACTGAAATCTATTTGATACATAGCAGGCATGTATACGCATTCCTAGTCCTTAGGGTTGAAAATTGAACGAACGAGCTCGAACAAAGAGTGTTCAAGCTTGGTTTGACTTAACTATCGAACGAGTTTTATTTGAGCCAAACTTGGACCGAGCCGAACACGAGCCGAATGTGAACGGTTTGAATCGTTTTACAGCCCTAGTAGTGAGTATTTATAGGATATATTGTATAGACTATCACACGATTTCTCTCAAGTTTTAAAGACTTTTTTATTGAATTACTTATGCTTTTTACATCATAAATTTACCATCATATAAAGAACAAAAAAAGAGTAAAATTGCTAAGACAAAATATATTTCTATCTATAATTAAAAAAGGCATAACATATAGAAAAAGTCATAATAGGAGAAACCGAGCCGAGCTCGAGCCTGTTTGCGTACAAGATCGAGTCGAACAACCTATGGTCGAACTCAGTATCAATTAGTCCACGAACGAGCTTAAACCGAGCTTGGACCGAGCCGAACACGAGCCAAATGCGATCAGTTTGAATCATTTTACAGCCCTACTAGTCTTACATATTTTGGGACTGGAATGTTACAGTTTCATACGATTTTGATTCATCTATATAATGTCTAAACCTCTGAATTCGATTGTGCTTAGGCTTGTCCTTTAATTGTGTTTATATTCTACTGACAGGTCATTATATACTTAAAATTTGACCTAATCCAAAATAATTTTGATTATGCTAGGTATTTGATCGTGCCATCTATTTCGTACCTAAACGACGTTGAGTTTCAATTATACCCTTAATCGTGCTTAAAACAATTTAGGATTTCATCCTTGACCATTCCTAAGAAATTTTGATTTCATTTCGTGATTCCTTCAATCGTATCTAGATAGTCATGACTTTGACTACTCTAGTCATTTTCGATAGTTTGTCATGCCTAGGTATTATGACTTGACCATGACTATACCATTTTAGTTCTAAATTTTGATCGTGCCAAATGATTTTCCATAACTAGGTGATTTTAAATTCTACGATTGAAGGAATCATGAAATGATTGTGCGTAGATGACTCAGACTATTCTAGTCATGGCTAGGTGATTTTGCTTGCCATGACTATCGTGCCAAATAATTTTGGTGTTAATCATATCTAAATGATTTTGATATAAATCATACATAGATTCTAATATAACCGTGACTTTACTATTTCGGTTTTATTTCAATCGTGCTTAACTTTCAATTTTGACCGTGCTTAGAAGATCGTGCCTCGATGACTTTGCTCTTCTAAGTCATAACTAAATTTTATTGCACCTCGTGCCAATTTAATTCTCGATCATTATTAATCGTAATATTTTCAAATATCAGTACTTGATTATTTTAGTCACTTAAGTAGGTTCTTTTCTTAATTTCGTTGCACTTCATGCCTACTAAATTTATATTATTATCGATCGTGCCATTTATTCAATTATTTTTGTCGTGCTAAGTCATTTCAAATCTTTATGATTTTTGTGCTTAGTCATTGAGAATATTCAGACTCGTGCCTAACCAATTTTGAACTTCGTGCTATATCTGTATCGTGCCGTGCTATTTAAAATTTTGAGGACGAAATTTTTCAAAGGTGGCTAGATATGTAACTACCGATCCCGAAAATCCTATTTTTGAATTTTTTAAGTTTAATTTGTGATTATTTTAAATGTATAGTAGTTTTAATATGTTTTTTTTTTGAATGATTACTACTGGTATTTTATTAATTTCAAGTTAGAAGGACCCATGAAGAGGGAGTGGAAATTATGTAATTATTTAGAGTGGAGTGGTTTATTAGAGAGTGGAATAACATTCTTGTAAATACCATTGTAGGATATTTAGTTTTGGTAATTTTCTATTAGTTTCAACCCTAATTATTAGATGGAAACTTTCTAGAGTCAATTAGTTAAGACATGTGTTTTAACTAATTTGCTCATTAGTTAGTTATAACTAACTAATTTTCTAACTAACTTTGCTTGGAGCCCAAGTTTCTTCTCCTATAAATATCCTAACTAATATTAGTCCTAATCATTTCTAAATCATTGTTAGCCAAATCCTAACCCACTTCTTCTTCTTCGTGTCTAGTCCGTATCCACATCCATTTCATTAGCTTCCTACGCTATTAAATTTATATTTCCTCGTGTCTCTGGGTCCGACTCCGAGGACACGGACACACCACCATTTTCAATCAAAATTTCCAACACAATTTCTGTGTCCTGTACCCACAAGACACGATCCAAAAAAATACTACATAAAACCTAACCCTAAGCTACTGTATTGCCGTGTCCGGCCGATCTCGCCGGAACGCCACCTTCTTATCCGTCATCGCTGCCTCTTCGAGTCTCCCTGATGGTCGACCCTCCTCCAGCGAGTAGCGCCACCTCCCCGAAGCTCGCCCCTCCTACGTAGATCACCGGAGTCGACATCCTCCGTGAGATATGCCGCCTGGACCGGTTGATTCACCGCCACAAGACCTCCTCGGGAGTCGCACTTTCGAACAGTGAGCTTCTCGAGCAATGCGCCTCGTGACAGCTTCGAGCATCGTGCTTCCTTGAGCGTCGGGCCCGATCTACACATCTTCTACCACCGCCACGTCCTCCACCGATCTGGCCTTTACCGATAGTCACCCTCTACCTCGACAGCACCTTCGTGGATGATCCATCTCCCAGATCTTTCTCCAGTAGTCCGCCTCCTCCGACTTGAAGGTGCCGCTTCCTCTCCCGAGCAGCACTTTGTCACCATCGTCGGAGCACCTTCGTTCGTGTCTGTATATCTGCCTCTAGATCCTCCGATTCTGGACGACCGAACTGATCTGGCTGCCTCCCTGAGCCCTGAACCGTCGAAACCAGTCGCTGCTCAGGTGATGACTTTCTTTTTTCTTCTTCCTTTTCTCCTTCTTTATAGTTAAGTTTTGAGTGGATTTGGCTGTGGGTGTGTGTGATTTGAGAGAGAGAGTAGGAGTGATAAAGTGGGAATTTGGGTTTTATTTGGGCTGCTACTGTTGAATATGTGAAGAATAGGGTTACTGAATAAAAGAGTAAGAGTGAGAAAGAAGAGTGGGTTATTTACTTGGCGGCTGTAGAGATCAGTGGATTAAGAGTAAGCATGGATTTTAGGGTTTGCTAATTTTTTCTTCTTTGCGGTTGCAAGAGAGAAGTATAAAGGAGAGAGAAAGAGTAAAGGGTTAGGTTAGTTGGTATAGTTGAGTTGGGCCGAGGGTTAGGCTGGTTGTTTGAGAATAAAAAGGGAACAAGAGATAAATAGTTGGTGGCTGAATAAAAGAGGGATTTAATAGTTGGGCTTTAGTATTGAGGCTCTGGGTTTAAAAGAGAAACATTAGAAAATAGGTTGGGCTTTGGGCCAAATCAGAGTCAGTAGGTATGGACTGAGTAATCGGTCATACGGAAACTTTATATTGTTGATGAAGTTAGGTGGGCTGAGCTTGGTGTCATGCCCCAGAACCAGAATACCGGAGAGCGGAGGAATGACTCAGCCAGCTACGTATTAAGGGTAGATGAATACCGTATAATACGATCAATGCTGTCTAAAAGACGAGGGGATGCATACTACATGAAAGTCTCACTAGGGTTACTCAACATCTATTGTCTCAATCATTCAAACAAGAAACAGTAATAGAGAACATGTAAGATAAAGCAGTAAGGCGTCCCAAATGCTCAGTCAAAATTTTCTTGAGATCGGACTTTACAAAACATAGCCAGATGATATGACAAGGTATGCACAATCGTTATCAGCTGCAGTCTGACTTAGTTACAATTATATAAAAGTAAGTACAAGAAAGTCCGACTAACATGTCGGTGCCAAGCGGTAAAATGTAAAGTAAGTAGCAAAACGAGCAGGGAAGCAAGGAACCCACTCGTGTCCTCCTGCGATCATCCCTCTAGTATTGACCATCTTGGAGGTGGAAGTAAGCTGAGTCCTCGGGGGCTGGCTCTAAATCTGGCCATGCAAAACCAGAGAGGTTAGACCTCAAATAGAAAGTACCATAAAGGAAGCATGACATGAAGACTTAGAACCAGTAGTAAGGGTTAAGAATATAGTAAATAGGTCTCTACTGCTACTGGGGTTCACACAACATCACGACACTTCAAGCCAACTTTCCAACCAAACAAGGACAGAAGTTGACCCGTTATGTCCTGAAATTTTGATCATCTTAGTAGTTAACAGAGTAGGTACATCACACAAACAAATCAATTTAAACGGCAATACAACTACTACGGCTTGTTAACTGTAAGTTCCAAGTTGCCCTGAAAATATGTAATAAGGGATTCCTCAGTTTTTATAATGTACAAGCAAGGCTAGTCTACCCAATAATCAATTGTGCCAATCATGAATTAGATGTGTCCCATCGGGATGTCCGTCATTAATATATATAAAAATATAAACAGATACCACTCCCTGCCCGTATGGCAGATTTACAGTATATGTGGAAACCAGCCGGCATGTCGGGCACTAATTGTCTCGAGATGGCTGTCAAGTAAGAACTCGGAAATCTATTCTCTCAATACAATCGTTATTTTATTTAACTTAGTAGTCCCTATGTTAATTGAAATCTCATGTCGTGGATCATGGTCATTCTGAATGAGTACTTTCGTACAGAGTACGATATACATAACTCTACAATGATGCCCGTGTGGTTAAGTTGTAGGTCTTACATAGCGTAATGCAACAATCAAACCTAGCCACGAGATAATCATGCCTTGAATGTAAGGTACACATGCTGCTTTTATAGAAACAAATTGAAGTCTGTACGTGTTCATATGCCAATGTTCGGGATCGGCTAGTCGATTGCAATGGTTCATGGTTGATATGAACGTGTCTTATTCGATTTCAATAAGACGACTAACCAGTCTCTTAGTTCCAACTAGGAACGCATGATCAATCATTAGTCGAGGTAACAATCAATATCAATTCGTGATACGGCATGAAAGTCAAACTAGTATTTAGTATGGTCGAGTCTATAACTCTCAGGGTTTAGTTTCAGTCATACTGGGTATCCATAAACCAATCGAGACACAGTGCACACTCCACACAACAATATGTATTAAAATATTAACATATCATAATTAAATCGAGTTCATGTCAAAAAGGCGTAAGGATATAATAAGGGGTGCCATGTGCGCCAAAGAAGTACACTCAATAAAATACGCAAAGCCAGAAGAGTACGCCCAATGAAATATGCGTAAAGGAAATTTACGCGTGAGGGAAATTTATGCGTGAAGGAATAACGCTTACGCGTAAAGGAAGTACGCTCAATAAAGGAATAAAGTTACGCATAACGGAAGTACGCTCAATAAAATAGAGTTACGTGTGAAACTTGTACGCATAAAGAATAGGGTTATGCGTAAAGGAAATAACGTTACGCCTGAACTTGTACGCGTAAAGAATAGAGTTACGCGTGAGCTTATACACGTAAGAATAATGTTACGCGTAAAAGAATACGCGTAAAGGAATACGCCAAGCCAGAGTAGACTTGCGTAATTCAGATTCACGCGAACACGAATAACGTAGGCATAGGGCTTGATAATACGTGGGCACGTATAAACGTGGGCGTAAAGGACTTGATTCTACGATGGCACGAATAAATGTGGGCGTAAAAGAGTACATAGATCAAAATGGGGTATAACACAAATCTCAACAACCTGGAATAATCAAAACTCAAAAATAAGGAAGTTTGATAGATCAAAACCACTAAAATCCAAAAATAGCAAATTTCTAGATCTACAAAAATAAAACTTCAAAATACAAAATGTCAAGTTCTAAACTATCTTAGAATCATGAAAGGAAGATAAATGAACCATAAAAATGGGTTCTTATGTGGAAGCAAGATGCACTTGCCTATGGATTTTCTTAGGTTAGATGAGAGGTTAGTGGAGAAAAAGAAGAGTTAATAAGAATGAATGAAGAGAGAGAAAGTAGTTGGGCTTTAAATGGAGATGGTGGTAGGTAGGGGTTGGATTGGGTTCATGATGAACCACCCTAAACCAAAATAGACCAACCCAAGCCGAACCCAAGATAAACCAAGACAAAACAAAAGCAGATATAAAATACAAAAAAATAATTAGTATAAAATTAAAGGAATTAAATACAGAACAAGTACAAGATAAATATTAAATAAATATATTCAAGCAATACACGTATTAAAATACGTATTCTGGGAACGGAGAGTGACACTTGGCAAGCTCTGTGAGTTGAACATTGGTAAGTTGATTAGGCTTTTTGGTTTAATTGAAGAATTTGAGTTTGGATCGGGCTGTTAAGAAAGGAATGATAGCATATAATAGGTGAGTTGGATTTTGGGGTTTAGTTTATGAGCTTGGGGCTAGTCTAGTTAATGAATATGAGTTTTAGATATAAGATAGGAATTTGGGATTTTAAGATTTATTCAAGGTTTGAGTCCTATTATATGGATTTGTTTGGGTTTTTGATTTTTCTAGGTAGATTTTAGTTAGAATAGTTTATTGATGAGATTTTTATTTTCATAGGTCTTGGACTAGGAGCAATTATAAGGACTTTGGACCCAAGGCAAGTACACTCCTACTTATGTTTCTCAATATATTATAAATGCATATTTTTATGACATGTCTCATATTGCGACACAGTCTTGACACGTGATCCTGATTATTGTTCGTGATTGAGTTCTTGATTTTTGTTTATTGTTCATGGTCGTGATCGTGACTTGTTTAACGTACATGAATCGTAACTTGTTTATCGTACACTGTTCATGACTTGTTTATCGTATATTGGTCATGACTTCTAACATTTTTACTGATCACGACTCATGTCTCGGGGGAAGGAGAAATGCCAAGTAGTTATGTGGTCATACCTAATTGCTATCATACATATCGTAATTAGTACACATACACCTCACATATGTCGTGCCAGATTCCTATCGTTTATAGCCATCTTTGGATATGTGCTGGATTACCCCAGCCGACCAAATACTAAACACGGTATTTCAATTGCACATGGTTCTAGTCATGTTTATTCTTGATCATGGTTTTGTTCATGTTGCCGGTTGCATTACATGACATTGTCTTGTGTCATGATATTTTCATTTATTTTCTGTATTTATTTTATTGTTTTATTTTGTATCTTGAGACATTTGTTTGGAGGGTTGTACTTTGCTCATTTCCTGACTATATGGTTGATATAGGCCAGGGCTTGAGGCATGACTTGGATTGGATGACGACTCGAGGAACGTTCTGGAAGACTCTAGAAGATTAGGATAGATTACTTTTGATGTATCAGATGTATTAGTTATTTCTGGAGATATGGATTATCGGATTTGTCTCCGGAGATGAATCATGTATATGTACTCAAAAAGTATAGTGGATGCTGTGAGCGTGTGTTGGCTTGGTTTGGTCTTGTTTTCTTTTTTTTAGAATCATGATTGAGCAAAGATTGATCTTGTGATTACTTGAAGATTATCGAGGTCTAGACATCTAACTATCGTCGATTCCGCGACACAGGTTGGACGCACTCACAACCCGTACCCGAACATGCGGATGCAGGACGTGACACTTGATCTGAGTGAATTATGTAAAGAATACTTGCCAAATAACAAGAGATCATCATCAAAAACTAGATGAGAGTAGGTAGTAGAGGATCAGTTTTTTTTATACTCTCAAATATTATATTTCTTTTCATGATATAAGGATAAATGTTGGAACAAAATTCCATACACATTATAAAAAAAAGAGAGAGAGCAGCCTTGCCTGATTCTACGATTTGTGTAAAATGTAGCTGATGGTGAGCCATTTACTAAAATAGAGATGGAATCAGTAGATATGCTTTACATGACGATATCATGAGATTTTACGAAAATGCCAAAACCACTTACAGTTTGAGTAATGCTCCCCTAGCTAAGCCTATCATAGGCTTTGGACATACCGATTTTCAAACTTTTTGTGAAACATAACCAAATATTTTTCATATAGACACAAATCTTTCTAGTTCTTCTTCTTCTTATCGCTAATCACAACATCGGTAGTAGTATTCTAGAGGAGTGGAAGCATCTCTTCGGTGGAGCTCTTCAGTTTCCAATGATGTTAGTGAGATGGGCTCCGAGGAGGCAACTTCAACCGGGATGACTTCTGCTTTGGCTCGTCAGGACGTGGTCATGGTGAGGATAGCGGTCGCAGGCTGTCATATATTTACAAATTACTTATTTTTTCTTAAAAACTTATTTATCTTTATTTATCTATATATCTATTTAATAGCTTATCTATTTACATATAATTTTATTTATTAGTTAACTCACTACCAAAATAAGTTATATTGGCGATGAATTTAGCGACGCCAGTTATGTATCGCTAGAACGTCGAAAACCTGAGAACCAAACATCGCTAATCGTCGCAAATACGTTGACGTGGCAAACTGTACAGGTCAGCTAATCTAGTATCTGGACGTCAGTATTCAAGTATCGTAATTTTGCTAAACGTCGCTAAAATGATGACGTGGTAACCAAAAAATTCTCAGATATGGAGTCGGACAACGTCGCTAATTGTCACGCCCCGCTCCCGTAGGAGCGATCGTCCTCGCTAAGGCGTGATGCCGCACGAGGCTAGATTGCGCTTGTGCAAGACAGTTTCATAACGGCCGATTACATCGGCGGCGACGGGGTCGTCGCACAGAAGTCCCAAGCAGAAACATTGAACATGTAGCGGAAATTTAGAGACAATACACAAGTTATTCAAAATAACTCTTTTATTGATATTGAACAATGATATTACAATGGGCGCAAGGCCATGATTACAAGTCTCTCGTGCTCACTTTTCTCTCATTTTACAAGTCACTCTGCTCTCTCTCATCTCTCGATACAATGCTTGAGCCAGCGGAAGCTTCGGAAGGCGATGTCCATACATTATGTCCTGTATAAGTCTTCGATTCCACGCGGCCGCACGCTTCAAATCGCCAAGGAAATCCGTGCCTCGATGCATCCAAGCGAGCTCCGCGCCACGAGCTTCTACCTGTGCCTACACATAAAAACTGTGTAGGTGTCATTACTCAACTGTACTGGTGGAGTGAGCTCCTCGTCCACCCATACAAAACCGACACGTTCATTTACTTTGTGCAATACAAGGCCCTTTACGATTGTCTTGCTAGTCTTGCCTTAGGATCAGTTTTAAGACTTGACGTCTAACCAACTCGATGTGCAACGACATGGTCGTGCTATAATATCAACTTGTATTTCGATCGAGGCAGTGCCTCATCGCCTAGGTACTTGACCAAACTTCAACTCGGGACGGCAGGGTCGTGCCATACTTTATTCGCGACTTCAACTTTATTCGAGACAGTGCATCGCCGAGGAGCAACTTATGCGAACTTGTAGCTCCCCTTCCCGGAAATTTTTTTTGAAATATTTTATTTATTTATTTATTTGATTTAAAGGGTGATTTTAGACTTTTATAAATAATTAATTAGTTTATTATTACGGTAGACGACTTTAGCCAGGGTTAAGATTTGGAGTACAAGGTGACTAGGAATTATGGCACAGATAGTGCAGTGGCGTGCTTTGACTAGAGTTTAGCCATGGTAGGGGAAGGCCGAGCCATAGTGATGTCCTAACTAGGAAAACCAGGCCAAGTTTTGACATGACCATTATGAATAGTTTAATTATTTATTAATATTAATATTTGACATTTAAGTGCTCCGGTTGTACCAGACTGGTCCGGACTAGACCCGGACCAGCCCAAGCCATGTAGTCATGCGTCACGTCTAAGGACATTCGTGTTGAGGAAATTTGGTATGAGGGTGTTGTATTTCATTTTAATGATTTAACGAATATTTTCCAGTATTCGAAATTAGATATTATAAATGTTATTATTAGTGTTATTCAGTGACTTTCTCTATAAAATAGGTTCTCGCATATTTTGGGGTTGTTAGACTGAGCATAAAGGTTTATATACACCATTATTGATTTATGGAATTTTTATTTTATTATTATTATTATTATTGTTATTATCATTATTATGAGGATATTCGTATATAATATTATTTTATTAGTATTGGTTATATTATTTTTTTAAATAAATGTTATGTATATATATTCATATTTATAGGCCCTATTCTAAGAATAAATGATATTGATATTTGTTATTTTATTAAAATATTATTTAGATGTTTTGGAGATTTATTATATAAGTAAATAAATATATATATATATAGAGTAAATAAATTGATATATAAATGTATGTGTATATATATATAAAATATATATGTATATGTATGTGTGTGTATATATATATATATAAAATATATATAGGTAATTGTGTGCATGTGTATATATATATAAATATATATATATGAATATGTATTTGTGTATAGATATATATTAAACAGCCGCAACAGACCAAACCGAGCCCATAGTCAATGCTCCCCCAGGCCCAAGCGCCCATGAGCCCAGCCCAATGGGCCACAGCCGAACTTCCAATCCCAGCCCAACTAAATTCCCCCAAGCCCAGCCTCACATCAGCGTTCACCAACACCCGATCCCCTGTAAACACACGCAACTGCATATATATATATATATATATATATGGAGAGCCGCGATCGAGAGAGACCAAAACCTTAAACCCTAACACCCACGACGCCCCAGGATATATATATATATATATATATATATATATATATATATATATATATATATATATATATATATATATATTGATATATATATATGGAGAGCCGCGATCGAGAGAGACCAAAACCTTAAACCCTAACACCCACGACGCCCTAGGATCGCACCCCAACCTCTTGGCGGCAGCTCCTGACCGCGCGCCACCGGAGGCCGGCCAGGCCGTGCCCGCGCGTGGATGGGACAGGACAACGACAGCAGCAGCCTGATTCCCCCCCCCCAACTTTACAGGTACAGAACTTTCTCCTCGCTCAACGATTATTCGAACCGTAAAGTCCTACGTGTAGACAACATATACGGCTATCAATCCCTTCAAATAGTTTCCCTTAAATTGCACTATGTGCGACGATAATCGAGTTCAAAAACTTGAAAAAGATTAGTTTTATGAAATATTGAAACATGGAACAAAACAGTTTTCACACCTATTTGGAAGGCCGATCTTGGTCAAACCGTTGAGAAACCTAGGAAACCAATTAACAACGGTCCTAGACAACCTATAGGGCACTGAAACCCAGTTTACGGAAATCGAAATCATCGACTACGTGTCGAGAAATCGGATCTCGAAGTTTTTGAAAAACCTGTTTTCGAAATTATGAAATTTCAATAAAATTCTCTGGTACGACGTGCGTCCCGCCAAACCGGGCGACGTGGTCGCGAACCGAAGGCATCAAAAGCTGCGTAACGACTTCGTGGTCGTGTAGGCTTTGACGGAATTCAAATTGGTCGTGTGTGCACGACGAATTTGATACGTATCCGTCGAAATTCACCGTATCGACCTCTGTGCAAATTTTTTAATTACTTTGTGCACGTTCGTCAGATCGAGACGAAACTTTTGTCAACAGGATCTTATCATTTTTTTGGTCCTGTATGCCAAGTTTGGTCCGATTCTGAGACAGTTGATCAGATCGCCGTTTTGCGGGCTCCACGGTCCTATTCAACGGGCGATTTTGTGCACGGCCCACCGGAATCCAAAATTGGACATACCGTTAGGTTCGTATCAACAAACCGAATCCATAGACATGTAGTTTGACGACTTTAGAGACCATTGACTCTGGCATGCTTTTTAGTATAAAACGGGTCCAACGGCGGACACCGTTTTTGCCCAAAATTACCGTTTTACCCCTGTGTCCAGAATTGGACTTAAGGACAGGCAATCCTAGCTAATTTGACTATTCTAAGAATATTGGCAATGTTTGTTTCAGCTTTCGGAGACAGTTGTGATGACTTGGGCTTTATGGCTCACTAGTTGACTATATTTTGTGGGATCTGCGTGCAACCTCCAGGCAAGTATACCTTGTCTCTGTTGGCCCATTGGTCATATGGTCAACCTGATTTTAATAATTGATCAAACTCTGTCTTGATATGTGAAGCTAGTCAGGATATATCGGACTCTTGGACATGAACAAGAACAGCTATCTACACAGTTCAAGACCGAAGCTATGTTTGCCTGTTCGAGTCTGTATTTCCTTTAAGCAATGTATTTTTTATTTTATTGAGTCTAGGAATACGTTGTACACCGAGTCGTACTGGCAAATAGGCTATTCCAAAATGTTTTCAAAATACTTTTAAAATATCCTTTGTTTTGAAAAACATTCATTTAAACAAAAGCTTCAAAAAGGTTTTCAAAAATCCCTAAAAATTATTTTTAAAAACCTAATCTAACCCTGACAGAACTCGGCCAGAGTTCGGCCAGAGTTTGGCCAGAGTTCGGTTGATGGCCGTTTGATTTTTTGAATTCTCTGGAACTTGGTCCTCCTGTAGTTGCGGATTTGACCGAGATTTTCTCATCGAGTTCTGCCCGAATTCGGCCAGAATTCTGTCTTTGGAATTCCTATAAATAGAGAAGAATTTCGATCATTTCAACTCACTCATTCACTTTCAATCTTCTCTCTATCTAAAGATTTCAGTCTTCCAAAGAGTTTTTCTTGAGCTTTAAATTTCAGATCCGAAGCCAATTACAATCCTCTAGTCGATTTGCCAGTACGGTACGGTCTAGAAGTTTCTGAGAGATTGTAATCAGAAGGCTTGATTGAAGAATACCTCTTCACATTTGAAGTTGGACGAGTTCTTCGTATCAAAGCTCGCGTTGTAGAAGTTGCAAGGACTTCGTAAGAAACTTGCGGTTTTTTCCAATAGTGGATTCAACTGGTAGCAAGAGTTCTACCGACTGGATTAGTCCTCAACAGAGGAAAACCAGTATACATCGCTGTCTTTGCATTTTTTTTCTTATCTCTGCCTTTACTTTACTTAGTTGTGATTATTATTCTGTGATCTTGCTGCTAACATTTTTTAATTAGCAATATTCTGCTGCCTACTCTATTCATCCCCCTCTAGAGTATTGTGCTTTACGATTTTGTTCCTACAATTGGTATCAGAGCAGGTGTTACAGGTAAAGCAAAGGTAACAGTATAATTATTTATTCATTTTAATTAACTGTTATATAGATCACAGCACAACACATGGCAACTGTAAAATTCACAAGTGAAGGCCAGGCCACAAACAGACCTCCACTGTTTGATGGTACGAACTATACCTATTGGAAAACACGGATAAGTTTCTTCTTAAAATCTCTTGACTTTGATTTATGGTCTATTGTTATTGATGGCTATCAAAATCCACCTCGTATAAATATTGATGGAGTTTTAGTTGAAAAACCCCATAGCAGATATACAGAGGAGGAAAAGAAAAAGGCCAGTCTTGACGCACGTGCTATTAATGCTCTATTTTGTGCTTTAGACAGAACTAAATTTAACAGGGTGTCTATCTGCACAACGGCTAATGAAGTGTGGAAGCTACTTGAAGTCACACATGAAGGCACGACTCAAGTCAAAGAATCAAAAGTCAGCAGACTTACTCAAGAGTATGAGGTGTTCAAGATGAAGCCCAACGAAACAGTTACTCAAATGTTCGAAAGTTTCTTGGATATTGTAAATACTTTGTCCTCCCTAGGCAAAGAGTACAGTAACCATGAAAAGATTCGCAAACTCCTGCGAGCACTTATCAAGAACTGAATTCCGAAGGCTACTGCAATCATTGAAGGGAACGACCTCACAACTATGTCCCTCGAAGTACTCATAGGTAAGCTACTCACTCATGAACGGGAGCTACAAGATTTTGAAGAGCCTGCACCAAAGGAGAAGACGATCGCTTTCAAGGCTCAACACAGAAAAGCTGCTGAAGGTGACTCAGATAGTAGTGAATCTGATGCTGAAGATCAAGCACTCCTAGCAAGAAAATTCAAAAGATTCATGAGATATGAGAAGAGAGCCAAAGAAAACAACAACAGCAACAACTGGTATCAAGATGATGCTGTCTTCTACGGCTGCAAGAAGAAGGGACACATGAAGAAGGATTGTCCTACAAACTCATCATCAAGCAAGAAGAGCAACAGGTATGAAAAAGGGAACCTGAAGAGATCAACATCTAGGAGATATGCCAATACCAGCATATGGCATGAAAGTGAAGCCAGCGACTCAGAAGACGAACAATCAGAAGACGCTGCAAACGTATGCTTTATGGCATCCGATCAGGTACCTACTGAACCTATAGTTGATACTTATGATGACTTTACCTTTGAGCAATTAGGAGATGCCTTCAGTGACCTGATGACTGATTACAGGAAATTGCGTAGCAAGTATCAGACCTCTAAGAAGGTACTCAAAGAGTACAAAGGTGAAATAGGTAGACTTACCAACCTACTAGCTGAGGTTAGAAATAATGTTAGTGAGTCTGGTGAGCTTTCTTCAATAAAGCTCTTATTACACGAGACTACCAAGTCATCTGAAGAGAAAGACAAAGTTATTGACCAACTCAAGGAAGAACTTTCTAAAGAGAAGAAAAGTCTTCAAAGTGCACAAATCAGAATGGAAACACTCACTTCTGATTATACTAAGTTATATGACACTTCCAAAAGATTGGAAATTAGGTTAGGAAAATAGCCTGCGCCTGGTGCTTCCTATCCTAACACGTGTCACTTACCGAAAAATCAGAACATTCCCAAGCCAAACACTGTCAGACCTAACCCTATCAAACCTTTACCCCAAAAGGTTAAGCCCAAACAGGATTATAGGTATGCTTTCTTCTATACTAGAAAACCTAAACCTACCAACCATGCACACCACTCAGCTTTCAACACTCGACATGCACAATGTCATTATTGTGGCCTCATTGGTCATATTTCATCTGCATGTAGAATCAGAAAGCTTGTTGATTTAAATACTTATGCTTGGATACCAAAGGCTAACATTTCAGGACCCTACAAAAAATGGGTACCAAAAGTTTCATCTGTAAACTGTTTTGTAGGTGGAACACCTTTCACATGCTAGAAGCAAATGGATCCTCGACAGCGGTTGCTCACGGCATATAACCGGTGACGCTACACTATTTGCAACACTGTCGAAGAAGAAGAAGGAAGGCTATGTCTCCTTCGGTAATAACTTAAAAGGGTATATTATTAGTATCGGTAATGTTGGTAAGTCTCCCTATCCTGTAATTAAGGATGTCTGCCTGGTTACCGAGTTGAAACATAATTTACTCAGCATAAGTCATCTAGCTGATCATGGTTATGGCATCAACTTTGGCAAAGACAAATATATTATAGTTGATAGCTCAACTGGTAATACTATCTTTGAAGGTATCAGGGAAGACAACATATATGTTTTCTATTTGTTGGAAGAAACTAACATTTCAGGTAGATGCTTAATGGCTAAAAGCGATGAGAGCCATCTGTGGTATATGAGACTCGGTCACGCAAATATGGACACAATATCAAGATTATCCACAAAGAAGCTAGTACGCAGTTTATCGGACATTACATTCAAGAAGGATTCGGTATGCAGCCAATGTGAAAAGTACAAAGCTACCAGATCCACATTCAAGTCAGTAAATGCAGTATATACTACTAGACCTCTACAATTGCTTTATATGGACTTATTTGGTCCTAGCAGAGTTGTTAGCCTCGGAGGTAAACTTTATGCTTTCGTAATTGTAGATGATTTCTCTAGATACACGTGGGTATACTTCTTGACATGCAAAAATGATGCATTATTCGAATTTGTTGCCTTTTGCAAGAAAGTTCAGAATGAAAAAGGTTACATGATCACTCGTATTAGAAGCGATCATGGAGGCGAATTCGAGAGTGCAGAGTTTGAGCATTTTTGTGACATATACGGTTTTGTACACGAGTTCTCCTGCCCTAGGACTCCACAACAAAATGGAGTTGTGGAACGTAAGAATAGAACTCTATCCGAAATGGCCAGAGTGATGTTAAACCAGTTTAGTCTACCCAAATATTTCTGGGCTGAAGCTGTCAATACAGCTTGCTTTATTCTCAATAGAGTTCTAATTCGACCTAAATCGAAGAAGACTCCATTTGAGTTATGGTTTGATAGAATTCTATCTGTTTCTTATTTTAGAATATTTGGTTGTAAATGTTTTATTCTCAATACAAAAGACAATTTGGGAAAGTTTGATGAAAAGGCCGATGAAGGTATATTTTTAGGTTATGCGGCCAAGAGCAAAGGATACAGAGTCTTCAACAAACGAACCATGATCATCGAAGAGTCAATCAACGTCACTTTTGATGAACTGAATCAAATGACTATCGATGACAATAACGAAGATCTAACTGTACCAAGCTCAACAACAGCTGATTCTCAACCAAGCTCGGCACTAGCTGATCCTCCTAAAGAAGATCCAGGAACCAGCTACCTTCAGAGTCTGCCGAAAAGATTAAAATTTACAGCTGATCATCCAAAGGATTTGGTAATTGGTGACATTACCAAAGGTATAAGTACTCGTACATCCAGTTGAGATATTGTTTCTAGTGTTGCATTTATTTCACAGTTAGAACCCAAAACTATTGATGAAGCATGTAGTGATAGTTTTTGGATAGATGATATGCAAGAGGAATTAAACCAATTTGAACGGAATCAAGTTTGGGAACTTGTTCCCAAGCCTATTGATCGTCTGGTCATTGGCACCCGTTAGGTATTCCAAAATAAACTAAATGAGAATGGTTTAGTGACTCGTAATAAGGCTCGTCTCGTAGCTCAAGAATACAATCAAGAAGAAAGTATCGACTACGATGAGACTTATACCCCAGTTGCGAGATTAGAATCCATTTGCATGTTATGTGCATTTGCATGTTTTCAGAAATTCAAATTATTTCAAATGGATGTCAAGAGTGCATTGTTAAATGGTTTTATTAAAGAAGAAGTTTTTGTAGCACAACCTCCAGGTTTCACAGATTTTAAAAACCCTGATCATGTTTTCAAGTTGAAGAAAGCTTTGTACGGTTTGAAACAAGCCCCTCGTGCTTGGTATGATCGTCTAAGCTCTTTTCTACTTGACAACGGTTTTTCAAAAGGCAAGGTTCACACTACACTTTTTATTAAGTCCTTTAATGGTAAGCTTCTTTTAATACAAGTCTATGTAGATGATATCATATTTGGATCTACTGATGAATCTCTGTGTCAAGAATTTTCTAAGTGTATGCAGAATGAGTTTGAGATGAGCATAATGGGAGAGCTGAAATTCTTTCTCGGACTTCAAATCAAACAAACTAACAATGGGACGTTCATAAATCAAGTCAGGTACACAAAAAATTTGCTAAAGAAGTTCGATCTGGACAATGTCAAACCTATTGGCACTCCGATGGCAACTTCAACAAAGCTTGATATTGATGAACAAGGCAAGCCGGTCGACACACGTAAGTATCGAGGTATGATCGGTAGTTTACTTTATTTAACTGTTAGTCGTCCAGATATAATATTTAGTGTTTGCCTTTGTGCACGTTTTCAAGCTAATCCAAAGGAATCACATCTGTGCGCAGTTAAGCGTATCTTTCGATACCTTAAGGGCACTTCTTCTGTTGGCTTGTGGTATCCCAAAACTAAGTCCTTTGACCTTACTGGTTATTCGGATGCAAATTTTGCCGGATGCAAAGTTGATAGAAAAAGTACCAGTGGCACATGTCATTTCTTAGGCAAAGCTTTAGTCTCATGGTTTAGTAAAAAGCAAAATTTTGTAGCCCTATCAACAACAGAGGCTGAGTATATCGTCGCAGGACGTTGTTGTGCTCAGATTTTGTAGATGAAACAAACCTTGGAAGACTATGATTTATTTTATACACACATTTCCATTTTCTGTGATAACACGAGCACTATTAATTTGACTAAGAATCCTGTATGTCATTCTCGTACTAAACATATCGAGATTAGACATCATTTTTTTAGAGATCATCATCAAAATGGAGATATTGACCTTGTATACATAGATACTGAGAACCAATTAGCTGATATTTTCACAAAACCTCTAGCAGAAGATCGTTTCAATTATTTACGTCGAGAATTAGGAATTTTGGACGTCAATAATATTAATTAATTTTGTTTTATGATTTTATTTCAATATGTAAAAACTGTGTTAGAGACAAGCCAATAAAGAGTCTGTCTGTCACCACAACTACGGTTGAAGCGAAGCGGTACTTAAGAGTTCCCCGGTGAACCTCCGCCAGCTGGAACAGTACTCCTACAGCTAATCTGAAATAGTCGCTGTGTAATAATATTTAATCTATAAAATAATATTAATTATGTTAATTGAAGGTTGAAATTACTAATCTTTGAATTAAATATTTGAAATGAGCCAATAAAAAAGAAAGTATTTCAAACCAAACCCAGGAGAATTCGGCCAGACATCGGACCGAATTCGGCCCGAGTTCGGTTGAGGGTGTCAGGTTATATATACCAGAACCCGAGAGCCTTTCTTCTTCATTGCTTCTAAACTACATCATAACCAGCAACAACAGCCGCGAAGGAGCCCCGAACCCTAGTTCTTCACCACCCCCTATCTTCTAATCCAAGTGGTGAAATCAATCCAAACTTTGGATTCGTGCGGAGTTCGTCGTTCTCTTCGACATACTTTGATTTTGGGAGGTACAACTCTATCTTTCTCCACTTTTTAATTAGTGCATATTTACTTCTATTTGTACAAATGTCACCTAAGGGATTCAATCCTTTTAAGAGGAAGAAGACAACCAACCCAAGTGAGGAAGGTTCATCTTCGGATCCACCCACTAATTCCCTATTTTCGCCAGTCCAATCTAGCGACGGCGCGTTCGACGGGTTTTACTTTCAAATCCTAGACCAAGCCTTACTGTGGTATGGAGACTTCTCCATGAGATCCATATGCATAGGCGCACCCATCAAGTGGACTGTATTTCCTGATCATCGCCATTTCTTTGAGGCATTAGGGTTACAGCATTTTGTTAAACTCTATTTTCCCGTAGCAACTAATGCCATTAGACTGTTTTATTGCAATATTATATTAAACACTTTTGATGTAAGCACACGTGTTGGAGGATTAGATATCAATTTCAATGATGTTCTCTTAGCGGAGATCCTTGGTATTCCCAATGAAGGTGAACCGCTTGTTGACATCACTGAGTTTGATTTTCCCGAAGGCACGACACTTACCAGTTTCAAAGCTGAACTTTATGCACCAGATAGAGTTCGCTCTGGAAAGTTCAAGGTAAACAACCTGAACTTGTTTAATTATGAATTGCACCGTATCATTTATTCCACTCTCCTTCTAAAGTCTACTTCGAAGGATGATGTCACGTCTCTTGAATTATCTGCTATGTATCACATTCTTAACGGATTTTCATTTTCTGCCCCTAAGACCATTATTCAGATGATAGGACATTGTCGTACAAGAGATAGAAATCTCTCTTATGCGATGATTCTCCCACGCATCTTTCAGCATTTCGACATTGACTTATCTACTTGTGCTCAAGACCCTGAGCCCAAGGTTCTCAAGTTATCTCGTCGCAGTATGACTGCATCTGCTCCTCCTTCTGCTCTTGCTACTGCTCCACCTCCTCCACCTCTTCCACCTCCTCAGCAGTATGCTATGACTTTTGAGGGCATACACCAGCACCTTTCAGATTTTTATGCCTCCATGACGAACATGGCTCGCGAACGTGAGTTCTGCGATGTCACCTGTTGTCAGGCGATTACAAACTCTTTAGCTGATCTTCATTTCGCCCAGACTGGACATTCAGTCGGTTCCATCCCTAGAGATCCAGCTTTTTCTGGTTACCGCTGTGAGGATGAGGCTGTTCATGCCTACTTCCAGCCCGGTAACGCATATGATTGGTACCGTTCTGACCGTGCTCCTCCTCGTGATTATGTTGGTGAATTTTACACTGGCGCTCCTTCTCACCCTTCTGGCGCGGGTACCTCTGGAGCTGGTCCTTCTGGACATGCTGGTCATCATACTGATGATGATGATGATGAGGAGTTGTGATATGTTAGTTGATATGAGACTTCGACATTATTTACTGTATACTTAGAAATGCTCCGACATTCCAAGTTTTTCTATTTTCAGTATTTTTTTTAGGACTTGTACTGGATTTGTTTTATTTGATGTCATCTGAACATCTTTTCATCTTTATGGATTTTATCGTACTTTATGATTCACATCAGTTAATTTACTTAGCATTTCTTTATCTGCTTCTCTACTATAAACTGTCTGTGACATAATTCTTTGTTTATTATAACTGCCTGAGTACAAATACATGCTTGTGATGTCATTCAAATTTTCTTTGCTATCATTTATCATGTGTATTTTTTTGTGTTTCTTCACTGTTTGTTATTTATGCATTGATTGCGAGGGAGTTTTTTTTTCTCTTTTGCAATTATTTTGCTAAATGACAACGGGGGAGAAAAATAAAGATCTAACATTCTTTTGAGAAAATACAGGACATGAACTATTTTTGATTTTATTTCAAGCTTAAGTGTTATATCATTCATAGTTTGTCAATTATCAAAATAGGGTAGATTGTTGGCCCATTGGTCATATGGTCAACCTGATTTTAATAATTGATCAAACTCTGTCTCGATATGTGAAGCTAGTCAGGATGTATCGGACTCTTGGACATGAACAAGAACAGCTATCTACACAGTTCAAGACCGAAGCTATGTTTGCCTGTTCGAGTCTGTATTTCCTTTAAGCAATATATTTTTCATTTTATTGAGTCTAGGAATACGTTGTACACCGAGTCGTACTGGCAAATAGGCTATTCCAAAATATTTTCAAAATACTTTTAAAATGTCCTTTGTTTTGAAAAACATTCATTTAAATAAAAGCTTCAAAAAGGTTTTCAAAAATCCCCAAAAATTGTTTTTAAAAACCTAACCTAACCCTGACAGAACTCGGCCAGAGTTCGGCCAAAGTTCAGTCAGAGTTCGGTTGGTGGCCGTTTGATTTTTTGAATTCTCTGGAACTTGGTCCTCCTGCAGTTGCGGATTTGACCGAGATTTTCTCATCGAGTTCTGCCCGAATTCTGCTCGAATTCTGCCAAAATTTTGTCTTTGGAATTCCTATAAATAGAGAAGGATTTCGATCATTTCAACTCACTCATTCACTTTCAATCTTCTCTCTATCTAAAGCTTTCAGTCTTCCAAAGAGTTTTTCTTGAGCTTTAAATTTCAGATCCTAAGCCAATTACAATCCTCTAGTCGATTTGCCAGTGCGGTGCAGTCTAGAAGTTTCTGAGAGATTGTAATCAGAAGGCTTGATTGAAGAATACCTCTTCATATTTGAAGTTGGACGAGTTCTTCATATCAAAGCTCGCGTTGTAGAAGTTGCAAGGACTTCGTAAGAAAACTTACGATTTTTTCCAATAGTAGATTCAACTGGTAGCAAGAGTTCTACCGACTAGATTAGTCCTCAACAGAGGAAAAGCAGTATACATCGTTGTCTTTGCGTTTGCTTTCTTATCTCTGCCTTTACTTTACTTAGTTGTGATTATTATTCTGTGATCTTGCTGCTAACATTTTTTAATTAGCAATATTCCGCTGCCTACTCTATTCACCCCCCTCTAGAGTATTGTGCTTTACGATTTCGTTTCTACAGCCTCCCTCTACAGTTTTATTTACATGCATTTCTTTTCAGTTTTTATCTTTGATTGTTTATGGACATGTGCTTTTCGTGTTATATTCTGTAGAGTTGTTTTTATTGTTTATAGCCATGTTCATATTTTAACCTTGTGTTTCATATTTGGAGTTTCTCATCAGTACCTTGCTTGAGTCGTGTCATAGAACGAGTGCGTGTAGTGAACTGCCATAGCCTTGATTATCGTTGTACACAACCAGAGAGTCCACACTCGGGACGAGGGTTGTGTGGTGCACCAGAGAGTCCACACTCGGGATGAGGGTATTTGTCGTGATCATTGGCACCAGAGAGTCCACACTCGGGACGAGGGTTGACCAATTATACCAGAGAGTCCACACACGGGACGAGGGTGTCTTGCCGTGAGCTAACCAGAGAGTCCACACTCGGGACGAAGGTTAGTGCTTAGTTCAAACCAGAGAGTCCACACTCGGGACGAGGGTTTGGTTCTTCCATTGATCTCGTGTATTCGTTCATCCGACAGTTCATTTGTACGTAGTTGTTCTAGTGTTCGTGTGTTCATATTCGTGTTCATATTCGTGTTCGTATTCGTGTTCGTGTTCATGTTCGTATTCGTAGTCATTTATCTTGTCCTTGTTCTTTCTTGTTTATTTCTTGCACATGATAAAACTGTTAGATAGGCATGTATATTTTGTATCTTGCTATCTCCTCTGAGGACCTGATGATCTTCTCAGGTTTAGCGATTGCATGGAGTTAGCTAGTAGTTCTGGATGGCGGAGGATTTGCGGTTCTTGCGGAATTCAGGTATCGTTATCGCATTTATTATCTGCTCGTGCCTTATGTTCCTTATCATGATATACTTTTCTTATTAGTTACATTTATAGACTCATATCATTTCTTAGAGTCTAATCGGACATATATGCTAGTGGGCTGCAGACCACGACCCATACTTGTTCATCCTTGTTTATTATTCTTATTGTGGATTGAGATATAGTTTTGCCTTGCCTTGATTAGGCCCATTGTCATAGCAGTGACAGCGTTTACGTATTCGAGTCGGGCTGGAGTCCGCTCAATGCGTAGCTGGCTTGCTCACGCTCTCGCATCCGAAAAGCGGGTGCGGGTCGTGACAAGTTTTTTTGGTGGCCCACGCAGGTCAGAGCATATCGTACCGGTTACGTAACTGTACTGGTACGAGCCTGCGACAATGACTAAACCTTAGAAATCTCAATCCACTCTGCCTTTAAAATTTCCTTAGAAATTTCTCTACCGTCTTTGAAACTTCGTATTCGTTCTCGATTATTCTTCCTTGCCTTCAGGTACCATTGATTCTCGTCCCTTCCTATTCCGAGGTGACGAATGATCGTGCTGTCTAGAATTTATTAGAAATTCTTAAATTATAGTAGAATATTGCTTAACTATTAAATGTTTGGTTGTTTATAGATATAAGGATTATAGATGTCATATGCCTAGATATCTGCCGGTAGAATCGTTAGAAACTAGTTAGAAGACCATAAGACTTTAGTGACCGTATTTTGAAGAGTAGTATGACCAAAGGTGGGTAGAAGTTCTCGAGGCTTCGTAGTTACAAAATGATTAGGAGGAGCATATAAACTATTTTTGAGGAATTAAATTTGAGGAGATTAAGGTAATAGTAGACTTTGATTTTAAGACATAGTCATGAATTAGAATTTTGAGGATGAAATTATTTTAAGGTAGGTAGATTTGTAGCTCCCCTTCCCGGAAATTTTTTTGAAATATTTTATTTATTTATTTATTTGATTTAAAGGGTGATTTTAGACTTTTATAAATAATTAATTAGTTTATTATTACGGTAGACGACTTTAGCCAGGGTTAAGATTTGGAGTACAAGGGACTAGGAATTATGGCACAGATAGTACAGTGGCGTACTTTGACTAGAGTTTAGCCATGGTAGGGGAAGGCCGAGCCATAGTGATGTCCTAACTAGGAAAACTAGGCCAAGTTGTGACATGACCATTATGAATAGTTTAATTATTTATTATTATTAATATTTGACATTTAATTGCTCCGGTTGTACCAGACTGGTCCGGACTGGACCCGGACCAGCCCAAGCCATGTAGTCATGCGTCACGTCTAAGGACGTTCGTGTTGAGGAAATTTGGTATGAGGGTGTTGTATTTCATTTTAATGATTTAACGAATATTTTCTAGTATTCAAAATTAGATATTATAAATATTATTATTAGTGTTATTCAGTGAATTTTTGTATAAAATACGTTCTCGTATATTTTGGGGTTGTTAGACTGAGCATAAAGGTTTATATACACCATTATTGATTTATGGAATTTTATTACTATTATTATTAATATTGTTATTATCATTATTATGAGGATATTCGTATATAATATTATTTTATTAGTATTGGTTATATTATTTTTTTAAATAAAGGTTATGTATATATATTCATATTTATAGGCCCTATCCTAAGAATAAATGATATTGATATTTGTATTTTTATTAAAATATTATTTAGATGTTTTGGAGATTTATTATATAAGTAAAGAAATATATATATATATATATAGCGTAAATAAATTGATATATAAATGTATGTGTATATATATATATAAAATATATATGTATATGTATGTGTGTGTATATATATATAAAATATATATAGGTAATTGTGTGCATGTGTATATATATAAATAAATAAATATATATATATATATATATATATATATATATATATATATATATATATATATATATATATATATGAATATGTATTTGTGTATAGATATCTATTAAACAGCCCCAACAGACCAAACCGAGCCCATAGTCAATGCTCCCCCAGGCCCAAGCGCCCATGAGCCCAGCCCAATGGGCCACAGCCGAACTTCCAATCCCAGCCCAACTAAATTCCCCCAAGCCCAGCCTCACATCAGCGTTCACCAACACCCGATCCCCTGTAAACACACGCAACAGCATATATATATATATATATTGATATATATATGGAGAGCCGCGATCGAGAGGGACCAAAACCTTAAACCCTAACACCCACGACGCCCCAGGATCACCCTCCAACCTCTTGGCGGCAGCTCCTGACCGCGCGCCACCGCGCGCACCGCCGGAGGCCGGCCAGGTCGCACCCGCACGTGGATGGGACAGGACAACGACAGCAGCAGCCTGATTTCCCTCCTCCAACTTTATAGGTACAGAACTTTCTCCTCGCTCGACGATTATTCGAACCGTAAAGTCCTACGTGTTGACAACATATACGGCTATCAATCCCTTCAAATAGTTTCCCTTAAATCGCACTATGTGCGACGATAATCGAGTTCAAAAACTTGAAAAAGATTAATCTTATGAAATATTGAAACATGGAACAAAACAGTTTTCATACCTATTTGGAAGGCCGATCTTGGTCGAACCGTTGAGAAACCTAGGAAACCAATTAATAACGGTCCTAGACAACCTATAGGGAACTGAAACCCAGTTTACAGAAATCGAAATCATCGACTACGCGTCGAGAAATCGGATCCCGAAGTTTTAGAAAAACCTGTTTTCAAAATTATGAAATTTTAATAAAATTCTCCGATACGACGTGCGTTCCGCCAAACTGGGCGACGTGGTCACGAACCGAAGGCATCGAAAGCTGCGTAACGGCTTCATGGTCGTGTGGGCTTTGACGGAATTCAAATTGGTCGCGTGTGCGCGACGAATTTGATGCATATCCGTCGAAATTTACCGTATCGGCCTCTGTGCAAATTTTCTAATTACTTTGTGCACGTTCGTCCGATCGAGACGAAACTTATGCCAGCAGGACCGTATCATTTTTCTGGTCATGTACGCCAAGTTTGGTCCGATTCTGAGACAGTTGATCAGATCGTCGTTTTGTGGGCCATACGGTCCTATTCAATGGGCGATTTTGTGCACGGCCCACCGGAATCCAAAATTGGACAAACCGTTGGGTTCGTATCATCAAACCGGATCCGTAGACATATAGTTTGACGACATTAGAGACTATTGACTCTGGCACGCTTTTCGGTGCAAAACGGGTCCAACGGCGGACACCATTTTTGCCCAAAATTACCGTTTTGCCCCTGTATCCAGAATTGCACTTAAGGACAGGCAATCCTAGCTAATTTGACTATTCTAAGAATGTTGGCAATATTTGTTTCAGCTTTTGGAGACAGTTGTGATGACTTGGACTTTATGGCTCACTAGTTGACTATATTTTGTGGGATCTGCGTGCAACCTCCAGGCAAGTATACCTTGCCTCCCTCTACAGTTTTATTTACATGTATTTCTTTTCAGTTTTCAGTCTTTGATTGTTTATGGACATGTACTTTTCGTATTATATTCTGTAGAGTTATTTTTATTGTTTATAGCCATGTTCATGTTTTGGCCTTGTGTTTCAAATTTAGAGTTTCTCGTCAGTACCTTGCTTGAGTCGTGTCATAGAACGAGTGCGTGTAGTGAACTGCCATAGCCTTGATTATCGTTGTACACAACCATAGAGTCCACACTCGGGACGAGGGTTATTTGGTGCACCAGAGAGTCCACACTCGGGACGAGGGTGTTTGTCGTGATCATTGGCACAGACAGTCCACACTCGGGACGAGGGTTGACAAATTACACCAGAGAGTCCACACACGGGACGAGGGTGTCTTGCCGTGAGCTAACCAGAGAGTCCACACTCGGGACAAGGGTTAGTGCTTAGTTCAAACCAGAGAGTCCACACTCGGGACGAGGGTTTGGTTCTTCCATTGATCTCGTGTATTCGTTCATCCGGCAGTTCATTTGTACGTAGTTGTTCTAGTGTTCATGTGTTCATATTCGTGTTCGTATTTGTGTTCGTATTCGTGTTCGTGTTCATGTTCGTGTTCGTAGTCATTTGTCTTGTCCTTATTCTTTCTTGTTTATTTTTTGCGTAAAATAAAACTGTTAAATAGGCATGTATATTATGTATCTTGCTATGTCCTCTGAGGACCTGATGATCTCCTCAGGTTTAGCGATTGCATGGAGTTAGCTAGTAGTTCTGGATGGCGGAGGATTTGCGGTTCTTGTAGGATTCAGGTATCGTTATCGTGTTTATTATCCGCTCGTGCCTTATGTTCCTTATCATGATATACTTTTCTTATTAGTTACATTTATAGACTCATATTATTTCTTAGAGTCTAATCGGACATATATGCTAGTGGGCTGCAGACCACGACCTATACTTGTTCCTCCTTGTTTATTATTCTTATTGTGGATTGAGATATAGTTTTGCTGTGCCTTGATTAGGCCCATTGTCATAGCAGTGACAGCGTTTATATATTGGAGCCGGCTGGAGTCCGCTCGATGCGTAGCTGGCTTGCTCACGCTCTCGCATCCGAAAAGCGGGTGCGGGTGGTGACAGAACTCGACCGTGCCAAGACTTTCACTTAACTCAAGTGCCTCTAGACCAATTCTCGTGCCAACGATGTCAAGGGGGACGATTCGTGCAGGTCGTGCCCTTAGACTTTGCCTAGACTTGTCCGTGCTTCAAGATGAGGTCGTGCCTAACGACTCCTTGACTTAGCCAACTTTTATATTATGGTCCTTTCGACTTAAAGCGATGGCACTCGACTTAACTTATACAAATTTAGGCCAACAATGTCGATACGCGAAAGACAATACGCGAATGCCAATATTGATACGCGAAAGCCAATACTTGATACGCGAAAGCCTTGCTTTGTGCCGAAGCACGTGTCTTGCTGCAACCCAATATTAGGCCCAGAACTTGTATTACCGATTGGACATGATTCAAGTCCTAGACTCAATCCAAAGGCATACACGCGGTTTTCCGCTATTCTGCCGACCTATCTACATGAGTGGTCACTAGCAATGTCAAGCTATCATAGACTCGGCTCGAGATCTTGGCTCGTCCCTCCGTGGATAGCTAGCTCGGAGGCGCTTTGTATCTCCCATGCGGTTATCCAGCATCCTACCATGAGCCGCCTCGCTTCTCCCGGGCCGACATGATCCCGGTGCCCCGACGATCATTCAAGAAGACTACACCTTGTCGACAACTTGTCCAATGACCATGCAAGATGCAACTCGATCTATCAAATCCTTCCTTAACTTGACCATGCTTTCCTTCTTTCTATCGAGACTTAACGAGACTCCCAAGCAGCGGGACCGATCTCGTGTGTGGGACTTATCGAGACTTAGCGAGACTCCCAAGTAGCGGGAGCGATCTCGCGTGTTTCCTTGTCGAGACATAGCGAGACTCCTAAGTAATGGGACTGATCTCGGCGACAACCAGTCGCATGGACTTCCTTTGATCGTGGCATACTCTTTACTAATTCCACCATAGCTCGTGCCTTAGATAGACCTGGTTCTATAGGCGACGCTATCGCTCAAGTCATATACTTTATACGACAAGCCTTGTTCTCAAGGGATTACGCGAATTGACAACTGCAGATAGAGCGGGACAGTGCTAGAAATGTCTTCGAAAGCCCAATATAACTCTTGTCTAACTTATTTGAGTAACAACTCGACGAACAAAGGCTACGCCGAGCTCTGCGTTGATGGAACGTGCTATGCACGGGGTCGACTTGAATAACCATTGTTTTCCATAAATAAATTCACTTTATTTATTGTGTTTCTGAGAAAATATAAATGTAGGAATCCGATCTAGAAGACGATCGCTTTATCCCTTAGACGATGCGAAGAAGAAAAGCTCTCAAAATTTTAATAGCAATTTAGATATCTATGTATCTGTACAATGAATGAGAAAAGAACTCTATTTATAGAGTCAAAAATAACTGAAAAGATAACTGTCTTCACAACCTGTGTATAGTTGAAAATCACGCAGGATTTAACATATGCAAGGTTATGAGCAGTTATTGGACGTGGCCTGTAACTGTTGGACACATGGCAATCGTGCATGAGTCGTGTGCAAGTTACAGGACACGCAGGTGAGAGATCGGTGGCATGACTGCCACGTACTCCAATTTGATGAAATCCACGCAGGCTTGTTGAGGACGAAATCCACGCAGACTTTTGGAGCAGAAAGCTTCAGAATCCACGCAGACTTAGTGCAAAAAGCTTCAAAATACACGCAAGCTTGAGAAAGGAACATAGAAGTTCAAAATACACGCAGACTTGAGTCAGAATGGCCAGCTGTCTTGATTCGACGTGTCTCGACTGACACAAAATCTCTGACATTAATTGCCTTGTCAGTCATATTAAATGACAATAAGCTCTTTTGGTACGCCAATTTGATAAAGGCTGAGTCTTGTTGAAGAAGATTTCGAAAGTCACGCAATAGTCGGCTGTGATCTCTCGAGTTCCGTGCATACGTGGCATGCGAGGAGATATTCTTTGACTGTCGTACTGTCAGTCATAATGACACTCTGACAAATAATGAGCTGTCTCTCAGCGTGACTTTTAAACTTTGTCTTGATCAACTCAGCGTGACTTTTAGAATTTGTCCTGATCAACTCAGCGTGACTTTTAGACTTTGTCCTAATCAACTCAGCGTGACTTTTAGACTTTGTCCTGATCAACTCAGCGTGACTTTCATTTTTGAGGCCAACAAAATCCCCTTCAAAGTTTTTGAAAAAATAATAAATTATTTCGAAATACTTTGAAATCGAGATGATAAAATGAATTTAGTCACGCTGAGATGACTTAAAAAGAGAGATTTACTCCGAAATGATTGGACTGTTGGGATTCTGTGCAGTTAGGATCCCGTGCAAAGCTCCCAAATCGAGGCAAATAATGATGTTGCCATTTGGAATTCTTTATGAGCCTATAAATAAGCCATAAACCACTTCTTTGTTTCTTTACTGCTTTAGAGAGAGAATCCACAGAAGAGAAACTTCATCTTCCCCGACGAACTTCATCTTCCCCGACTTCTTTTTCCTTTTCTCAACAGCAATGGCTCCTAAGAAAACCGACGCTCAGGCCAAGGGGAAAGCTCCTGCGACTTCCTCGCGTGCCACCACTGCCAGACTCCCTCGACGCGAAGTCACGCATCCTCCTATGCAGCGTAAGTGATGGATGGGGATATGAACTGTTGAAGATGACTTGATGAAGATGACTTTGATGAAGATGAACTCCACATAGAAATCTTAGAATTTTAAGACAAATAATAAACTTCAGAAATATATCCCCCCTTCTTAGGGCAAAGGATATTAATAAAGTATGCCCCCTCTTTAGGGTCGGCCATACTTCACATCTTCGTGTTTACGAAGCTCTGTGTTTCACGCAAATGAGCATGGCTCTCATGACTCTGCATGATTTTTCATGTATTGGCAGAAATGTCCATGTTGAATTATTCACGCAGCTTTCATGACTCTGCGTGATTTTTCACGTGTTGGCAGAAATGTCCATGTTGAATTATTCACGCAGCTTTCATGACTCTGCGTGATTTTTCACGTGATGGCAGAGATGTCGATTTTGAAATAGTCATGCAGACTTCTGAGAGTCATCCTCTGGATAGATTAGTTTTGATCTGTCAGCGTATATTTTGTCATTTTCACTTCAATGTGATTCTGGCAATGATCGTGACTTTTCATTCTAATCTGTCTAGACTTTGCGTGAATTAATCACATGCGTGAATAAATCATTCAGCGTGTCTTGATAGTATATCTGTCTGAAGTCTGCATGACTTATGAAATTTCTTTCAAATACTGCTATACATGCATAAGGCTCGTAGACACAGATTTTAGTGAAACACATCTGACCTTGTCTTCTTTTATTTTCTGTAGTGAACATCCGAAGTGAAGAGGCAGATTATGAAGGGCACTTGAGTTTTTCATTTAAACATGATTTATCTCATGTGCAATTTCCTTAGTTTGACCTTCCAGAAGCCAGACTGTCGTTGTTGGCAAATCAAGACCATACAACTTTACTCTGTCTGATGAATGGTCAACCCTTTCAGAGTCTTGATTTGGTGTCCCACAAGAAACCAGCATTTCTGTTCGGGGATGCCATAGCACAGAAGTCACAACCAAAGGGCATCAGAGAGAAAGTCTGCTTCTATTTCGAAGGTGATGCAAGACAGCCCATGTATTGGCCGAAGATTTCTAGGGGCTTATCTATCATAAGATTCATGCATGCCAGTTATCCCAGAAAGATGTCCTGGCACTTAACAGAATATCAGCAGGCAAAAGCGAGCCACATCATTTACAGGAAGGAGGGATTCTTCATTCCCCAGAGAATCATGTATCCGTGTTCCGAGGTTTGAAGCCGGGATATGTACCACCCGAAGACTCATCAATATTGATGCCATTCAGGATGCCTATTTTCATAAATGAATTCATGGCAAACGAGAATGTATTCTACCCCACTGATTCGACACCGAGGATGAACGGCTTAATGAATCAGGAGAACGTGAGATGGAGGACTTTGGTCCATTGGGCTCTGGAGCAGTTTGAGAGTGAGCTGAAGAAGATAAACCTTTATGATGCGATCGTCAATTCCTCATACTGCTTCAGACCCAACCCCTTTCTGTTCCTGGCTTTGGTTGAGAGGTATAACCACAGGACGGGGACATTTATGACTCCCAAAGGGGAAATGGGCTTTACCCTTCATGAGATGGAATACATCTCGCATCTGCCTTCAGGCACACTACTGTATGAAGAGTATGTGCCTACGACAGAAGAGCTGAACTTTCTGTCGGAGAAGAATCCAGAGATGGTGCACCTGTTTGAAGAGATGATGTGCCATTTTGGCACATGCACTCTATATTATAAAAGTTCTAAAGATGAAGCCGGCAACCACATCCAGAAGTGGATGTCTTATCTTTTCCTGAACCGTGAAAAGGATGAGAAAAAGATAAACGAGAAGAGATGGTACCAAATTAACTTCTTCAAGCCTCTCTCTGAGAGTGAAATCATTTATCTACTAGAGAAATATGACTGCAAGGATTTCACGATCACTGAAGACTGGTATGAGTTTAAAGCTGGAACCACCTTCAGCTCGTATGTGAGACAGAGTGGAAAGCCTCTGTCAAAGAACGGTCATTTAGCCGGATTCCTATCTCTTTGGTTAAGAAGATTCGTCGTTCTTGGCTCCAGCTCTCTAGACAGAATACATAGAGGCGTTATCTTTGCAGCCGTGCGCCTTATATATGGTTATAAGATAGACTTATTATCAGCGATGACCTGTAGGCTGAACGCAGGTCTTCGGAATTTTGTAACCAATATGCTATCTAATCAGAGGAGGATGACCGATGAGTTTCCAAGAATAGAGATGCCCTTCACATATCTATATGGTTGGCTTCTTCTCCATCATGACGGTCTGATACCTCCGGGAGCAGGAGGGAGTGGCAGTCTCTTTTTGGAGAAATACTTTGGAGAGACTTTCTGGAAGGTTCACACTCTTCCAGAATGCAGAAATATTCTGAATCGAGCATCACATTGGTCCATTCAATGTGTCCCTCCACCATTGGGTTATTAGAGCATGCCCTTGAATATGATAGACGGAGATAAAGGGAACATGCTAGATGATGTAGCCTTTCAGTGGTTGCAGAGAATCCGGCCCTCTCATCTAGTATACCGTCATGAAGAAATAACGTATCTGGAGCCGTATCTACCGAGCCGATTTGCCAGGCAATTCGGATATGACCAACTTCATGTTGGGAACGCCACCACCTACCTTTCTGCTCGTGGGGGGCTTATTGACGGAGCTCGGGCCTGGAGATATTTCGTGGCTAGAGATACAAAAGCTGTATTCTTTATGCCTAATCCTTTATCCAGCACGGGTACGAAGATGCTTTACACATATGCTCGCTTCTATGTTTCGTCGAGCACCTTCATGCCGAGTTTCCATCTGAAGACTTTTGTTGCGGAAGAAGACCCAGCAAAGAGGTCGAAGAAGAAAACTGTTATTCAATAATTTCCTCCGGAACCTGAAGATGAGACAGCAGAGGTTGAGCCCCTATATGACTTATTTCAGGAGGGAAATTATCCTGATGAAGTTCTTCCTCCCATATTTGTATCCCTTTCTAAGAGGAAGCGAAGCGATGAATCTGAGACAGTCTCCAAAAAGAGTACTAAGTCTCAGACATCTAAGAAGAAGAAGAAGAAAGGGGTCTCAGTAACTGCCACTTCATCTTTAGGTGGCATCACAGTTGACGAAGATGACGCCGCCAATAAAAACGAAGATACAGATGAAGACGACGCTCCTTTGATAACAAGGAGGTCGAGAGGCAGGTATGTCAAGAAGACCGTCGGCAAAATAAAGGGCAATAAACTCCTGGAAACGATTATGAGTGGAGGGGTCTTGCCAGAGATCAATGAAGCGGCTTCCACTGAGAAAACAGAATCTGATGATGTTCATCTTCCAGCAACTTCCGCTGAACAGACTGAGGTAGAGTCCACTCGAGCTCAGGAAACGACTGCTCCGACAACAAGTGGAGTAGCTACTGAACCCTCAGAGATGAGGATGATCCCTTTTGAACATGGGACTGAGGGCGTCATCCAGGCATTGGATGACCAGATTGAATATTCTGAAGAAGAACCAGCCCCGGCAGAAGTTATGGAACAACCGGAAGTTCCAGAAACTCAGGTTGAAGAAAACATTTCTTTGGCCAGAGGCGATGAAGACGTGTCAACGTCCGAGCTACCAGCTGCTGATGACTTGTTGAAGAATTTTGTAAAGATATCATTCTTCGAACGGATATTCCAAAAAAGACTGAACCGGCAGTCGATACTGTGCTTGCTATCATTACTGTTCCTGAGATTCATTCATCTCAAGGACTAGATGAAGATGTGAACATCATGGACTCCGGATCAGAGACTCATCCTGAAGCCGGGGATGAAAAAGAGTCTGAAGAAGAAGAAGAAGCTGAAGAAGGAGATGACTGGCATGCTGGCACTTCTACTCCTTATGATGAAGATAAAGTCAGAGGGAACAGAATAGAACTCAGCCCCGAACCTGCTCAATCTCCGGACAACGCTCCAGTACCCAGTAATTCTGGAGCTGGAAGCAGCCACATAAAGCAGGTGTCGGACACCATCATGGACCGGCTACGAGAAGACGCAAGACTCCCTCACCACATAGAATATGAACCTCAGCCTGGTAGAATTTTATTCCAAATTCTGTTTTTACTGTTTCTTTTTCTTTAGATGCTAATTATTTTTTCTTTGACTAGTAGGAACTGCTGCAGCAATGAGTTCAACTCATGCTCCACTTGTCCAGACTGATGCTGATGAAGGAAGCTCGTACTTGCCAACTTCTCCAGCAGCACATACTTCCGTTCCCAGGATAGAGAACGTTCAAGCTTCTTCTTCAATGATGACAGCGACTCTTGGGTTCGAGACGGGACTGGCAAGAACTCTGGGGATGTATTCAGATATCATCTATTCATATCTGGATACATACTCCAAGCGTTTCTTGAAGGACGAAGCTATGCCCTTCTCTGAGCTTCGAACTATGATCAATTTTCCGCTCATGGTGTTGCGACATGCTGGTTGCGAATCTCAGTACATCTTCTTCGAACATCTCCTGGATGAGTTGGAAATAACTATCCGAAAATACTGGGAGACTAAGAAGGAAGACATTCATTCTTTAACGGTGGCTGAGATCAGTCAACTAGAACATGAAGCCCAGTCCCAGCAAGTTGCATTAGAAGCATTTCTTGCCTCTTCTTCTGAGAAATTAGTAGAAAAGGGTGAAGAAATATTAGCTACTCATCAGAGAGTAGAGCTTCTGGAGAAAGATAAAGCATCCAAAGCTAAAGAGCTGAAGAAGTTGAAAGAGGAGTTGGCTCGTCTTCAAGAGCGAATTGCTGTCATAGAAACAGAGCAAGCTGAGGTCATTGCTGCTTATATTTCTGAAGCCGAATGCTGTGAAACTCTTCAAAAGGAGCGAGAGCAGATGCAGACAGAGCAAATTAAAGAAGTTAATCGTCTCCAATCTGCTATTATCATTTTTGATGAACAAAATGTCGCTGTTGAAGCAGCAGAAAAAGTTCGAAAAGCTCATAAAGTAAAAATAAATATTGTACTTGATCGTATTAAGGAGCTAATAACTCCTAATAAATAGATCTTGTAATCAACATTTTGATTTTGAATAAAGACTAATGAGAACCTTTGATCTGATTTTATGATATATTTATAGAAAATATGTTCAGAGGTAAATAATACATGACACGTTTCAATAGAATTGAATATACAAATGAACTTTGCAATTCTATCAGATGATATTAAACCAGAGATGATCTTAGTTTAATACTGATTAGAAAAAATAAAATTCAGACATAAAAAATATCTTTGAACTCAATTTTTCATGATCTTTGGATTCAAGAATCAAAAGACTAGATGTCATTTTCATAAATATGATACTGACATGGATGATGAACGATGATGAATTGTAAATGTATGTGGGATGAACAGAAAAATCGACAAATGATGGAATGAACGGATAAACCGTCTAAAATGAATGATAATGAACGGATGAACCGTCAGATGGTGATGAATGAACGGGTTAACCGTCGGATTATAATGAACGGGCGAACCGTCGGATGAATGTGATAAATGAACGGATGAACCGTCAGGCATTAATGAACGGGCGAACCGTCGGATGAATGTGTTAAATGAACAGATGAACCGTCAGGCATTAATGAACGGGCGAACCGTCGGATGAATGTGATAAATGAACGGATGAACCGTCAGGCATTAATGAACGGGCGAACCGTCCGATGAATGTGATAAATGAACGGATGAACCGTCAGGCATTAATGAACGGGCGAACCGTCGGATGAATGTGTCGCTTCATTATTTGAGGAACTTCTGTCTATAAATATAGCATAAATCTGACAAGAACGAACACTTCTACTCTTCAACATAAAAATGTCGTCTGAAGAAGTATCCAAGAAAGCTGAAATTGCCCCGAAGGTTCAGAAGGGCACTGAAGAACGTCCTGCCGATCCAGTTCATCCGAAGGAGGTAGAAGCAGGCGAAGGTTCGTCTGCACCCAAGCCACCACGAGACATTCTGGACTTTCTGCTTGATCCAGGAAGGACCGAAGAAGAGGAAGCCATGAGGATGGCTGCTTGCAAATTCCTCGTGGGTTCCAGCAAAGAAGTTCTCAGTTCTTTTGCTGATCGCATTTTCGAGAAGGACGACAGCGGTCCGCGTCCAAATGTAAAGAAGGATGATAGTGACCTTCTTTAATATCATGTACTATCATATGATGAAATAACATTTGAATTTTATTCATGAACTTTGAACTTTGTCTGATGATTTACAAGTATTTATATTTATACATAATACTTTTTAAGGAATTTGCCATTAATAGGCATCATAGCAATTCGACCATCCAGTTCTGAGAGTTGATAAGCTCCATTTGAGAAAACTCTACTCACAACATAGGGACCTTCCCACTTTACGTCGAATTTGCCTTTGCTCATATGAGTCATAGTCATAGGACGTCTGACTGTTAGAACAAGTTCTCCTTTTTGATATGCTCGAACTCTGACTTTCTTGTTAAAAGCTCTTGAGATTCTAGCTTGATAGAATTCAATATTCTGTTGAGCAGATAATCGCTTTTCATCCAGAGCTTCTAGTTCCTGAAGTCGAAGACGGTCATTATTCTCGGCGGTAAGTTCATTAGCGATTGCTATCCTTAAAGAAGGAATTTGAATCTCTAATGGAAGAACAGCTTCGTATCCGTACACCAGAGAGAAAGGTGTACATTTAGTAGCATTACGAACTGTAGTACGGTAAGCCCACAAACATTCACCGAGTTTCTCACTCCAATTACGTTTGTTAGTAGAGACAAACTTCTTTAAGAGTTTGATGATGGTTTTGTTGAAAGCTTCTGCTAATCCGTTAGCTGTCGGATTATATGCGGTAGAAGCTACATTGTTGATCCGATAATCGTCACAGAATCGAGTAAATTTCTGGCTGACGAATTGTGGTCCATTATCATGAATAATGCGTCGAGGAACACCAAATCTATAGATGACATGATGCTTGATAAAGTTGACGACATTAGAAGTCTTCACTTCAGATAAAGGAATAGCTTCGGCCCATTTGGAGAAATAATCGGTTATTGCGAGAATAAACCGATGACCTTTTGATGACGGCGGATTGATCGGATCGATAATGTCTATGCCCCAAGCTTCGAAGGGCCATTATGCTGTCGTTGGATGTAGAAATTCTGAGGGTTGATGAATAAAATCCGTATGGATTTGACAAGCTTTACACTTCCTTGCATATTCGATGGCATCTGATACCATAGTAGGCCAATAATAACCCATACGTCGAATACGATCTTGAAGTTTTGGTCCAGGATGATGTGCTCCACAAATTCTATCATGTGCTTCACGAATAATTTGTTGAGCCTCATCACCGGCAATACATCGAAGAAGTAAACCATCATAAGCTCGACGATATAAGGTTTTTGTAGTATGATTGTAATAGAATCTGAGTGATCGTCGTCTGATAGATGCTGCCTCACTCGGATTATCTGGAAGAATATCATACAATACGAAATCTAAGAAAGGAAGTCTCCAATCTTTATCCGTATTCTGAGTCTCAGCTGAATTACTGAAGATGAATTCCATGCTAGAATCAGATGAAGATGATAATGATTTACGACTTAATCCAAATCCTCTTGTTGTATTGACATCATGAGATGTTGATTCTTCAATGTCAACTGGAAGTCCTAGCGTTAGATTATTTTCGAGATGAAATAATTCTCGATTGCAAACAACAATCATTTGTTGATGTCTAATTGGAATAGCTAACACCGCCGCGAGATTAGCAAGATCAGCTTCTGTGTTACATGCTCGCCTAACATGTTCGATGAAGAATTCTTCAAATAAAGAAGCCATAGATATAGCTGATCTATGATAAGGAACCAGATCTTGATGGCGAACTTCATAAGTGCCCCTTATCTGATTGACAATGAGTTTAGAATCTCCATACGCTTCCAAATGTTGAATATTCAGATGTTTAGCGAGTTGAAGACCAATGAGTAATGCATTATATTCAGCAACGTTGTTTGAACATGGCTGATCGAGAGAATAAGCTCTTTGGATAGCAAGACCTTCTGGTGATACAAGAACAATTCTGACTCCAGCAACAATGTCACCATTAGGACCTATTCTTGAAGCTCCGTCAAAGAATAGACGCCAAGTTGAATCTTCTTCATTAATTTGATTTGAGTCTAAGACTTCATCTGGAATTTCATCGTAGAGTTTTGAATTCTCTGGAATTGAATGAGCAGCCAGAAAATCAGCTAAAGCTTGTCCTTTGACTGATTTCTGAGGGATATAATACATGTCATACTGAGCAAGTAAGATTCCCCAGTTAGCCAATCGAGAATTTAAAATACTTGGTTTCTTCATAGTATCAGCCATAGACTTCATTTGCTGTTCCAAAGAAGCAATTCTTTGTTCTTGAGGAGTCAAGGAAGAAGAAGGTTCATCAGTATTCCCATCAACCATATAAGTCGTGACTGTACGAGGGATTATTGATGAACTGGTTGATGTTGTCTGTTCTGAATTATTACTTTGTGTATCAAAGTCATTTGTTGGAGAACTACCCCCAGTAGGAAGAGGTGGGAAGTTGGATTCTCCAAGAAATTTAGAATCATCTTCAGAAACAGAAGTTCTTTGACTAGAAGCCAGGACTCTTGCTCTGGTGCCTCTGTATACTCCATCTGGACTATCAGTTCTACCCCCAGTATCCCGAGAGGTCATGTTGACAGAAGCAAACAGAGGTTCATCTTCATCAGGCATAGGTTCACACTGAATCCGATTGAAGACAGATTGTCATTTAGTTTGACATCTGCATTGCATTATAACTCTTGGTTGAAAGTCATATACATGATCAGCATGGTCATGATCCATTGATTGACATCTGCATTGAATTATGACTTTTGGCTGGAAGTCACATTCAGCATGGTCATGATCCATTGACACAGAATTATTCCTTCTCTTCTGTTGAAGGTGTTCTCGTAAATCTGTCTGTGAAGATTGAGGTACATCAGAGAACATTCTTTGTGTATTTTTAGGAATATATTTCCGGTTCTTGGGTCTTGATGGCTCTTGATTATATAGAGAATGATTAATCTGAGCCACATAATTTCTAGCATACTCTGCATCTGGATCTCCTGCTTTTGTCCCCATTTGGTATGGTTTTTTGACACCAGAAGTGCTTCCTAAACGGGTTTGATTAAGTTTTGCTCTTAGATCAGTTGGAGGTAAAACATTGGTTTTTGAAACTTGAAGTTTTCCTTCCATTGATCTGGAAATTTGCAGAGAAGGAAGAGTTGAACCATCCCCATGATTAGGAGTTGGTAACAGACCTTCTTTTATAGACAAATTATGTGCCCAATTCGAAGAAGTCGTAGAAGAAGACATTAAGAAATGTTTCTTCTTAGACTTATTCAAGTTTTGAGACATAGAATGTCCAGAAGGAAGAGTAGTCAAAAGACCATCTCCTTTTCTTTGACTAACAAAACTGTCAGTCAAAGCTGTTCCTGAAGTAAACACTACAGGAGCAGAAGAAACAACTAAAGAGTTATTTCTTTTCGAAGGGACTTTGTGAGCCATTTGTGGAGGAGTTCTAGCAAGACCACCCCCAGTTCTAGTAGAACTTGGCAAAGAAGAAGAGATAGCTAAAGAGCTATTCTTCTTTGAGTATGCTGGTGACAATTTGGCTAAGGAGCCAGTATTGTCAGCGTATAAAGTCTTGGCTAAAGAGCCAGATTTTGGTACGCACACTGAGTCAGAAAGAATTGACTTGGAAATACACGCTGGAACAGATTTGGCTAAGGAGCCAGTGTTGTTAGCATGACTTTTGACTTTGGAAATACACGCTGGAACAGATTTGGCTAAGGAGCCAGTGCTGCCAGCGTGACTTTTGACTTTGAGATTGCACGCTGGAACAGGCTTGGCTAAGGAGCCAGTGCTGTCAGCGTGACTTTTGACTGCTGTCGTCTTCGAGCACACAAGAGCGTGCGTGCTTGCAGTAGAGTCCTTGCCAGTATTAGGGGTAGACACTGTGGCAGAAACTTCACCATTGGTTGCTAACAGATTCTTAGGGACGTAGACAGATCGTTTCTTCGACTTGGCAGTGGTGATGGAGGCTGAAGTGGGCTTGCCACCCTTAGCCCGCTGTATTTCTTCGTAGGCGAGTTGATCGAATTGGATCGATATCACCTTCTTCGTCGAGCCGACTGACGAAGTATCGCATTGAGTTGTTGCCATCTCAGAAGAGGAGATGGTTTTCCCCAGCAGAGTCGCCAATTTGTTTTCCATAAATAAATTCACTTTATTTATTGTGTTTCTGGGAAAATACAACTGTAGGAATCCGATCTAGAAGACGATCGCTTTATCCCTTAAACAATACGAAGAAGAAAAGCTCTCAAAATTTCAATAGCAATTTAGATATCTATGTATCTGTACAATGAATGCGAAAAGAACTCTATTTATAGAGTCAAAAATAACTGAAAAGATAACTGTCTTCACAACCTGTGCATAGTTGAAAATCATGCAGGATTTAACATATGCAAGGTTATGAGCAGTTACTGGACGTGGCCTGTAACTGTTGGAAACATGGCAATCGTGCATGAGTCGTGTGCAAGTTACAGGACACGCAGGTGAGAGATCGGTGGCATGACTGCCACGTACTCCAATTTGATGAAATCCACACAGGCTTGTTGAGGACGAAATCCACGCAGACTTTTGGTACAGAAAGCTTCAGAATCCACGCAGACTTGGGGAAGAAAGCTTCAGAATCCATGCAGATTTGGAGCAGAAAGCTTCAGAATCCACGCAGACTTAGTACAAAAAGCTTCAAAATACACGCAAGCTTGAGAAAGGAACATAGAAGTTCAAAATACACGCAGACTTGAGTCAGAACGGCCAGCTGTCTTGATTCGACGTGCCTCGACTGACACAAAATCTCTGACATTGATTGCCTTGTCAGTCATATTAAATGACAATAAGCTCTTTTGGTACGCCAATTTGATAAAGGCTGAGTCTTGTTGAAGAAGATTTCGAAAGTTACGCAATAGTCGGCTGTGATCTCTCGAGTTCCATGCATACATGGCATGCGAGGAGATATTCTTTGACTGTCGTGCTGTCAGTCATAATGACACTCTGACAAATGATGAGCTGTCTCTCAGCGTGACTTTTAAACATTGTCTTGATCAACTCAGCGTGACTTTTAGAATTTGTCCTGATCAACTCAGCGTGACTTTTAGACTTTGTCCTGATCAACTCAGCGTGACTTTTAGACTTTGTCCTGATCAACTCAGCGTGACTTTCATTTTTGAGCCCGTACTGGATAAAGGATTAGGCATAGAGAATACAGCTTTTGTATCTCTAGCCGCGAAGTACCTCCAGGCCCGAGCTCCGTCAATAAGCCCTCCACGAGCAGAAAGGCAAGTGGTGGCATTCCCAATGTGAAGTTGGTCATATCCGAATTGCCTGGCAAATCGGCTCGGTAGATACGGCTCCAGATACGTCATTTCTTCATGACGGTATACTAGATGAGAGGGCCGAATTCTCTGCAACCACTGAAAGGCTACATCATCTAGTCTGTTTCCTTTATCTCTGTCCATCATATTCAAGGGCATGCTTTCATAACCCAGTGGTGGAGGGACACATTGAATGGACCAATGTGACGCTCGATTCAGAATATTTCTGCATTCTGGAAGAGTGTGAACCTTCCAAAATGTCTCTCCGGAGTACTTCTCCAAAAAGAGACTGCCACTCCCTCCTGCTCCTGGAGGTATCAGACCATCATAATGGAGGAGAAGCCAACCACATAGATATGTGCAGGGCATCTCTATTCTGGGGAATTCATCGGGCATCCTTCTCTGGTTAGATAGCATATTGGTTACAAAATTCCGAAGACCTGCGTTCAGCCTACAGGTCATCGCTGATAATAAATCTATCTTATAACCATATATAAGGCGCACTGCTGCAAAAATCACGCCTCTATGAATTCTGTCCAGAGAGCTAGAGCCAGGAACGACGAATCTTCTTAACCAAAGAGATAGGAATCTGGCTAAATGACCGTTCCTTGACAGAATCTTTCCACTCTGTCTCACATACGAGCTGAAGGTGGTTCCAGCTTTAAACTCATACCAGTCTTCAGTGATCGTGAAATCCTTGCAGTCATACTTCTCTAGTAGATAAATAATTTCACTCTCAGAGAGAGGCTTGAAGAAGTTAATTTGGTACCATCTCTTCTCGTTTATCTTTTTCTCATCCTTTTTACGGTTCAAGAAAAGATAAGACATCTACTTCTGGATGTGGTTGTCGGCTTCATCTTTAGAACTCTTATAATATAGAGTACATGTGCCAAAATAGCACATCATCTCTTCAAACAGGTGCACCATCTCTGGATTCTTCTCCGACAGAAAGTTCAGCTCTTCTGTCGTAGGCACATACTCTTCATACGGTAGTGTGCCCGAAAGCAGATGCGAGATGTATTCCATCTCATGAAGGACAAAGCCCATCTCCCCTTTGGGAGTCATAAATGTCCCCGTCCTGTGGTTATACCTCTCAACTAAAGCCAGGAACAGAAAGGGGTTGGGTCTGAAGCCATATGAGGAATTGACGATCGCGTCATAAAGGTTTATCTTCTTCAGCTCACTCTCAAACTGCTCCAGAGCCCAATGGACCAAAGTCCTCCATCTCACGTTCTCCTGATTCATTAAGCCGTTCATCCTCGGCCTCGAATCAATGGGGGTAGAATGCATTCTCGTTTGCCATGAATTCATTCATAAAAATAGGCATTCTGAATGGCATTAATATTGATGAGTCTTCAGGAGGTACGCATCCCGGCTTCAAACCTCGAAACACGGATACATGATTCTCTGGGGAACTGAAGAATCCCTCCTTCCTGTAAATGATACGGCTCGCCTTTGCCTGCTGATATTCTGTTAAGTGCCAGGACATCTTTCTGGGATAGCTGGCATGCATAAATCTCATGATAGATAAGCCCCTAGAAACCTTCGGCCAGTACATGGGCTGTTTTATATCACCTTCGAAGTAAAAGCAGACCTTCTCTCTGATGCCCTTTGGTTGGGACTTCTGTGCTATGGCATCCCCGAACAGAAATGCTGGTTTCTTGTGGGACACCAAATCAAGACTCTGAAAGGGTTGACCATTCATCAGACAGAGTAGAGTTGTATGGTCTTGATTTGCCAACAATGACAGTCTGGCTTCTGGAAGGTCAAACTGAGGAAATTGCACATGAGATAAATCATGTTTAAATGAAAAACTCAGGTGCCCTTCATAATATGCCTCTTTACTTCGGATGTTCACTACAGAAAATAAAAGAAGACAAGGTCAGATGTGTTTCACTAAAATCTGTGTCTACGAGCCTTATGCGTGAATAGCAGTGTTTGAAGGAAATTTCATAAATCACGCAGACTTCAGACAGATATACTATCAAGACACGCTGAATGATTTATTCACGTATGTGATTAATTCACGTAAAGTCTAGACAGATTAGAATGAAAAGTCACGCATCATTGCCAGAATCACATTGAAGTGAAAATGACAAAATATACGCTGACAGATCAAAACTAATCTATCCAGAGGATGACTCTCAGAAGTCTGCGTGATTATTTCAAAATCGACATCTCTGCCAACATGTAAAAAATTACGCAGAGTTATGAAAGCTGCGTGAATAATTCAACATTGACATCTCTGCCAACATGTAAAAAATCACGCAGAGTCATGAAAGCTGCGTGAATAATTCAAACATTGACATCCCTGTCAATACATGAAAAATCACGCAGAGTCATGAGAGCCATGCTCATTTGCGTGAAACACAGAGCTTCGTAAACACGAAGATGTGAAGTATGGCCGACCCTAAAGAGGGGGCATACTTTATTAATATCCTTTACCCTAAGAAGGGGGAATATATTTCTGAAGTTCGTTATTTGTCTTAAGATCCTAAGATTTCTATGTGCAGTTCATCTTCATCAAAGTCATCTTTATTAAGTCATCTTCAACAGTTTGTATCCCCATCCATCACTTACGCTGCATAGGAGGATGCGTGACCTCGCGTCGAGGGAGTCTGTCAGTGGTGGCATGCGAGGAAGTCGCAGGAGCTTTCCCCTTGGCCTGAGCGTCGGTTTTCTTAGGAGCCATTGCTGTTGAGAAAAGGAAGAAGAAGTCGGGGAAGATGAAGTTCGTCGGGGAAGATGAAGTTTCTCTTCTGTGGATTCTCTCTCTAAAGTAGTAAAGAAACAAAGAAGTGGGTTATGGCTTATTTATAGGCTCATGAAGAATTCCAAACGACAACATCATTATTTGCTTCGATTTAGGAGCTTTGTACGGGATCCTAACTGCACAGAATCCCAACAGTCCAATCATTTCGGAGTAAATCTCTCTTTAAAGTCATCTCGGCGTGACTAAATTCATTTTATCATCTCGATTTCAAAGTATTTCGAAATAATTTATCATTTTTCGAAAACTTTGAAGGGGGTTTTGTAGGCCTCAAAAATGAAAGTTACGCTGAGTTAATCAGAACAAAGCCTAAAAGTCACGTTGAGTTGATCAGAACAATGCCTAAAAGTCATGCTGAGTTGATCATGACAAAGTCTAAAAGTCACGCTGAGTTGATCAGGACAAAGTCTAAAAGTCACGCTGAGTTGATCAAGACAATGTTTAAAAGTCACACTGAGAGACAGCTCATCATTTGTCAGAGTGCCATTATGACTGACAGCACGACAGTCAAAGAATGTCTCTTCGTATGCCACGTATGCACGAAACTCGAGAGATCACAGCCGACTATTGCGTGACTTTCGAAATCTTCTTCAACAAGACTCAGCCTTCATCAAGTTGGCGTACCAAAAGAGCTTATTGTCATTTAATGCGACTGACAAAAGGCAATCAATGTCAGAGATTTTGTGTCAGTCGAGGCACGTCGAATCAAGACAGCTGGCCGTTCTGACTCAAGTCTGCGTGTATTTTGAACTTCTATGTTCCTTTCTCAAGCTTGCGTGTATTTTGAAGCTTTTTGCCCCAAATCTGCGTGGATTCTGAAGCTTTCTGCACCAAGTCTGCGTAGATTCTGAAGCTTTCTGCCCCAAGTCTGCGTGGATTCTGAAGCTTTCTGCACCAAAGTCTGCGTGGATTTCGTCCTCAACAAGCCTGCATGGATTTCATCAAATTAGAGTACGTGGCAGCCATGCCACCGATCTCTCACCTGCGTGTCCTGTAACTTGCACACGACTCATGCACGATTGCCATGTGTCCAACAGTTACAGGCCACGTCCAGTAACTGCTCATAACCTTGCATATGTTAAATCCTGCGTGATTTTCAACTATGCACAGGTTGTGAAGACAGTTATCTTTTCAGTTATTTTTGACTCTATAAATAGAGTTCTTTTCTCATTCATTGTACAGATACATAGATATCTAAATTGCTGTTGAAATTTTGAGAGCTTTTCTTCTTCGCATCGTCTAAGGGATAAAGCGATCGTCTTCTAGATCGGATTCCTACAGTTGTATTTTCCCAGAAACACAATAAATAAAGTGAATTTATTTATGGAAAACAACCAACTCTTGCGTTCCTAGACTTAAGCCAACAAGCCGTGCAATACTACTTTAACCCACGGGACGTACGAAGGCTATGCCAAGCCTTCGACGACGGGACCGTGCATGCTTTATCAAGCATTCATGCGGGCAACGCCTATGACTTAGGCTAATTCAAGTGTTGGGACAAAATGACGGGACCGTGCATGCTTTATCAAGCATTCACGCAGGCGACGCCTATGACTTAGGCCAATTCGAGTGTCGGGACAACTTGGCATCTTAAGCCAACTTCCTTCTCCCAAGCCACGGGAACGAAGGTTCGAGTGTCGTTTGAAAGCACGTTGAGCCGACTTCTAAGCAGACCGTGGGACCATTTTTCATGTTCTAAGACATTCCGACGGGTTGGGATTATTCCCTTAGCTATGTGCGTTCGTAGCTTTTATATTTGCCTACTTGTACAAGTTGAAAACAAGCGAGTTATTAAGTGAAGGCTAAGATGAGGCGAGTACACCGAAACTACCCCACCCGTGCGAGGAGTCACCTTGATCGAGCGAGCCTTCGAGCAGCCGATGCAAGGATAAGACCGAACGCCGTCGGCGTTTCGATTCCTCCGATTGACTTTGCGGGACGGGGCACTACAACATACACCACTCAGAACAAGTCTCGTCCTCGAGACTTTCCTGAAGGCAAGCCATCCTACCATTTCTATGGCCAAGACTTAATCGTACTCACTGCGCCTACGTGTTACTTTAATTTCGAGCTACGCTCGCACGACTATCAATCCTTTTCTTTAACATAATTTCAAATCGTCGACACTTCCCATTGCTCAAGTCGCACTTGCATTCAACGTATCTCTTGGCTGGATCGTGCACGTATTCCAGACGTCCCCAAAATATATACATTCAGCTAGACCGCATGATAGAGAATTTGTCGTTCTCACTCGAGTCGTATCGTGCACATACTCAAGCGTCCCTGAAATATATGCATGTCAGTCGAGTCTCGTGAGGGGTATTCCTATATTCGTGATTCATACTATCCATTCATACCAATCCTCAACATCAATCTTTCGGTTGATAACTCTTGAAACATGGCGTCTAGCCTTGTCACGCCCTAGAACAAGAATACTAAAGAGCGGGGGCAGACATAGCCAGCTACGTATAATAAAATAAAATTCACCTCATTTTACGGTCACGGCTGTCTAGATATATGAGGGTTTAACAACAAGCAAACAGTCTCTTATGGTCATGAACAAGCCTAGTATCTCAATCACAAGCAAGTAAGTAAATGTTACAAGATGTAAGGTCACCAAATATACAATAGTAAGGCGTCCCAAACATTATATATTCAGCTGATCATGAAGTTAGTCGTACAAAATGTTAAGACTAGCAAGTGTTCAGTCATATATGATCAACCCTAGGATTTGTCAATCATGTTACAGCCCGTAGGCAGACAGTAATAAGGTTTGCAATACGAGCTAACAAGTGCTCGCCGGCTAAATGCCTCAAAATAAACTTTTTACAATAGAGTGGGAGAGCAAAAAAAATAAACCCACTCGTTACCCTGGTTATGCCTGGTGGTCACCATCGGACTGGAAGACAGGTGGATCCTCTGGAGCTGCTCCGATATCTGACCATACAAAACCAGCTGGGTCAGACACCAGAAAGAGCAAGTGTCACAAATGAGAATCCACTTAAGAACTAAAACCAGCAATTAGCACTAGAATATAATATTATAAAAAGACAGTAATTAAGAAAAAGCATGATATGTGATATACGATGAGATAACCATAGGACTATTCAGATAACCAGGTTACAACCCGTAAACCAAACAAGGACCGGGGTTGTAACCCTTCGTCTGAGCAGAACTTAGTTTCTCCTACTATTTATTGGCAAGATAAAATAAGAAATCAGGATATATAACAATCTTGTACAGGATCAAGACAAGACTAGATTGATTGAACTCCATCCAACATTCATGGCCAAACAATAAGTACGGCTTGATACTTTAACTAACTAGGGTTATCACAGGCCTAGTTACTAGCAAGATACAGTGAGATTATTCTACAACCATAAGCCCTGCAGACCATCCAGGCTATCCAGATGCAATTAGGGGTTGAATTCAAGTGGGTACATCGTCCAGGAAACGCATGTACCCTTAGGTGACTTAGAGGGTGCAACACATGACAGTGTGCTGGAAATGTGCCCTACTCGACGGCAGGCTACAGATCCCAAGTGGGGCACCCAGATAACGGGATTGCCTGTAGCTGGAAAATCTCTTCGTGACTACGGTGTTATTCTAGTTATTAGCCTTAGTCCTTTTTAGTAGGTATCCCTGACCGTGGTACTCAGGGGTCACTGTCCTAGACATGATGCAAGACAAGACGAGTTCATTTGTACAAACACAATCGCCCACGGTGTCCAGATTATTCATACTTATCATGTCAGGTTAGCCGTCGCAACAACATTTCAAGAAATATTATGTCAGATTTTATTATGTCAAGAGTACGCCACGGCGGGCCAATATCATGTCAGGTATATCATATCAAGTTATCATGTCAAGTTTACTGTCAGGAGTGCACCACGATGGACAACTATCATGTCATGTTATGTTATTTATCAAGAGTGCACCCCTACGGGTCACTGTCGTATTCATGGTGCATGTACAGGATAATATAGGACAAGCATTCTTGTCAAGAAACCCAAGTTACACAGAGAGTTACAAGGCATGAGTTAATAATAATAATTAAATAATAAAATATAAGCCAGGAAAGAGCCATGCGGCTCGGGCATATGCTGGTCAGGAAGAAACAGGGCCATGCGGTTCAGGAAGAGGTAAGCATATGCGGCTGGGATTAATCAGGGTCATGCGACTCGGACTCAGAAGCCCATGCGGCCGGGTCAGAGGGTTCTCATACGGCTCGGGTAAGACCCATGCGGCTGGATTAGACTCATGCGGCTCGCGGAAGGCAAGGCCTTATGCGGCTGAGAAAGGATTAGGGGCGCATACGATTCAGATAGGAGCCCATCAGGGGAGTATGCGGTCAGCGGAAGAAATATCTCATGCGGCCAGGAAAGTCAGCCGTATGCGGCTAGTTCCAGGTGGGGTCATATACGGCTCGATAGACTTCATGCGGCCAAGAAGGACTGAATCTCATGCGGCTAGGAAATTACAGGCTGCCCAAACTCCATGCGGCCAGAAAATGGGCCTTATGCGGCCAGAGAAGTTCAGGCTTATGCGGCTCAGGGTGTCGGGGTCTTATACGGCAGAAAATAGCCATACGGCCAGGGAGAGTTCATGCGGCTCAGGAATAGCAATTCCATGCGGCCAGGAAATAACTTACCGCAGAAAAGGCCATGCGGCTATGCTCATACGGCAGGAAACTGTTCTTCTTCTCTATTATTCCGAAAAGAAGAACCATGCAAGCCATGGCTCTCAAGCTCCATAGATCCTTCATCCATAGTCCAAATCTGAACTTCCATAGGTCAAAATGGGATAGAACAAAATTCTCTACAGCATGAAACCATCAGAACTTTAAAATAACAAGGTTAGATAGATCAAAACCCAAGAAATCCAAAAACACAATAAACTTAGATCTACAAGAAATGAGCTATGGAAATTAAAAATACTAAGTACTAAAGTGACTTAGAATGTAGAAAGGAAGACATTAAAGCAATAAAAATGGAGTTCTCTCGTGAAGCAAGCTACACTTATCGGCAGAAAATGGGGGTTGGTGGAGCTCTACGTAGGAGGAAGAAGAAGAAGTAATTGGAGTTATGAGGAGAGAGAAAAGTTAGGTGAGATATAAATGGTGATGGTAGTGGTATGTAGGGGTTCATGCTAACCCAAACCCAACCAAACAAAACCAAGCCAAGCCAAGCCACTAAACCAGGATCAAGACAAGCACGACAGGTCTAACTACAGGTCGGTATTCCGTACACGTATACAAAATACGTAATACGAACCACGGGCATTACACGCCTAACCGCAAGGCCATCTTTTCGAGGCTAAGTCAATATCAGGATTGGAATCATAGTTCCCCAACAATAATGCCAATACTGACCCCAATCCTAGGGTCAAACCAAAGTCGGTAGTACGGGATTTTCTACCCAAGCTCGCGTCACTCAGATTTCTAAACATCGAGCACGATCACCTATTCGTATCAATGCATTCGTTGCGCGTATTCGAATCCATTCAAATCACCAATTCTAATTAATTTATGTATTCGATCACGAGGTCATCTAGCTTTGACAATACGTTGTGCCCCAATCTCACGCGAGTCCGATCATCCACGGTAGTTCATGAATCACCATACAGCGCTTCCGCGGAATAATTATTCTTATCGGAGAGTAACTCTTATTTGAGTCCAGACTATTTCACTCTCGATACGCGGATTGGACCTACGCAATCCTCAAATTCGACTGTCACGCACACTAAGTCATTTTTGAGTCCACCTTCGCGTCAAACCATAAGTCGAAGCACACAAATTGCTACGCCATGCTAGTTCAATCACCCCCGCTATATGAATCACCATACCAGCGCTCACGTGGAGTGATCGCCCTAATCGGCGCAACGCATGTACGAGGCTGGAGTTGCGCTCGCATAAGATAAGAACGTCAAAATTGTGGTTGTCAATGAAGCAAATCCAAATATTTTATTTTCTTGCAAGCCAAGATCTCTATTCGATAGTCTGACCGTCATTTATTCAACTAGAAAATCCTCAAGCCAAGTTTATCTTTTCCTTGACACGTTTTAATATCCCGAGTATAGCATCTATCGGAACAATAACATTTGCACGATCGTCATTTGCCGAGTCAGAGTACCCCCGAGTTATCGCATATCGATCTTTGATACACCTTAATACCATCGACGATATGCGTAACCTGACGATCTTCCTTTACAACCAATTTTGAGTCATGCGACTGATGCTATTGTCCGAACTAGATATACCACAATTCTACGATATTCAAGATCAAGTTCGATCGCTATTCCTCAAGCTAGTTTCAATATCGTTGTCCAAAACTCAAGTCACATTTCATTTGACTCAATCCGAATCGCACGTATGATTTACTAGATTTTCTCGATCAAGACATTCATTTTTATTCATCGTTTCAGAACCGTTTTCTAACTCGCATTGCACATTGACAAGTTGTCCGAACGACATCTCGTTCAGGACATACGAAGTCACGAACAACTAAGCGTGATGCGTTCTAAGGCTTTGTGCGATCGTATTGCCTCGCCGACATACTCATTGATACTCATAATCCTCAATTTTTGCTCGAATAATTTCTAAGACAAAACATACACCACTCGAATTCGAGCCATCCGATCTAGTCCTCAATTACGTTCGCGTCATTCGCTAAGACATCTTTCGGATTCATTCGACGAATCCCTAGTGTAATCGCTCACGTCGCCTCGACGTACTAAGTCGTTCGCACTATTTTCTCAAAATCCAAGTCAATCTTTTGTGTACGCCTAAGCGTTAACTCGATAGCGTTCCTATCGATAGACACTCTAAGTATAACTTTGTTTCCGACCGAGCGGTACTTGATATCGCTTGCAACTCGTTTGCACCAAAAGTCGAGGTGCACGACACGCGACACAACTTAGCCAAACGGCCGTGTGCATAGCTATCCCATGCGGACTATGTTCGAGTTTTGTACGCTCATCTGCTAATATCGATGTAGGATAAGTTGGGCACGCATGCGACTTGCTAACATTAGCATGTGTTTTCTATCAAGACAAGTTTGACAATGTTCGGCACAAAGGCCTATATCGACGCGTTCGATTGAACACTTGTACGAGCTTTTGAAAATATTTAGACTCATTGTATGGATATGCCGAGGGACAATCGAGAGAGAGCACACACTTCTTTTCCTAACGATGAGCTTTCAAAACTGAAAAATTCGAAGTGAAGTCCAAGGACGTAAAGCCGTGCTCTGATACCATTATGTTATGCCCCGCTCCCGTAGGAGCGATCGTCCTCGCTAAGGCATGATGCCGCACGAGGCTGGATTACGCTCGTACAAGGTAGTTTTATAACGGCCGATTACATCGGCGGCGACGGGGTCGTCGCACAGAAGTCCCAAGCAGAAACATTGAACATGCAGCAAAAATTTAGAGACAATACACAAGTTATTCAAAAGAACTCTTTTATTGATATTGAACAATGATATTACAATGGACGCAATGCCATGATTACAAGTCTCTCGTGCTCACTTTTCTCTTATTTTACAAGTCACTCTGCTCTCTCTCATCTCTCGATATAATGCTTGAGCCAGCAGAAGCTTCGGAAGGCGATGTCCATATATTAAGTCCCGTATAAGTCTTCAATTCCACGCAGCCGCACGTTTTGAATCGCCAAGGAACTCCGTGCCTCGACGCATCCAAGCGAGCTCCGCGCCACGAGCTTCTACCTGTGCCTGCACATGGAAACTGTGCGGGTGTCAGTACTCAACTGTACTGGTGGAGTGAGCTCCTCGTCCACCCATACAAAACCAACATGTTCATTTACTTTGTGTAATACAAGGCCCTTTACGATTATCTTGCTAGTCTTGCCTTAGGATCAGTTTTAAGACTTGACGTCTAACCAACTCGATGTGCAACGACATGGTCGTGCTATAATATCAACATGTATTTCGATCGAGGTAGTGCCTCATCGCCTAAGTACTTGACCAAACTTCAACTTGGGACGGCAGGGTCGTGCCATACTTTATTCGCGACTTCAACTTTATTCGAGATAGTGCATCGTAGAGGAACAACTTATGCGAACTCGGCCGTGCCAAGACTTTCACTTAACTCAAGTGCCTCTAGACCAATTCTTATGCCAACAATGTCAAGGGGACGACTCGTGCAGGTCGTGTCCTTAGACTTTGCCTAGACTTGTCCGTGCTTCAAGATGAAGTCGTGCCTAACGACTCCCTGACTTAGCCAACTTTTACATTACGGTCCTTTCGACTTAAAGCGATGGCACTCGACTTAACTTATACAAACTTAGGCCAACAATGCCGATACGCGAAAGCCAATACGCGATTGGCAATATTGATATGCGAAAGCCAATACTTGATATGCGAAAGCTAATACTTGATACGTAAAAGCCTTGCTTTGTGCCGAAGCACGTGTCTTATTGCAGCCAAATATTAGGCCCAGACCTTGTGTTACCGACTGGACATGATTCAAGTCCTAGACTCAATCCAAAGGCATACACGCGGTTTGTCGCTATTCTGCCGACCCATCTACATGAGTGGTCACTAGCAATGTCAAGCTATCATAGACTCGGCTCGAAATCACGGCTCGTTCCTCCACGGATAGCTAGCCCGGAGGTGCTTTGTATCTTCCATGCGGTTATCCAGCATCCTACCGTGAGCCGCCTCGCTTCTCCCGGGCCGACATGATCGCGGTGCCCCGGCGATCATTCGAGAAGACTACACCTTGTCGGTAAATTGTCCAATGACCATGCAAGACTCAACTCGATCTATCAAATCCTTTCTTAACTTGACCATGCTTTTCTTCTTTCTATCGAGACTTAACGAGACTCCCAAGCAGCAGGACCGATCTCGTGTACGGGACTTATCGAGACTTAGCGAGACTCCCAAGTAGCGGGACCGATCTCGCGTGTTTCCTTGTCGAGACATAGCGAGACTCCCAAGTAACGGGACCGATCTCGGCGACATCCAGTCGCGTGAACTTCCTTTGTTCGTGGCATACTCTTTACTAATTCCACCGTAGCTCGTGCCCTAGATAGACCTGGTTCTATAGGCGACACTATCGCTCAAGTCATATACTTTATACGACGAGCCTTATTCTCAAGGGATTACGCGAATTGACAATCGCAGATAGAGCGGAACAGTGCTAGAAATGTCTTCGATAGCCCAACATAACTCTTGTCTAACTTATTCGAGCAGCGACTCGACAAGCAAAGGCTACGTCGAGGTCTGCGTTGAGGGAACGTGCTATACACGGGGTCGACTTGAACAACCAACTCTTGGGTGCCTAGACTTAAGCCAACAAGCCGTACAATACGACTTTAACCCACGGGACGTACGAAGGCTATGCCAAGCCTTAGATGACGGGACCGTGCATGCTTTATCAATTATTCATGCGGGCGACGCCTACGACTTAGGCTAATTCAAGTGTTGGGACAAAATGATGGGACCGTGCATGCTTTATCAAGCATTCACGTAGGCGACACCTATGACTTAGGCCAAATCGAGTGTCGGGGCAACTTGGCAACTTAAGCCAACTTCCTTCTCCCAAGTCACGGGAACGAAGGTTCGAGTGTCATTTGAAAGCACGCTGAGCTGACTTCTAAGCAGACCGTGGGACCATTTTTCATGTTCTAAGACATTCCGACGGGTCGAAATTATTCCCTTAGCTATGTGCGTTCGTAGCTTTTATATTTGCCTATTTGTGTAAGTTGAAAACAAGCGAGTTATTAAGTGAAGGTTAAGATGAGACGAGTTTACCCCACCTGTGCGAGGAGTCGTCTCGACCGAGCGAGCCTTCGAGCAGCCGATGCAAGGCTAAGACCGAACGCCGTCGGCGTTTCGATTCCTCCGATTGACTTTGCGGGACGGGACACTACACTAATCACTAATTTAAGGTCGCTAAAATCTGAACGGACAGCGATAATCAGCAACGAAAGGTTACGTCACTAATTGGCAACATTGTTGTCGGTAAAAGTCGCGAATACTAGTGACGTAGTGCGTCACCGATCTACGTTGCTAATACTAGCGACGTAGTGGCGACGAATAGCGACGTTTTCGCTAATAGCGACCATGAATAATGCGACATGCCCGAAATGTCGCTAAATACGTTGCTGTTTTCAGTTAGCGAAGTTTTGTGGTTATTTAGCGACGTCGCGTGGTGTCACTAATATGAGATATTTTGGTAGTGACTTAGATTTTCTTTTGTTCCACTGTCAACAACCTCATCAAAGGAAGAAAAAAAATGGAAAAAAAGTGCCAAGGGGTTTACATTGGCACTTAACTAGGATTGATTATATTTGCGATCAAACTCAATAGCTAGATAACTTAATCAAGAGTATCTCAAATGTTTCCCCGGCCACCTTGTCACGCATATATTTTTTGCTTCATCAAGACTGTTTTGCAAAATGGCTCTTAAAATAGGCTTATTTGGAGTCTCTAGAACACCCTAGCGTTGTGTAGGATTCTCGAGATATAGTTTCTTGAGGATTCGCTACCTTTCTAGGATATATAGATATATGTTGTACAAATTTATCATACGTGTCTTGTAAATATTTTAGGTTGAAATGTTTTATCTGTTGGATGTAGGACAAGTTGCAGAATCATTGCCAATGTAATTTCATCGAGGCAATATAAAAGGGACTGGTCTCATTTGTAACTCATGAGCCAAAGTGTCAACATTCTCTTATTTAATGAAGCTTTCCAACATTCAATCTCTCTCTCTCTCCAACCTTCTCTTCCTAGCATTCTAGCTAAGTTGTCAAAAAGGCTTGAACGAGTCTTCGAGGAGGATGCACGTGCGATACACAAGGAGAAGTGAGTGAAAATCACGAAGTCCCTGATATCATACTTCTTGTTCTTTAAAGTAGGTCACGACAAATTCTTGGACGCGGGCTCTATACTAATTCCACCTGTCATATATGAAAATGGAGTTATTGACGAATGTCATTGCCCTCTCCAACTACTATAACAAAACTCTACAACATGGAACATAAGGAACAAGAGACCTCATTCTTTCTTTTTAAATAACACCTTCGGATTGTTGTTCTCCCCTATCACCTTATAAAGGGACGATACACAATAGGAGAGTGTGTTCGAGGGTGAAGAAGAATAATAGAAGGCCACAAAGATCGAAAGAGATGGATGGTGCTACTAGCTTCAACCATTTTCAGGGCAATGAAGTCCCCAATACTGGTAAATATAAGGCCTCTTTTCTCTCTCGCTCTCCAAATTCATAAATTATCCAACCATCTAAAATTCGAATTTTGAGTATTTTTATTTTTATCTTTGTCTTTATCTTTCTTCCTTACTTTTTTGTGTTCAAGATCATGGTACTATCATAGTTGCATTTTGGTGGTTTGTAAATAAGGTATTGTTTTCCTATATCATCATGATGTTTATTTATTGAATGGTTTTCAAATGATCAGTCCTCTTTGCATTTTTTTTTTCTATTTTAAGTAGTTTAAGGCTTACTTTACTTGACTAGATTGTTGGATAATTTATGAATATGGAACAATTCAGACTTTTTCTTTACTATTCTCCTTCTATGGTAGCTAGGATTTCAATTGAACAATTCGATATGGTATCCAATTTAATATATTTTGTTGCTATATATCGTCACTATCAAGAGAAATTTTTTAAAGACGAACTAAATTGTTAAGTAACTTTTGAGGTCAATATACATCAATTATTTTTGTGCAACATAAGTCCATCGGTTAATTGCACATATATTTGTGGACCTAGCTAATTAGAAATTGACATGTGGAAACTAAGTGGATTAATCATGTTCCTTCTCATTTTTTTCCTCAATTCTTCCATTCGCTTCCCTCTGAACCCTAATGTCAATTTTAGCTATCTTCACCTTCCCTTTCCCCTCTGGCAGTTGTAATATCAGTTGTCTGCCAATGCCATACCTCTACTGAATAACCAAAGCAAGGGCGGATCCAAAAACTATAACTAAGGTGAGTTACCAAAAATTTGGACGGGCTGGAAGTAGATAAATTCATATAAAAAAAATTATATAGAAAAAAAAATGTAATTTTTTTTGGTGTAGGCTCCAGCCAACCCACGCCACCCTTGGATCCGCCCTGAATCAAAGTCTCACTTTTATTTATCTTGTTTAAAATAAACAAAAAAAGATTGTTTATTTTTTCATATAAATTTTTTTTTTGTATTTTTTTTTTTTTTGAGTCAATTTATACCTAGCCCATTCTAACCCACTCCAGCTCATCCTAGTTCAGATTTTTTTATCCTGCCCTTGTATGTAGAGGAGCTTTCTTCTTAACTTTTTTTCTCAATTCTTCCATTCGCTTCCCTATGAACCCTAATTAACGTTAACGTTAGCTGGCTTCACATTCCCTTTCACCTCTAGCAGCTGATTTACATAAATTTATATTTTCTTTATATTGCATGTTGAGTCCAAAAACTTTATTCACCTCTGTATAACACTTTCTCAACTCTCCCTAGAATTAAGTTATTAATTATCATTGATTCATTGTTTATTATGATTATTCCTTAGAAAAGTTTAGAATTAAGCTATTAATTAGGAGTGCCAATAGTGTTATTACAGGGACAAATTTAGAATTTAAATGATAGAAAATTAAAGAGGAGTGCTAGATAACATTTTCGGAGGACATCCAAGAATAATTGAATTATTATTTTTTATATGTAGTGTAATTAACAAATTGGAGACTTCATTATTGATCATCCTTAAATGACGGCTTTGAATGGTTTTATTCACTGTAATGTAATCGTAATCGCAGTATATTCAAACGAAAAAAAGGTAACAAGTCTTTCAATCCCATGAAATCAAGTAGCTAGTGACTAATCAGTACATTAATTTTCAACTGCATCCAGGAAACAATGCCAACGCTGACGCTGATGCTGCCGCTCCCAACAACGGGGCCGGCCTCATGGTCCGCGAGCAAGACATGTACATGCCAGTTGCGAATGTCACTCGGATTATGCGTCGGGTGCTCCCCTCACATGCAAAAATCTCCGACGAGGCGAAGGAGACCATCAAGGAATGTGTGACTGAGTATATCAGCTTCATAACCAGTGAAGCGAACGACCGGTGTCAGACTGAACATAGGAGGATCATAACCGCAGAGGACATCGTGTGGGCCATGTCCAAGCTAGGCTTCGACGACTACATCGATCCCCTCACGCTGTTCCTGAACAAGTACCGCGAGGCCGAGGGGGACAGCCGGAGCTCGATAAGGGGGGAGCCTCTGCCGACGAGGCAGTTAGCGTCAGGCACGGGCAACAGCCTCCTGCCGGCGCAGCCAGCTCCGATGCCGATGAATCCTGCCATGTTCGTCCCGCCGCCGCAGCAGTTAGGCATGAATCCGGTGCCCTGGATGAACGCGGGGCTTCCTCAACAGCAACAGCTGCAGCAGCAACCTGGGGCCTACGGAAATCCAATGCCCGGGTATTACTTGGGCAGCTATGGAGATGGAACTTGTGATGAGGGCAGTAGTTCTGGCAGTGTTGGTCCCTTTCCTCCTTATAAATAGGTGCTTACAATAGGAGAGAAGGAGAGAAGTGGGTGTACTTTATTTTTCTTATCTGTTTTCTTTTCTCAATAGCATAATTGTTTGTAATTTTTATTACTAGCTTCTGTGAGTTATCCATAAGAATTTTATCAAATCTTTTATTAGAAAATTTTCTGTAGGGACTTACAATTTTTAGAAATTGTATGGAAGGTTCAAAATCTTCCACTATATAATGAGGCTTCAAAACGGCACAAAAGTGAGCTGTCTAAGTCGTCATTATATCACAGTCCATTTTATTTTTTTTTTAAAATTATATAAACAAATGTTGAAAAAGTTTAAATTTGTTATATATATTCAACAGGAAATCGAACTCGACCAAACAAGAAGAATACCTCACATTTAGAAAAATTTGACTATAATTGAATATTGTTCTTATTATACATTATTATACGTACAAAATATGTGCATTTACTAGTTTAGTTAAAAAAATTTAATAATACAAAATATGTCTATATTTTGTCTTTTTTAACCACATTATTAAAACCATTAATAATTGTTTAATAAAGGCAACATGCGTTCCTAAACGCCATGACGTTTCTAGCCACAAATGCCACATGTATTGGCATTTTTTTTCCTCTAATGGATACTTGTTTAACTGCTGGTATAAATTGAGAGTGATGTTGGAATAAGCAACACAATTTCATTCTCTTCATCCTTTTTTTCCTTTGCATTTCATAAGCATACTACTCTGACTTTCCATAAGCTTAAAGCAAATCAAATTCTGTTTTCACATTATTTCATCTAAGCACTCCATCGTTTCACTCTTCATCTACTACAATCTCCATGGACTAGAATCAAATAATATTTTGCTCTCATGGAGTTACACTAAATGACTTATTTTATGAAGGAGGTTAAATCCAATTTCTTTTAGCACATCAATATATTAACTTGAATGACTTTCGCAATCTCATTATCAATCAATTTTCTATCCGGCATTAATTTATATTAAGGTACATTTTTTTTTTCTTTTACTTGTTTATTATTAGATTGTGAAGAAGTCTGAATTTTTGTTGTTCAAAGTAATTTACACTCACAATACATAAGTATTTATGTTACTCCACCATTACAAAAACTTTACACAAATAGTCAACATTTTCGTAATGACCAAGATTTTAATGTTGGTCTTACTTCTTTAAACCAAATTGTTCAACACGAGCAATATTATATGGATAATGTTGGTCCTAGTAGTCAACATTTTTTGACAATGATGACAATAATGATGATGATGATTATGATTATGATGTTAGTCCTGGGGCTTGATCAAAGATGGTAGACTCAATGTCGAGATCAGAGGTTCAAATAAACGTTCACCATCTAATTATTCTCTAGATCCAATAGGAACACTATAATATGAATCTGATTACAAAAACAACAATAATCAGAAAATAAATATCACGTTCTTCCTCGCAGGCGCAGTTGCTGACGGACAGAACTGAGTTCGAAAAATAAATCTTACGTTCTCCCTTGCAGTCGCAGTTGCAGACGGACAGAACTGAATTACAACTCATATGAAGGAGAAGAAAGAAGAAAGAAGAAGAGAAAGGTTCTTGCTGGGGTGATTAAGATCACCGTTGCTCAAAGAAAGATTCGCCCCAACACGATCTGCTTCCAGGAACCAGCAAGTTCACGAAGAACTTCTGGAACGCTCGTAAGTCAATATTTGAGACTTGCTGGACTTTACAGACTCCCTTAACTCTCTTCTTGGTGCATCCTTCAAAGGAGGCCAAGGGGCTCTATTTATAGAGTGGAGTTGAGACTTCACCTCTTCTCCTATCCGATGTGGGACTAAAATACCAATACTCAAAAAAAGAGTTTGATATTTTAGATCATCCCACAATAAGCATAGAAGTGTGCCAGTCCACGCCTACCCCCCGAACACTCCCGTGCATGCACGAGACATCCTGGAGTCCGTGTCCGAGTCCGAGTCCGCACAACAAAAATCAACTGACATCTTTGTTGGAATTAATCCTTTTTTTCTTCTAGGAAAATACTCCCACATGGCACAAACTTGTGCCCCACTACACCTCATATGCACACCTCAACACAAGCAATGCATTATATTGAGATACTCACCATTTGGTGTAGCCGATGTAGGACTATCTTTCCTAGTCCAAAGGCAAAAACACCAACAATCCCCCCACATATCTCAATATATGGGTTGAGCGTTCCCCACAGTGACTGTCCATCATGCATTAGGAGAGATGTCGCTACGATTTGAATCTTCTCGCATAGGTTAAATAACAGCATGATACAAGAATGGACTAAGCCTTGAATTCTGCACCATAGCTGCAATTTTTCCTACTTACATAATGACATCAACTGTGCTTCTGGCTGCACATTAAAAGCCTTGTGCCAGCCTGGTTTCAGTGTATAATTTTGGGCGTCTACAAGTTTACCCTCAAGAGACGGCCTGATATCTCTGTCCATACACTATAGGTGAGTTCTTTATAAAGAGTCATGGCATGAAGCATTGCGCTTCTTTGCGGTGCTACGCCACTATGACATGGCTTAAAGCCGAGGCTTTACCCCACCTGGGTACCTCATCGTAGTGTCATACTACTGTAGCATGAGGTCACAAGCCTCTTTGTAGTATCAAACTACCCAGCATGAAGCCTTGCGCTTTCGTACGGTGTTACGCCACTATGACATGGCTCGTAAAGCCGAGGCTTTACCCTACCTGGTACCTCTTCGTGGTGTCATGCCACTGTAACATGAGGACATCGTCCTCTTTGTAGTGTTGTCTATCTCTCTTTATTATTATTATCATACAGCATTAGGCTACCTGCCTATTTGCGGTGCTACTCCGCTGTGACTTGGCTTGCAAAGCTGAGGTATTACCCCTATCTTGGAACCTCATGGTGAAGTCACCTCACTGTAGCATGGAGTTACACTCCTTGTAGTGCTGTACTACCGTGCTTCCTATAAAGCACTCCAGGCATTCACTCTGCCTGAGAACTCATTAAGGCATTTAAGCCAACCTTCCCACAGGATCCGTTTTTCGCGGAAAATAACAGTAGACAACTGTGGTTGTAGGTCCGTAACCTCTCCATGCCACAGAGGACAGGTACCCATCGTTCCTGATATTCTTCTGGTTAATAGTCCTCCCTTGAACCAAAAGCTAGACGCCTGTGGACCCGCAAAGCATCGCAACACTCAGTCGACGTTTCTTCGGTCACTCCACCAGTTGCATCATCGAAAGCAGATCACAACAGCCAGCATGTCAACAGACGTATATTCCTATCAGGGGCTCTGCGCTTCAGTCCAACGGGAGATCCAGACTCAGATTCAGATGATGACCACTTGCAATTTCTGTCGTCGCCAGGACATCACTACAAAGAGTGCCACTAAAGACGGAGGCTATACTTGTAATACGGATCGCCTGCCCATCAAGTCAAGGATCACCAGAGACCATTGATCACACTGCCAAGGACGAACACACCAGGACTACAGCAAGGGGACCAGCCTCTCTAGATTCAGCAACCACATGGAGTACTACCGCAGGGATCAGCCTACGCCAGGACAATTGAAGGAGGTTAGAAAGATTTTTGTTCCGGAGGAAATACTGAAGATAGACTGAAGACAGAAGATTTCTTTTGCATGGTTGGGAAAACCATGTATCTTGATTAGCAATCTAGTCTTTCCTTAAATTTCTTTCAACGTCTAGACCATTTCTTGAAACTTCTTGTTTTCTATTTTGAACCCTTGGTTGATGTTCGAAACTTATTTCGAGATATTGTTTCCTATTCGACAAACTGGTTTCAGATCCATAATTCGATAATTGTTTGGAATCCACTATTCGATACCCTGTTTTATATTCATGGCTTTGTTTTTGGCTTCTATTTGAATTTTCCTATTCGAACTATGTGCTATTCGAGATTTTATTCCTATCCGAAATTTCACTTTGGAACTTGTTCCCAATCAAAACATTGTTTGAACCTTCACTCCTATCTTGACACTTGCTTGAGATTCAGTCCCTATTCGAGACCTCGTTTGAAGATTTTGTTTTCTATTTTGAGACGTTGACTAGTTTTCTACATGAATTCTATTTCCTATTCATGACTTATTTTCTGTTCGAGATTGATCTCTATTCGCAATTTTGTTTTAACCTTATTTGAGAATTTGCTTGTTCCATATTTACGATTCAGAACCTTATACTCTATTCGTTGATTGATACTCCTCCATTCACTCTTCGTAAACTTGTTTCTTATTCGAAATTTCTATTCAAGATTTTGTATCCTATTTTTGACTTTGTTGATGTCTGATTTTCTATCTAAAATTTATTTTTTGTTGAAATTCCTTTTCCATTCGAGGTATTGTTCGAGACTTCGTTGTCATTCGAGATTTTGTTATACATTGATTCATGTACAAGGTTTTTGGTCCTTATTTTGAGACTTTGTCTTCTATCTGATATATTGCTTCTATGCAACCTTCGCGGCTTCGTTATTCGGAATTACGTTCCCTATACGGAATCTTGTTACCATTCCAGATATCAGTTAAAATTCTGTTATAATTTGAAACTTCGTTCCCTGTATAAAATTTTAAATCTCCCTAGTTGCCCTTTTGTACTCACTGATTGGATTCCTTGTCGTCTCTTAGTATCTCATAAACCCTTGTATTCTAATAGTCAGATAACCTTACCATCTTCTTGACTTGGAATATTGAAACTCATTTTGAATTTCTTGGAACTCTTTTGAAATTCCTAGGGATAAAGTCGAGAGGCTATTCGATGACCTACTATGGCATGACAGTTGCGCGCTGCAGCCATTAGCTGGATTATAGAGACTGAGGGTTCACTGCAGCCAGTAGCGCACTGGCGAGGCAGGAACTCCAAGTTGAAGTGATTTCAGACATTCATAGGTTTTCGGGTATTATTGAGACTTTGTCCTGAACTCTTCATATTTAGATCTCTTGAGTTGCTTCGTTGATAATTGTTTGAAAATGGATAAGGTTGACAAATTATTCGGTGACATATTGTTATTTGAGTCACGGAGCCGAAGTTCACTGCAGTTAGATATATACTGGTGGGGTAGGGATTTTAGGCAAAGTGATTTCAAATAACTATATGTTCCCGGACACCATGAAAACTATATCCCTTTTTATATGATTATTGGTTTTTGAGAATCACAGATCCTTGCATGTTCATCCTGATTTGATACTGTATCTCCCAAGTATTTCGTACGTTTTCTCAATCAACCCTTCCTAATTTTCCTTCTAGCATTTTATTGTTAGATCATTGAATTCTTCAAAATTGTATGTTACCAGATTGTGATTCTGCACTTCGTTTGTGACTTGTCTAAACTTCGATCGTAAGTCATGTCTATCTGACCATGATTTTCTATCTTGTTCTATTCTACCTGTGTTAACTATCAATTTTTGATCGTACTTAATAATCGTGTCTTCATGATTTTGCTCCTCTAAGAGGTAATTGAACTTCATTCCATTCGTATCTAATTAATCCTTGATCATTGTTAGATCGTATTATTTTTCTTGTGTGTAATTATTGTATTTGATCTCAAAGGCTCAGGGCGTCTCAGAGTTGCACAGGATCGACAGAAGCACTGGACGGATAGCAGCAAACGGCCACTGGAGTTCGCATTTAGGGGATAAAGTGTTCCTGAAGGTCTTGCCGACCCGAGACATTTTTCGTTTCGGCAGAGGCAGGAAGCTCAGCCCGAGATGCATCGGGCCTTTCAATGTGACGGTGCGGATTGGCAAGGTGGCATATCGACTAGCGCTTCCAGCTAGCTTGGAGGAGTGCATGATATTTTTACGTGTCTCAGCTTCGATGCTACATTTCGAACCCGAGCCATGTGGTGGACTATTCAGAGCTGGAGGCGGGTCCGAGCTTGACCTACGAGGAGCAGTCAGTGGAGATCCTTGATCGGAGGGAGAAGCGCTTGCAGAACCAGACTATTCCACTTGTCCGTATCATGTGGAGACATCACTCTCCGGGAGAGTCCATATGGGAGCGCGAGGACGAGATGCGGGAGAGCTATCTCAGTTTGTTTGTTTGAGTGTACTTTGATATTGAGAATTAAAAAAAAAGAATTGTGTTTGAACTTTCTTGAAATTTTGCTGAGATTTTTTTATTGGTCCTTTGAATTTCGAGGACGAAATTTTTTAAAGGAGGGAGATTTGTAACTCCACTTCCCAGTTTCTTAAATAAATACAAATTCAATTTCTAAAAATTATATACTTATTATTATTATATTAGTTTCAATTTATAAATTTGGAAAATATTTTGGAGGGAATTAATTTTGTGCAACTTTTCAAATTTGAAAAGTTGTTGTAACAAACTTTGTGGTCCCATTTCCTTATTTTAATTTTTCCAAACTGTTTTTTAATAAATTTTTGTAATTATGAAAAGGCAGAGGGGTTTTTTGTAAAATTGTTGAGCGGAGGGGCTTAACCGAAATTAGTGAAAAGGGGGTGGGTGTTTGTGCTAGATTGCCAATTGCGGGGGGGTTATGTGTAAATAAGCCGATTCATTTTTTTTATTTATGGCTGAAGAGAGAGAAGAAGCCGACTCATTACTTCTTCTTTGTTTCCAACTTTCTCGTGTCTTCCGCTGACTTCTCGAGTTCTCCACCGACCTCTCGGGTTCCCCAGTCCCGCCGACGGCGACTTCGATGGTGACGGCGACTTCGATCCTGACGACGACGACGACCTTTCCGATGGCGATGGCGATGAAGACGACGGCCAAGGCTAGGCGAGTTCCTCTCGACGCCTAGGCGCTATTCTTGACAGAGCTTTCCTTTCCAGATCCGAACCTTCTCTTCTTCTCCGGCGAACTTTCGAGGCTTCGATTTCTTGAAGGTAAACCCTAGCCTTCTGTTCATAGATCTGTGTCAGATCTCTAGATCTGACCGTTACCTTTATATTTTACGAAGATCTATGATAAGATCTCTGAGATCCACGGATCTATGGTGATCTTGAATAAGTTTCGAGATCACTTCAAATATGTGTTGATTTTGAAAGATTTATGAGGTCCTTAGTACAGTGATGAAATCTTTGTAGATTGTTCGTATGCTTATAGATCTATGATGTTCTTCATAATTATGGCTAGATCTTGTAGATCGATTCTGTTAATTTGAAGATGTGTTGGGATCTACAGATCTGCTATGAGATTATGTAGATTGATCTCTATTTGTTAAAGATCTGTGTTGGATCTGGTGATTGTGTCTGGATCTCGAAGATTATTTCTGTTTCTTTGCAGATCTGTGATAGATCAGTAGATCTGAGCATTTTTATTTGTGATCATTATAGAGATCTGTTATATTATGTGTGCAGAATCGATTAGATATATAAGTTTTGACTCAGATCTGGGAAATCGAGACAAGTTCTTCATAGAACTTATAGATCTGGGAATTTAGGTTCATTTCTAAGAACTGAGATCTTGTGTCCTGAGACTATTGTGTCGGACACTGCATGCATGATTATAGTTACTTTTTTTTGTGATGGAAGGTGTTTACTCTTTTGGTAACCATTATTTCTTCTTTCTGGGCTGCTCTAGATGTTCGTGTCGGTTTTGGACTTGGTGTCGTGTCTGGATTGGACGGTTGGCGTGTACCTGCTGTTGAACCTTAGGGTGTACCTGCTATTGTACCTTGACCGTGTCGTACCTGCTGATTGTATCCAACGTTCGTGTCGGATACAAGGAAGATGACCCTGTGGACGTATTGTACCTGCTGTTGTACCTTGACCGTGTCGTACCTGCTGATTGTATCCAACGTTCGTGTCGGATACAAGAAAGATGACCCTGTGGACGTGTTGTACCTTCTGTTGGACCATTGATGGGCTGAACCATGAGTTGGGCTTTAGTTGGGCTAGCTAATTGGATGTTCAGTTATTTTTATTATTAATAATCTATTTGATTTATTTGTAATTATTATGTGGGCTGGATCGGGCCACTTGGTTTTGTAATATTTTGTGTGTGTATGGGTTGGCCATAGGAATTTTAGTGTTGGGCCAGTCTTGAGATTAGTTCTGTGCTGGACTTTGTGGCAGGAACACTGGGATTTGTTGGGCCAGGTCAGTATGGCCAGAACTTGGTCCAGTAGGTACTGGGGTTGGATTGTAGCAGTGTAATTATAATTTAATTTAAATAATTTCTTTGTTTTCCTCTCAGTTTAAACTTTGCAAATGAATTTCAAGAGTTGAGAGTTCTTTATGTTTAAAAAAGTTTTAGTAACTAATTCTGGTATTAAAGTTATAACCAAAACTGTCTTCCCAAGAAAGACAGCCCTTTTGATTGAGTAGATTAATTATTGAAAAACTAGAATTTACTTTTCTTAAAACTGGTTAACTTTTATTAGTCCATTGATAGCAGATAAGAATACTTCCTATTAAGTCTTGAGTGCAGTTGCCAGTTAAACTTCATTAGACATTAGTATTCATTAGTAAGTAGAGTAAATAGCAATAATATAGCAACTGATAGTTTAGAACTTAACCAACTTGTAATCATTATTAACAGGAGATCATCCAGCTCTTTTGCCTACTTGTACTTTCCTGTAGCAAGGCAAGTACATTCTATGGTCTTGTGCATTTCATTATATCCTGTGCTTTCTTGATTGACACGCTGCAATACGACATGTATTTTCTGGTGCTCATGTTCCTTGTTCTTATTACTTGTACCTGAGATGGGAAAATATACTATTTATGTGACCAAACCCTAGAAACAACTCAGGTGTGTTTAGCTTAGACCCCGCATCGTGCACGCGGGTCCTAAGCCGTACCATTCATGTGCTTACCCCTAGCCGGTCACATACTTAGTTATATTTCAAATATTGTACACACATGCAAGAGATATACCTTGTACTTATTTTTTGTGATTCCATGATACCATGTTCTTTCATGTACTTACATATCATATACTTTCATGTTCTTACATACCATGTTCTTTCATGTACTTTACACACCATGTTCTTTCATGTACTTATTCACATGTTCTTTCCTGTATTTTCCATGTTTTCTCGTACTTTCATATCATGATGTCTTGTTCATTACCTAGAATTGTACTTGCTCCGCTCCTGAATATGATATGTTGCAGGTATGCTTGCAGGACATTGTTCTACTCTATTGGCCAGAGCCCAGGATTTAGCTGAGCAGGATGAGGCTTAGCTTGATGCTTCAGGTTTAGATTGCTTAGCTTTACTTTGAGATATTGACTTTAGAGTTCATAGCACTTTTCATTCCTGTTGATTCTGGTACATTCTGATATCTGGATTTGTGGATTATGGTGATCATTCTGGGATACGCTTTTAGATGCTGTGATTCTATACTTTCATGTTTATCTGGTTAGTTTTCCCTAGTTTGGAACAGCTTACTTCGTCGTGTCTAACGACGAAGGCTGGGAGTGTCCGACTCGTGTCCGATTATTCGGGAGCGGGTCGTGACATATTTTAGTGGTGGCCCATGCAGGTCTATCCTAATGGTACCTAGGTCTTAGCGTACTATTGGGGGACTTGATTATTCTAGGGAAACTTGATCACAGCATAGGAAAATCAAAAAATAAGGGTATATCAGGTATTTTGATATTCTATAAACATTTGTTGAATTTAGGTCTAGGTTATTTTAACAGTTTTCTGTTTTTCAGATAGTTCAAAAGCATGCGACACCAGAACTGTTGATCCACCTACATTTGAAGGTTTCGAGCTTCCACTACCTTCTATCGCCACTACTATCCCCATGGGTAGTACGCAGTTGACGGAGATGTTTCAAGAGTTCCTTGACACCAACAGGCCATCCTTTTTCAATCCAGACTTGCAAATGTATTTCCCAAGTTAGAGAGGACTTCTGACTTTCCAAAACCTCAGACCTTGGACTTCCCCGACACCGAGCACATATCTTGCACCGAAGAGCAGATTGAGAACCTGAAGCCGCCACTGAAGATCATCTCAGCATGTGAGGATCCGACTTCTCTGAAGATTAGAGCCACCAGCTAGGAGATCAAGAATGTAGCACGGACAATAGGACGTGACGGGAAGCTGAAGTTCAGGAGGAACATGAAGACTTATGATGAAGATAGCAACTAATGTGGACCCGCAAGGCATCGCAACACTCAGTCGGCGTTTCTTCGGTCACACCACCAGTTGCATCATCGGGAGCAGATCTCAATAGCCAGCATGTCAACAGACGTATATTACTATCAGGGGCTCTGCGCTTCAGCCTAGCGGGAGATCCAGACTCAGATTCAGATGACGACCACTTGCAATTTCTGTCGTCGCCAGGACATCACTACAAAGAGTGCCACCAAAGACGGAGGCTATACTTCTAATACGGATCGCCTGCCCATCAAGTCAAGGATCACCAGAGACCATTGATCACACTGCCCAAGGACGAACACACCAGGACTACAGCAAAAGGACCAGCCTCTCCAGATTCTGCAACCACATGGAGCACTACCACAGGGATCAGCCTACGCCAGGACAATTAAAGGAGGTTAGAAAGATTTTTGTCCCGGAGGAAATACGGAAGATAGACTGAAGACAGAAGATTTCTTTTGCATGGTTGGGAAAACCATGTATCTTGATTAGCAATCTAGTCTTTCCTTAAATTTCTTTCAACGTCTAGACCATTTCTTGAAACTTTTTGTTTTCTATTTTGAACCCTTGGTTGATGTTCGAAACTTATTTCGATATATTGTTTCCTATTCGGCAAACTGGTTTCAGATCCATAATTTGATAATTATTTGGAATCCACTATTCGATACCCTGTTTCATATTCATGGCTTTGTTTTTGGCTTCTATTTGAATTTTTCTATTCGAACCATGTGCTATTCGAGATTTTATTCCTATCCAAAATTTTACTTTGGAACTTGTTCCCAATCAAAATATTGTTTGAACCTTCACTCCTATCTTGACACTTGCTTGAGATTCAGTCTCTATTCGAGACCTCGTTTGAAGATTTTGTTTTCTATTTTGAGACGTTGACTAGTTTTCTACATGAATTCTATTTCCTATTCATGACTTATTTTCTGTTCGAGATTGATCTCTATTCGCAATTTTGTTTTGACCTTATTTGAGAATTTGCTTGTTCCATATTTACGATTCAGAACCTTATACTCTATTCGTTGATTGATACTCCTCCATTCACTCTTCGTAAACTTGTTTCTTATTCGAAATTTCTATTCAAGATTTTGTATCCTATTTTTGACTTTGTTGATGTCTGATTTTCTATCTAAAATTTGTTTTCTGTTGAAATTCCTTTTCCATTCGAGGTATTGTTCGAGACTTCGTTGTCATTTGAGATTTTGTTACACATTGATTCATGTACAAGGTTTTTGGTCCTTATTTCGAGACTTTGTCTTCTATCTGATACATTGCTTCTATGCAACCTTCGCGGCTTCGTTTTCGAAATTACGTTCCCTATACGGAATCTTGATACCATTCCAGATATCAGTTAAAATTCTGTTATAATTTGAAACTTCGTTCCCTGTCTGAAATTTTAAATCTCCCTGGTTGCCCTTTTGTACTCACTGATTGGATTCCTTGTCGTCTCTTAGTACCTCATAAACCCTTGTATTCTAATAGTCAGATAACCTCACCATCTTCTTGACTTGGACTATTGAAACTCATTTTGAATTCCTTGGAACTCTTTTGAAATTCCTAGGGATAAAGTCGAGAGGCTATTCGATGACCTACTATGGCATGACAGTTGCGCGCTGCAGGCATTAGCTAGATTATGGAGACTGAGGGTTCACTGCAGCCAGTAGCGCACTGGCAAGGCAGGAACTCCAAGTTGAAGTGATTTCAGACATTCATAGGTTTTCGGGTATTATTGAGACTTTGTCCTGAACTATTCATATTTAGATCTCTTGAGTTGCTTCATCGATAATTGTATGAAAATGGATAAGGTTGACAGATTATTCGGTAACATATTGTTATTTGAGTCACGGAGCCGAAGTTCACTGCAGTTAGATATATACTGGCGGGGTAGAAATTTTAGGCAAAGTGATTTCAAATAACTATATGTTTCCGGACACCATGGAAACTATGTCCCTTTTTATATGATTATTGGTTTTCGAGAATCACAGATCCTTGCATATTCATCCTGATTTGATACTGTATCTCCCAAGTATTTCGTACGTTTTCTCAATCAACCCTTCCTAATTTTCCTTCTAGCATTTTATTGTTAGATCATTGAATTCCTCAAAATTGTATGTTACCAGATTGTGATTTTGCACTTCGTTTGTGACTTGTCTAAACTTCGATCGTAATTCATGTCTATCTGAGGATGATTTTCTATCTTGTTCTAGTCTACCTGTGTTAACTATCAATTTTTGATTGTACTTAATAATCATGTCTTCATGATTTTGCTCCTCTAAGAGGTAATTGAACTTCATTCCATTCGTGCCTAATTAATCCTTGATCATTGTTAGATCGTATTATTTTTCTTGTGTGTAATTATTGTATTTGATCTCAAAGGCTCAGGGCGTCTCAGAGTTGCACAGGATCGACAGAAGTACTGAACGGATAGCAGCAGACGGCCACTGGAGTTCGCAGTTGGGGGATAAAGTGTTCCTGAAGGTCTCACCGACCCGAGATATTTTTCGTTTCGGCAGAGGCAGGAAGCTCAGCCCGAGATGCATCGGGACTTTCGATGTGACGGCACGGATTGGCGAGGTAGCATATCGACTAGCGCTTCCAGCTAGCTTGAAGGAGTACATGATGTTTTTACATGTCTCAGTTTTGATGCTACATTTTGGACCCGAGCCATGTGGTGGACTATTCAGAGCTGGAGGCGGGTCCGAGATTGACCTACGAGGAGCAGTCAGTGGAGATCCTTGATCGGAGGGAGAAGCGCTTGCGGAACCAGACTATTCCACTTGTCCGCGTCATGTGGAGACATCACTCTCCGGGAAAGTCCATATGGGAGCGCGAGGACGAGATGCGGGAGAGCTACCTCAGTTTTTTTGTTTGAGTGTACTTTGATATTGAGAATTAAAAAAAAAGAATTGTGTTTGAACTTTCTTGAAATTTTGCTGAGAATTTTTTTTTTTGGTCCTTTGAATTTCGAGGACGAAATTTTTTAAGGGAGGGAGATTTGTAACTCCACTTCCCAGTTTCTTAAATAAATACAAATTCAATTTCTAAAAATTATATACTTATTATTATTAGATTAGTTTCAATTTATAAATTTGGAAAATATTTTGGAGGGAATTAATTTTGGGCCACTTTTCAAATTTGAAAAGTTGTTGTAACAAACTTTGTGGTCCCATTTCCTTATTTTAATTTTTCTAAACTATTTTTTAATAAATTTTTGTAATTATGAAAAGGCAGAGGGGCTTTTTGTAAAATTGTTGAGCGGAGGGGCTTAACCAAAATTAGTGAAAAGGTGGAGAGTGTTTGTGCTAGATTGCCAATTGCGGGGGGGGGGTTATGTGTAAATAAGCCGATTCGTTTTTTTATTTATGGCTAAAGAGAGAGGAGGAGCCGACTCATTACTTCTTCTATGTTCCCAACGTTCTTGAGTCTTCCACTGACTTCTCGAGTTCTCTACCGACCTCTCGGGTTCCCCAGTCCCGTCGGTGGCGACTTCGAGGGTGACGACGACTTCGATCCTGACGGCGACGACGACCTTTCCGATGGCGTGGGCGATGAAGACAACGGCCAAGGCTAGGCGAGTTCCTCTCGACGCCTAGGCACTGTTCTCGATAGAGCTTCCCTTTCCAGATCCGACCCTTCACTTCTTCTCCGGCGAACTTTCGAGGCTTCGACTTCTTGAGGGTAAACCCTAGCCTTCTGTTCATAGATCTGTGCCAGATCTCTAGATCTGACCGTTGCCTTTATATTTTACGAAGATCTATGATGAGATCTCGAGGAGATCTCTGAGATTCACGGATCTATGATGATATTGAATAAGTTTCGGGATCACTTCAAATCTGTGTTGATCTTGAAAGATTTCTGAGGTCCTTAGAACAGTGATGAAATCTTTGTAGATTGTTCGCATGCTTATAGATCTATGATGTTCTTCATAATTATGGCTAGATCTTGTAGATCGATTCTGTTAATTTGAAGATGTGTTGGGATCTACAGATCTGCTATGAGATTCTGTAGATTGATCTTTGTTTGTTGAAGATCTGTGCTGGATCTGGTGATTGTGTCTGGATCTCGAAGATTATTTCTGTTTCTTTGCAGATCTGTGATAGATCAGTAGATCTGAGCATTTTTCTTTGTGATCATTATAGCGATCTGTTATATTATGTGTGCAGAATCGATTAGATCTATGAGTTTTGACTCAGATCTGGGAAATCGAGACAAGTTCTTCATAGAACTTGTAGATCTGAGAATTTGGGTTCATTTCTAAGAACTGAGATCTTGTGTCCTGACACTCTTGTGTCGGACACTGCATACATGATTATAGTTACTTTTCTTCTGTGATGGAAGTTGTTTACTTTTTTGGTAACCATTATTTCTTCTTTCCGAGCTGCTCTGGATGTTCGTGTCGATTTTGGACTTGGTGTCATGTCTAGATTGGACGGTTGGCGTGTACCTGCTGTTGAACCTTGGTGTGTACCTGCTATTGTACCTTGACCGTGTCGTACCTGCTGATTGTATCCAACGTTCGTGTAGGATACAAGGAAGATGACCCTGTGGACGTGTTGTACCTACTTTTGTACCTTGACCGTGTCGTACCTGTTGATTGTATCCAACGTTCGTGTAAGATACAAGGAAGATGACCCTGTGGACGTGTTGTACCTGCTGTTGGACCATTGATGGGCTAAACCATGATTTGGGCTTTAGTTGGGCTAGCTAATTGGATGTTCAGTTATTTTGATTAATAATAATCTATTTGATTTATTTGTAATTATTATGTGGGCTGGATCGGGCCACTGGGTTTTGTAATATTTTTTGTGTGTATGGGTTGGCCATAGGAATTTTAGTGTTGGGCCAGTCTTGAAATTAGTTCTGTGCTGGACTTTGTGGCAGGAACACTGGGATTTGTTGGGCCAGGTCAGTATGGCCAGAACTTGGTCCAGTAGGTACTGGGGTTGGACTGTAGCAGTGTAATTACAATTTAATTTAAATAACTTCTTTGTTTTACACTCAATTTAAACTTTGCAAATGAATTTCAAGAGTTGAGAGTTCTTTTTGTTTAAAAAAGTTTTAGTAACTAATTCTGGTATTAAAGTTATAACCAAAACTGTCTTCCCAAGAAAGACAGCCCTTTTGATTGAGTAGATTAATTATTGAAAAACTAGAATTTACTTTTCTTAAAACTGGTTAACTTTTATTAGTCCATTGATAGCAGATAAGAATACTTCCTATTAAGTCTTGAGTGCAGTTGTCAGTTAAACTTTATTAGACATTAGTATTCATTAATAAGTAGAGTAAATAGAAATAATATAGCAACTGATAGTTTAGAACTTAACCAACTTGTAATAATTATTAACTGGAGATCATCCAGCTCTTTTGCCTACTTGTACTTTCCTGGAGCAAGACAAGTACATTCTATGGTCTTGTGCATTTCATTATAACATGTGCTTTCTTGATTGACACGCTGCAACACGATATGTATTTTCTGGTGCTCATGTTCCTTATTCTTATTACTTGTACCTGGGTGGGGAAATATACTATTTATGTGACCAAACCCAAGAAACAACTCAGGTGTGTTTAGATTAGATCCCGCATCGTGCACGCGGGTCCTAAGCAGTACCATTCATGTGCTTTCATGTGCTTACCCCTAGCCGGTCACATACTTAGTTATATTTCAAATATTGTACACACATGCAGGAGATATACCTTGTACTTATTTCCTGTGATTCCATGATACCATGTTCTTTCATGTGCTTACATATCATGTACTTTCATGTTCTTACATACCATGTTCTTTCATGTACTTTACACACCATGTTCTTTCATGTACTTATTCACATGTTCTTTCCTGTATTTTCTATGTTTCCTCGTACTTTCATATCATGATGTCTTGTTCATTACCTAGAATTATACTTGCTCCGCTCCTGAATAGGATATATTGTAGGTATGCTTGCAGGACATTTTTCTACTCTATGGGCTAGAGCCCAGGATTTAGCTTAGCAGGATGAGGCTTAACTTGAGGCTTCAGGTTTAGATTGCTTAGCTTTACTTTAAGATATTGACTTTAGAGTTCATAGCACTTTTCATTCCTGTTGATTCTGGTACATTATGATATCTGGATTTGTGGATTATGGTGATCATTCTGGGATACGCTTTTAGATGCTGTGATTCTATACTTTCATGTTTATCTGGTTAGTTTTCCCTAGTTTGGTACAGCTTACTTCGTCGTATCTAACGACGAAGGCTGGACGTGTCCGACTCGTATCCGATTATTTGGGAGCGGGTCGTGACACTACAATAATATCCCTCTTGATGAGATCGTGTACTGCCCTGTGCTTCAACCGCACAGTCCTTTTCTTCCCGTTGAAGAGGTCATTTGATGCCACCGTCGTAGTCGCCTGGTTGTTGCAGTATATCGGTATCCCCGATATTTGTGCCCCAACTACTGGAAGATCATACATGAGCTTTTGAAGCCATTTTGCTTCCTCCGCTGCGGTATCAAGTGTAAATAACTCAGATTTCATGGATGACCGTGAGAGCATAGTCTGCTTCTTCGATTTCCACGATATAGCAGCTCCACCCATTGTGAAAATGTATCCACCTGTGGACCTCTCGCTCTCCACTTCTGAGCACCAGCTGGCATCACTGAAGCCTTCCACTACTGGCGGATCTCCGCTATAGTGCAGTGCATATGTTTGAGTCTTCTTGAGATATCTCATAACCCGTTTCACAGCTTTCTAGTGCTCAATGACTGGATTTCTCGTGAAATGACTCAGCATTCACACAGTGAAAGCTTTGTCAGGCCTTGTGGCAGTAGTAGTATACATCAAACTCCCGATTACGCTTGCATACTCTAGCTGCCTGACGCTTTCCCTTGAATTAGGCTTTAGTTTCATATCACACTTGTACGGCATATCGATCCCTGGAAGATCCTGATACCCGTAACGAGTGATCATCTTCTCAACATAATGAGACTATGACAACGCTAGTCCAGTGTCTATCCGGATGATCTTGAGTCCCACGATAACATCAGCATCCTCCATGTCCTTCATACTGAACTTCGTCGAGAGGAACTTCTTTGTCTCCGTGACACAGCTTATATCCGTACCTAGGATTAGCATGTCGTCCACGTATAGACAAACGATGACTCCTCTTCCGTCAGCAAACTTCGTATAGACACACTTGTCTGTTTCACTGACCCTGTAGCCATTTGACCTTAAGAATTTGTCAAACTTCTCATGCCATATTTTGGGAGCTTGCTTTAAACCGTACAGAGATTTCACCAACTTGCAGACTTTGTCTTCAAGACCTTTGACGACAAACCCTTCTGGCTGTTGCATGTAGATCTCTTCGGTCAGCTTGCCATTCAGGAATACTGTTTTCACATCCATCTGATGTATCACCATATTATGTATCGCTGCGAGAGTAATTAACATTCTGATGGTGGTCATCCGGACTACTGGAGCATACGTGTCAAAGTAGTCGATCCCCTGCTTCTGAGAAAACCCCTTCGCCACTAGCCTGGCCTTGAACTTGTCAATGGTTCCATCAGTTTTCATCTTCATCTTGAAGATCCACTTGCATCCGATAGGTTTTGCTCCTTCAGGTAGATCAACCAACACCCAAGTGTTATTGGGTGATTGATTCAATTTTATTTTCTATCGCCTTCTTCCAGAAAATAGCATCTCTGGTCTTCATCGCCTCATCATAGGTAAGCAGATCTGCTTCCATATGATAGGTGATAAAGTCATCTCTGACGTTCTTCGGCCTTCTCGTTCGCTTCGACGACGGCTCAGCGAGTTCTGGTTCAATCGTTGCTTCCTCAGTAACAACTTCATCTTGGACAACTGGCTCGTTGAAGATCTCAGTCATCTTTGCACCTTCATCATTCTCCGGAATATCCGTTAGAATAATGTCCTTGTGCCTTGCAAATTGTCTTTACGAGATTCGATGATATGATTTGACTCAATATCAAGAAATCTCCGAGCATCACTCTTCTCGGCATACCCCAAGAAGATCTCCTTTGTAGTCCTAGTCCCCAGCTTCTGAATCTTCAGATCTGGAAGCTTCACATAAGCAAGAGACCCCCACACTGGAATGACATTCAAGTTAGGTCTGACTTTGAACCAGAGTTCATGAGGAGTTACGTCCGAAGTTGCATACGACACTCTATTTAGAATAAAAGTGGTCGTCAATACAGCTTCTCCCCATTAGCATTTAGGAAGACCCGTAGCTAGCAACATTGAGTTCATTATTTCTGTCAACGTTCTGTTCTTCCTCTCCGCTACCCCGTTAGATTGAGGAGAATACGGAGCAGTAGTCTCATTGATGATTCCATGTTCTTTGCAGAACGATGCGAATTCATGAGACCTATACTCTACATCTCTATTACTTCTGAGTAGTTGTAGATCGGTTTAACGTTCAGCTTCAGCCCTGAAGCCTCTGAACTACTCGAATTCTGTATCCTTCTACTTGAGAAGTCATGCGAACGTGCACTTCGAACCGACCTCTGTGGAGAATTGATAAAAGTCACAAATATCTGAGTGTACTAACTCCAGATGATCAGTACTTTAGTTCAATCATCTGAGCAGCTTTCCAACAGTCTTGTATCTGCACAGACCTTAAACTCCTCCACCTCCTTACCCCCATATTTCGAAGATAAGGTCCCGGTAAGACAGCTTGAGTCTGTTTCTGTCATAGAACAACTCTCAGTCCACTCAATGAAGTAACTTCATCACCATTAGTAGAAGTTCGAACATTCCTTCAGCACCGAACATCTTTTTGAAGCATGTTCCTCGCCAAAAAATTATCATCTGGCTAGTACGAATGTCCATCTTTCAAGTCTGTATCAGATAACAGACTTTCTGAGATCAGATCGCCGAAAAATCTTTGGTACGTGTAACACGCATTCCAGTGTCCTTGTCGGTGGTTAATAACCTCTGTCTCAATCTTCAGAACTTCTGCTAGATATATGTTCGCCATCGAGACCTTCGTCATAACATGGCTCGTCCTTGGTGAACAGCTCCTTTAAGAGCACACGTGGTCAGATACACTAGTGTCAGACCACTAGTCAGCTATCACGCTAGATAACTCAACCTGTGCAATAATAGCAACCAAGTTAAGTAATCAAACTAACCAAGTTTAGATATACCTGCTATTTTGGTTTGGGCTTGGATTTGCATTCACTCATGTAGTGGCCATTCTTGTCACAGTTGAAGCAAGTCACGTGGGACTTGGACTTCTGTTGCTTGAACGAAGGACCGTTCCCTTTTAGATTAGTGGAGTCCTTCTTGTGACGAGAAGCCACCTGCTTCCCCTTGAACTCTCTTGTCTGCACCAAGTTGGCCTTAACCAGTTGTTTGGACAGAGAGTCCATCTTCTGTTGAGATTGTATTTCGTCTTCAACGTGGATCTCTTAGAAGATCTTCCAAGTTAATGTCCAGCTTCTTCCGATGCATTCTAGCATATAAGTTGCTCCAACTAGCAGGAAGTCTCGAGACTATCCCTCCAACGACAAACTTGTCGACGAAGGGCATCTTCTCGTCATCCAACTTCTGGCGCAACTTCAGAAATTCCTTCACTTGAGGTAGCATCGTCATCTTGTCTTCGAAGAGCCACTTGTGGTACTTCTCGATGATGAAGATTTTGGACATGTTCTCATCATCTTCATATAGCTTACCCAAAGAATCTCAGATCTCTTTGGCCTTCACCTTCTTGGAATATGACTCTGCCAGAGAGTCTTCGATAGAATTGAGAATCAGCAGTTTACAGATGTTGTTTTCTCTCTTCCATTTGCTCTGCTTGACGAGTGTAGCAGCAATAGCATCGGCAGTTCCTCCTTCTGGAATCGTCGGTTCATCCTCAATCAACACATGGTCTACGTCCACGAGTTGAAGATTAAGGGTGACCTTCCTCTTCCAGATTTGGAAATGTTCTACGTCGAATTTCTCCAACTTGTTAAAGTTAGAATCGATGAGAGAAGCACGAGAGTTCTCCATCTACAAGGATCTTGCTTTGAGATTGTTAGTCCCGGGGCTTGATCAAAGATGGTAGACTCAATGTCGAGAACAGAGGTTCAAACAAACGTTCCCCTTCTGATTATTCTCGAGATCTAATAGGAATACTACAATATGAATCTGATTACAAAAGCAACAATAATCAGAAAATAAATCTCACGTTCTTCCTCGCAATCGCAGTTGTTGACGGACAGAACTGAGTTCAAAAAAATAAATCTCACGCTCTCCCTTGCAATCGCAGTTGCAGACGGACAGAACTGAGTTACAACTCATATGAAGGAGAAGAAAGAAGAAAGAAGAAAGAAGAAGAGGAAAGGTTCTTGTTGTGGTGATTAAGATCACCGTTGCTCAAAGCAAGATTCGCCCCAACACGATCTGCTTCCAGGAACCAGCAAGTTCAGGAAGAACTTCTGGAACGCTCGTAAGTCAATATTTGAGACTTGAACGGGCTTCCTGGACTTTACAAACTCCCTTAACTCTCTTCTTGGTGCATCCTTCAAAGGAGGCCAAGGGGCTCTATTTATATAGTGGAGTTGAGACTTCACCTCTTCTCCTATCCGATGTGGGACTAAAATACCAATACTCAAAAATAGAGTTTGATATTTTAGATCATCCCACAATTAGCATAGAAGTGTGCCAGTCCACGCCTACCCCCCGAACACTCCCGTGCATGCACGAGACATCCTGGAATTCGTGTCCAAGTCCGAGTCCGCACAACAAAAATCAACTTACATCTTTGTTGGAATTAATCCTTTTTTTCTTCTAGGAAAATACTCCCACATGGCACAAACTTGTGCCCCACTACACCTCATGTGCACACCTCAACACAAGCAATGCATTATATTGAGATATTCACCATTTGGTGTAGCCGATGTGGGACTATCTTTTCTAGTCCAAAGGCAAAAACACCAACATATATGATTATGATGATGATGTTGATAATAACAATGATAATGATGTTGTTGTTGATGATGATGAAACTAGTGTGATTTAGTTAGTGATTAGATGATGATTTAGACGATAATGTTAATACTAATTTAAATGTCAGCACTACTGAATTATTTCTCATAAAAGAATTTGAATCTCGTTATAAATTTAGAGGTTTTATATCTGATATATAAATTGCACATACTTTTTTTCAGCTATGACAAACAACACCTGAAGATCATATGCTTGTGATGAAAAAAGAATATCCTTGGAGAGTATAGGCTAAAGCCATTGGTGAAGGCGGAACATTTTTCGCTTGTACTTTAGACCCTACATTCTTGTTTAAGTGGAATTACAACAAGAAGTCATCAATTGGCTACTACTATTTGGGTTAAAATTAAGTAATTTATACAAGTAGTTTTTTTTTCTATAGTCCATCACAAATTGTAAAGGATATATATATATAGAGAGATCATCGAATAGTTCCTAACTATTTTAAAGCCTGATAAGTCTGAAAAAATTAATTAGCTGAACTTCATAGTAGTATGTTGATGCAGATGGTAGCCTTAAAAAATATTATTTGACGATCATGAAAACAAATCTTGGAAGAATTTTTTTTAGACTTTAGCAAATAATTGCTTTCAAAGATTATTTATTTGTTTTAAGACATACATTGATGGTTTTCTAAGTGATCGTTTAACTGTGATTAGTATAGATGCTACTTTTCTGACGTCTTGTTATCGAGGTACGTAATTTATTTGTTACTTATGCTCACGACCATGAGTACCATTTATATCAAATTGTTTATGCAGTTACCAAAATAAAAATACTGACTTGTAGACATGGTTTTTGAACAATTAAAAAAAATTTCTTTTGAATTTTTTTTCTTCGATTGAAGTCATAGTGTTTCATTCATATCAGAAAAAGGATTGACAAATGTTATGCAAGAGAAATTTTCAAACTCACCACATTTCTTTTGTATTCAGCATTTTAAATAAAATCAACCAAACTAAAATAATATCAAGTATGGTTAGATAAACTTGCAAGATCTTACAATGCGGTGGATGTGAATATTTGGTTAGAAAGATTCAAAGCAGTAAATCCTCGTGTTTTTAATTGGATTGTTGGTGCAAATGATGAAACTCGTGGTTTTTCATATGGGATAATATCTTATTTTTTGTATCCTACATTTGATATTAATACTTCAAATCTTGTAAAATGATTTAACAATTAGATTAAGAATTTGCGTGATAAACCGATAACAACTTTACTTGATGGTATTAGAGTAAAGATTATATCGCTTCATGACAAAGACAAACAAATTGCTAAAAATTGATGGAATTATCAACAAGAGATCTCGTTGCGGTAGTTGCGGTAGTTGTGGTAACCTAGGACACAACAGAAGGTGATACACTAAACAACCAATGTATTAGTAAAAGAAGTGTAATTTCACATGACTACAAATTCTCTTTTTGACATGTATGGGTTCCAACTATAAAGTGAAGTGGTCTAATTAAAGAAAATATTACATATCATGGAATCACTGTCCTCCCCAAGCTAGTTGCCTATAATTCCTGTGAGCACCATGCCTAAGACATAGCCGCTCTCCTCTACATCGTATCCTCTACAGGCACTTCTGAATCTTCCACCTGAGGCTCGAACTATGTAGGCAACGACCCTGAAGGAGTCATGGATATCTAGTCTAATGACTCCACTCCCTATCCTGGCATGAAGTACCCTCACCAACTTGCCAATAACTCCACTCTTATGTCGTTCTTGTGGTATATTATGTAATATCTATGGACACTCAACTCTTGTGCCGCTATTTCTATCTCTGATAATAAAATATTGAATATAGTAAATAAGTTTGAAAAATTAACTAAGCAAACAATTAAGTAATAATTACTTCATATAAGTGCCGATAAATCGAGGCCACCTAGTAGAGACAATGTGTTAGATCTATATTCTCTGTCATAAACCGTAAAGCAATTGAAAAAACCATTTGGCTATGGACATGGCGAGCCATTGGTCTACCAACAAAAAAAATATTCGTATAACCAGACCTAAGTGAAACCAATAAAAAAAATTCGTATGACCAGACATACAAAGCGAAACATAAATAATAAATTTATTAGTAGTGGAAATTGTACATGAAATTTATTAGCATAAATCTATATAGTGAATCGTAAATAAAATTTATAACCCTCATACCAGTATCAATGTCACACCACCACTTAATTTTGTAAAGATTTTATCCCATGATGCTGAAGTTACAAATCTGTCATGTACGAATATAGATACGCTAATATGGCTGCGCCATGCATGACGTGTCAGTGATACCAAACCATTGGGAAAAGGTACAGTGGCAATGTGACATTATTTCCCATTGCGTCGGGAAAGGAAAAGGCACCATATAAACATAGTAAATAAGCTGTGGTGCAACATATAATCTGAGAATATGATCAAAAAATAGTGTCAATTAAACTAAACTAAATAATTATACATTATTATTCAAGACTAAATATTAATTAGTTATACATTATCGAGAATCATCATTAACCTGCTTATCAGAAGTACGAGCGACATCCATAAATTTTGTGTGAAGCCAACTATACTTGATAGTATTATTGTTTCTCAGATCTGATGGCGGCTCCACATTAAGGTACTTCCAAATCAACACAACAAGAGATATCTCATCAACAAAATATATAGGTTCACCTATAATAGGTAAGCAAGGAATCTGAGCCTCATATTGTAGCATAATCATCATCGCCTGTAACGACCTACTCACACTTTTGGGATACGAGTACGTAACCAAGTCCAGACTAGACTGTGGTATTGACGGTAGAAAGCCGTCTAGGAACTCACAATAATACCTCCACAGATACAAATAATCATGAATGGGAAACATACTCAGTCACAACATAATTCAAGGAAATAAGAGTATGATAGCTAAGAAATAATAATATACAAATCCCAACAATCACAAAACTAATCCAAAATGATAAATATGGTTCATCCAAAGACAAATCAGGTCCAACTATCAAAGTAAACTAAAGAATAAATCTAGATCCCTCCAGAGATCAATCATGGCTCCTGAGACTCGGTACCAACATCATCAACACCATCCTCTAGTAGCCCGTAATAAGAGGAATAGAGATAGTCATCATCCTATCCTATAATATCAATGACCCATTCAGGGTGGGAGAGAAGTACCACTACCAAAATATGTCAAATTAGCGACGAGATTAGCGACACCAGTTAAAAACGTTGCAATATTTTGTGTATTTAGCGACATATGAAAATGATATCGCTGAATGTCAATATTAGCGACGTTTAGCGACTAATAGTGACTAGAATTATGGTTTGGAAAGAACAAGTCATTATTTAGTCGCAAAACGTCGCTAATTTATTTTATTCAGCGACGTTTTGCGACATTTAATCAAGTCCGTCGCCATCCGATTACTGAACAGCGACGTCTAGCGACGTCTCTCTCGGACGTAGAGAGACGTCGCTAAAAACTTTCATATAGGGTTCTGGGAACCCGATCGATTTCATTTTAATTCACCTAAATTTTTGATCGCCCGCCTCGAGCCCCAAATCTCTCTCCCCCTCCCCCTATCGTCTCCGGTAACCGCTCCTCCCCTCCGGTGAGGGCTCCCCCCGGCGACCCCTCCCTACGGCCCCTTCCCCTTCGTCCCCTGCCCCGGCGACCCCCCTCGCCCCCTGGTGACCTCGTTGTCGTTCCTCCACCGCCGACCTCCCTCGTCCCCTGCTCTGCTCCAGTGACCCCGACCCGACCTCGTCCAGGTATACCTAAGTCTAAACCTATCTCCCACTGACACGACACAGACATACTGACTGACACACTCACTGACATGACACCGACACACTCACTGACACGACACCGACATACGACACACAGACACACATCTTTACTGAGTGCTATTGTAACCCATATATGTTGACAATCACCAAGAACTCACAACTTCTGAATGCGTCGGGAAGTTAGGTTCTCTCAGCCCAGGCGTGTACTTTCAATCTGTAGCAGTAGAGACATAAATTAGACTCTCGTTCCATTCCATTGCGAAGCCTAACTTCCTTGTTCGTAAACGAGTAGAATTCTACAAATTTTGATGGTCAAGTATGAAAAAGTAGGTTGAGTTCCACATGTAATACTTCTTGCTCAATTTCTGATCAATCCTCTATTTATACCCACAATCTCTTATCAATAATTCCCTCCTACAAACCTTAACTCTCTTCTTGTTGTACCTAAGTTGTACAAAATTTTATCAAGATAATGACAAGGATCTTTCTGATCATCTTCGCTCTTTTTTTTGCTACAAAAAAAAGAGTTTCACATAACTTACAAAAATAAAGAACAGCTAATCTTATAATTACATTACTCTTCGAGCTCTAGTTGTACATATTCTAAAATCATGGGGACTAGAATCTTTTTTGTCTCTTCTCGTGGGAACTGGAGTCAGCACGTTGGTATCAGCCAAAAAAATATTTTTTCTAGTGGCGTCAATTTACCCATTTATCCCTTACTATATCCTTCCCCTGAGTACAACCCTAGAGCCTCCATGACATGTGACAAGTTCCCTAGGGTCTGCATGGCCAAGAAAAGACCCGACGGGCCTGACAGCCGCAAGAAATCTAATCAATATTGTTCTATTATATACATATGTATACTCATTGATGGTTCTTTTATATACATATATACATATGTATAAAATCTCAGGAAAAACTCTTATATAACTATAGCTATATCTATCAATCTACACATATACATATGTATACAATGTCAGAAAAAACTGAACTAAACACACATAGGTATACTCATTGAAGAAAACTGAGATTTTACAATGGAAATTGGGTTTTGATACATAAAAGGAGATGATGGTTCCTTTAGTTAGCTTGCTTATGTTACAATTATATTCTCTGTGAATATCGATCTTACCAGATGGCACCCATGACTCGAGCAGCGGAACATTGTTTGAGGGAAACACAGATTGCTGAGGTGGCTCCTCCTACTGTTAAGGAGGAAGTGGCACCGGTAGCTAGTGAGACCGGGAGTTCCATTCATCCATCACCTACAGTGGAATGGCGCTTTCCCGCCGTCGATCCCATTTTTTTGAAGATGTTGTGTGATGGTATCATTGAGCGTATGCATGAGCTGCGTGGTCGTCATTAGTGTAGTTTTATGGATATATTTTGTGGACTATTTGTACTTATTACCAGCTGTACTTGTTTTATGGAGATGAGTTTATGGACTTAATTATAGATTTATTACCAGCTGTACTTGTTTTATGGAGATTAATTATGGAGATTAATTATGGACTTATTACCACTTGTTTTATGGAGATTAATTAGGCTAAGTCTTCTGTGTGGTCAATTCTGATACACTATGGTTATATGGTTATGTCATGTGATATACTATTACCACTTATTGTATCATGATTACTTGGAATTCTATTTCAATGTTTAGGATATGTCATGATTAATGTGCTTATTATTTTTACAAGTGTTTCAACGAGTGCATGTATCTATCTTACAGAATTATCCTCAAATGGATATGGATCTGAATTACTATCTGTAAAATTATTCTTAGATGTACAACCGTCATCCTGATGACATGTGCGGTGTGCGAAATAAATTCATTGAGGGTGTACAGCAGTTCCTGCAGTTTGCCAAGACGTTCCCTCAGTACATGGACAGTACCAAAATTAAGTGTTCGTGTGTGAGACATTATTTTTCTTCTTGGTTGAGCGAATATGTAAGCAACTCGATAATTACTGGCCTCTTCTAATGCAACTGCGCAATAAATAACTTACTATCTCTTCTTTGGTATTCAGGTCGATCGTCTAATTTTACCAGAGATTGAATTAATTAGAACTCTTGCCAAGGGACCAATTACTTTTGTTAAAATATGGCCAAGTTACTGTGTCAATGGCTTTAGGTTCAAGTCGATAAATGCTCCAATCAGAGACAGCTTCCTGGATCTTGATTCCACAAAAAATAGTTATTTGTGTATCAAATCTTCGAACTACAAAGACGTCGATCCAGGAAATAATTTCTTTGGCATCTTGCGAGAGATTGTGGAGTTGACATATAATTATGGCAGAGAACCAGCAAAGATCGTGTTGTTCAAGTGTGAATGGTTCGATCCGATTGAAAATCAAGGTTGGAAAATTGACAGGCATGGTCTTGTGGATATAAACTACAAGCGTGGATATCAAAGCTACGAACCATTTGTCCTATCAACTCAGGCTCAGCTCGTATACTTCACAGCTTATCCAAGACGGAGAGCAATGAAGTATGACTGGTGGACAGTATTAAAGACTAAAGCTAGAGATATTTTTGATGTTGACAAAAAAAAATCTTATTAGGAGGACGAGCTACCTCTTGTAACCAATATTGTTGATGTAGACTCCACGGAAGTTACGCATTACACGACTAATGTAGAAGATGTAGAATTATTCGAAGAGGAAGGCGAAGATGAAACTGAAGGTGAGGAGGATGATGAAGAGGAAGATGAGGTCAAGGAAGACGAACAAGATGAATATTCTGAAGATGATTGAGAGAGATGTACTTTTATTTTTTAGATGTTCCTTTTAGAATTTACTATCTGGACTTAGATGTTTCTTGTTGAATGTACTATCTGAACTTAGATGTTTCTTGTAGAATATAATATCTGGACTTAGATGTTTCTTGTAAAATATATCATCATATGTTGTCTTGGTTATTATCTTGTCTTTGTTGTACTTTCATATTTCTAATGTACTATTATTTGTTGCATCTCATCATATGTTGTTATTAGGTATGACAGGTCATCGCGGATCGTTCCGCATGTCCCGACATGGGGCACGGGGTACTGGTACTGTTAGAGGACAGGGTACTCCTTCAGTACCTCCTACTGGTACCGGCTCTGGATCCTCGTTGTCCAGTACTCCTGTGTATCGGATAGTACCTCCGCCTGTCCCGATGCTACGTGACATATCTCCTGGGACGAGTAGTTTTAGGCCTGAGACTGCTCCATCGTCTAGCGTTCCTCATGCTGATACGACGATGGAGACAGATGAGCAGATAGAGGAGGCTGAGCCGACGGCCGACCAGTATTAGGTAGATGATGCATGCGCACCTCCGGAGGAGACGAGGATGGAGATCTGGGCCGACGGTACAAAGTAAGTATTTTAGTTTATCATTTTTTCCTGTTTTTATCATAAATTAACTTTTCTCATGAATATAATATGTCTGTATAGATATCGTCCCCCGTCGGTACAGAGACGCCTAGGCCACTTATTGAGGACTAATTATGGTGGTCCTTGGATAAACTACTCTGATGCTCCGGACGAGAGGAAGGCCTACTGGTTTGCGCGCTTCAAGAATAAAATATATTTTCTTTTAACATGAACCATATACTTTTTGCATATTATATATAACTGATAAATATTTTGTTTGCACTCTTCTAGGCTATATTTTTCTATCCATTGTACCGGGCCGAGCTGATCGAGGGGATGTTTCCTGCCGTCGCTGCTAAGCTGATCCGCGATGCTATTAATGATCAGAAGACTCGTGATCGTGCCGGAAAGACGATCCAAGGTTGGATCACCCCTGATCAGTGGACTGCGATGAAGGCTCGATTCGACGAGCCAAGGTACAAGAAAAAGTCTGAGAAGGCTAAGACGGCTAGGAAGAAGGGATCAAAGTGGTACGGTGGGTCGATTCCAATGACAGAACATTTTTGTCGTTTGGTATGTCTTTTTATTTCAGAAATATTATTTTAATACAAGTCCGATAAATTAGTAAAAGGTGATATATTTAATTACAGGTAAGGAGGGGTGATGACGCCAATATGGTGACTGTCTTCCTGGCCACACATCGGAAGGGCGGGAAGCTTATTGATGAGAGGGCGGAGCAGGCCTATATAAGTATTACAATTCTATTTATTAATTTTAATACTTCGTGTTAGTTTTGATATAACTTAGTAAATATGCATGCAAATATATATTCATGTAGTTAGTAATAATAAGTACATTAGACATTAGAAGTTATAGAGTATCCATGCTTACTAGGCCGAGTTTCAACGGCTTAAGGAGCGGGTGGCTGCTAGTGCACCTACTGCGGAAGAGACCGGTACTTCCTCATAGCCTGCTCCAGCTCCGTCGGAGGATGAGCTGTGGGTGACCGCCACTGGTAGTCTCCATAGGGGTACGTACTACGGTACGGGATCCTATAGCGCCCTAGTTGCGACACAGTACTCTAGGGCCTCCCATGCTAGTGTGCATGGCCCACCGCCCTCCCAGGAGTCTGTCCGAGTCCAACAGATAATAGAGTCTGTCCGTGGCGAGCTGCTACGACGGATCTAGGAGCAGCACCAGACGGACGATGCTGCGCTCATAGTACGATTGGATACGCTCGACCGCAACATTATGGAGCTCAGTGATGTGATTGAGAAGTCAGAGCGGGGCATCACTGATCTTAGAGCGTCGACAGAGCGCAGCATGACGGATCTGCAGGCATCACAACTGTCCATGGGCGAGAGGCTCACGTTGATGCAGGATTCGATGGTTAATAGCAGTACAAGGCTGTTATCTATCATGGATTCCTACCACCAGCGACTAGCAGCGTTGGAGCATTATTGTCCTCCGGGTGTGCCTTCATTGTCGTCGACTCCGCCAGCGTCACTACCTCCGACTCCACCGACGTCACTATCTTCTTCATCGGTGACGATTTCACGGGAGGAGTACGAGATGTTCCTATCCTTGAGGCGCGGCGGTGCCCCTCCTCCTCCAGATCCGCAGTAGTCCGAGTTAGGACTGTTTTATGAGATTGTAGTATTTTTTTAGTGTTTGTTTATGTTGTTTCAGTATTGTTTGTGGATTATTTATTTGTGTAGACTTTCATTATTGGTTGTGGATTCATGTGGATATTGGTTGTATACTTTGGATATTCGTTTACCGACTTTGGATATTTTAGTGTTCATTGTATTGGTATCTCATCATATGTTGGTTGTAGACTTTTACTCTTGTTTGCATTGATACATATGTATATTATGATGTACCGGTGTTGAGTGTTCCACCGAAGGCGTCGGCGAACCCAGGAAGAAAATGTGCTTGTAGTTTTTTTGTTATTTATTGAACTACAGGTAGAAAATATGATTATGTGGACATTCTGTAATTTATTTTTTTTATTTTTTATAATTTAGCGATATTTAGCGACGTTTATCGACGTTTAGCAACGCAGCTAAACGTCGGTACATCACTAGGTATTCCGACGTTTAGCGTCACAGTATTTCCCTCGTCTACAGAGTTGGTGAACGTCGGTAAAAACTAGACATACGTTGCTAACTGTTGCAGGATTCACCGACGTTGACCGCCATTTGAGACGTCGCCATATTTTCGACGGGGCATCGGTGAACGTCGGTCAATTAACGATGTTTAATGACGTCGGTAAGCGTCGGTAAGGGTGACGATTACCGACGTTTTGCCTGTTAGCGACATGCTTTCCGCGACCACAAAAAAACGTCGCTAAATACGTCGGTAAACAGTTGTAGCGACATTTTTTGTCATTTTAGCGACGTTTTCTGACGTGATCGCTAATATGACTTATTCGGGTAGTGTACAACTGTATTGCATATAATGTAACTCAGCACAAAATAAGCTAGAATGATAAAAAAAATAGTAATGGTAAAGAACAATTAAAGAAACTAGCAGGATATAAACTTTAACATGAGAAACAATAAACAAGGACATGTTAACTAGTAGACGAGAAACATGTAAAATATGATAACTGGATACATGTAGAAATAAAATAGATAATGTTTATAAAATACCATTCGACATGTGAACGGCTGGGTAATACGGTACATCATATAGACGGTTATCCATATTTTATGGTACGAATAACCCATATGTGAGTTGTATGACTTATCTATCCACATTAACATTAGTTGGGTTTGTTCACATACCTACTTAGCATTTTCCCTTTCGACTGATCACTAAACAGCGATAACAACATGGTGACAGTCGTGTCTCAACTGGATACTACATAAAAATATGGTAAGAAAAAGCATTATAATGTATTAAGAACACAAAGTAAATATTTTACTTGCCTGAACTCCTAAAAAACTGGTTTCACAAGTCGATGACAAGATGAACTCCAACCTAGAAGCTACAAAACCATTGTACCATGAACCGTCCACGAAAACCAAAAGTTAATTATAAGATTCCAACAATAAATTATGGAAAGTGGACAATGGATTAACCAAATTAATTCTATTTAATACTGGAATAAATCTTTTAAAAATCTAATTAATCCAATTATATTTAACATTATAAAGTCACGATTTCAAATTCGGTATTACGCAAATCAAGACGTACTGTTGACCAACTAGTCAAACATCATGAACCTAATAATTTGAGTGTACTTTCTAGTTGATTTTAGTACCACGAGTGCATTGGAATTGACGGTGGCACAAAATCACGATTTGATCAAAAGTTATCGTTGTTACGGCTAACCGTAACCAAATCAGTGAATCACCGATCAAATCTGAATTCTATTAATTAAATATAATACTAGATAATAATATAGATTTTTGGAAAAATTATATGTTATAGATCTTCGTGTTTATAAAACTTCAAACGATCGCAAAACAGAGTTCGAAAACTTTTGGAATCTCGAAAACTGTACGATGCGTCGATTTTGGACAACCGACAATCAAATAAATTTCCAAAAATTTATATAAATAATTACATAATATAGTTTTTGGAAAGAAAATCTCGATACGGCTCTAACAAAAGAACAGTACGCAAAAAGGACATCAAATTTGATCGTAACCGCGCCACGAAGTCGAAGGATCACTAAGAAGAAAACTCAGAAAAATTGGCTGAACAATTAGGGTTTTATGAAAAACTAATACATATATTTAGAAATGGTTGAGGCGGTGGCCCAAGCCGAGGCTTCGGGTGCCACATGTCAGCATCATGTTGTCTCTGCAGAGGATCCAACGGCTATGGTGCAGCCCGGCTTGGCTAAGCTGAGCTAGCTAAGCTAGGGCTTAATTAGGAAAGCCTCAACACAGTAAGCAATGATTATGCTGACAGCTAGGCTGCTAAGCACTGACAGGCAGGCCCAGGGTGGTTGACTGAGCCTGGTGACGGGATAAATACTGATTTTAATTACAGAAATTAATAGAAAAAAAATATTTTTACACCAAATAATTCTAAATAAATTCCAAACAAATCCTAGAAAATTCTATAAAATATTTCTTAGTGTCTAGAATCTAAATAAAATTACTTTGTCTCAAAATTTCCCTATGTGACCCTACAGAAATTCTTAGAAGCCTATAAAAATAATGAACCTATAGATACTAATTATCTAAAAATCTCCAAAAGTTCTAGAAAAATATAAAATAATAAAATAAAGTATCTAGGGCTACCTGAAGACCTAGTGACCCTATATTACATATTGCGCCTACAGACTTAGGTACGACCTCCTTGTGATTCCAAAACGAACCCTACAAAAATAAAAAAGTTCTAAGAAGCAGGTGCTACATCACCCCATCAAAAGATCGAATGGTATTCCATTGGGGCCACCAATGGTCAACAAGGATAAAAAATCAAGTCTCTATCTTGACGTATGTAACGTAATACATCAATATTGTGAAACCCAAAGGCCGACACCAAGGGCATTTGGACACTAGTCTGGTCCCACGTTTTGCCTTTCTTCTTGTTCTGCCACGTGTCATGCTTTCGTTACTCTTCACTATAATCATATAGTTGTATATAATACATAAATTTAGTTAATGAAATACTAATACAAATCATATGAAGTAAATCCTATTAAAACTTAAGAAAATATACTTGTTCAAAAAAAATACCAATCTAGATATGTGGGTCACCAGTTGTTGGATAATGTCATGAGTAGTGGGCCCATGCACTACGAATACGTCCATCATTTTGCAAAGACATCTGTAAAATTTTTAATATTAAGATGACCTTTGTGGGGGTTAGGTTTACATTTAGGGTTAGGATTAGGGTTTAGGGTTATGGTTGGGTTAGTATTAGGGTTAGGGTTAGGATCTAAGTATATTAATTAAAATAATATAACTAACAAAAAATACAAATTAAAAGAAAATAAATTAACATGTAATGATTTTGTTATATAAATTAATATGTAACTACAGATGACAAAAGTGATATGTAATGGTTTGTCCATACACACAACGTAATGGCATTTTCTTAACTACAAAAAAATACCTCCTTCTTTCTCCTTCTCCTCCTCTTCTCCATCTCTTTCTTTCTTACTGAAGCTTTTTACCTCGGCCTCCTCTTTCTTTACTGAAGCTTTTTACCTCAGTCTTCCTTTTATATAAGAAAAACTAACTACCCTACTTAACTCCATAAACTACTAACTACACTTCTTAACTATCCTAGAGAAAACTAAAAAAAATAACAAAAAAGAGGGGGAACAACACATTTAGCGCCAATATTAATGGCTTTCCTCCCTAAAAAGTTATTTTTAATGGTGTTTTCTAGGTGGAAATCGGGCGGGTTGGATCGGGCTATAAGTCAACCCGAGCCCAACCCGATGAATCATAGATCTAGCCCGAACCCAAGCCTGACCTGACCTCGGGTTCAAACATTGGAAAAATTTTGGCCTGAAACACTAGTATTAATAGCATTTATCTCCCATCCTTTATATTCCATTATGTGTGGCATTTTCTATCGTTAGAGTAAAATTTATAAACTTTGATCGTCCATTATAATTTCAAAAAGTATACGATGCTACAGTAAATTTTTTGATGTTTTATGGACCTTTAATAGATCCTTTTTCATGTGGAAAATCTTTGATTTATAAAGTACCTATAAATTGGCAAAGGTACAATGTTTTGTGGAAGATCAATAAGGGATCATAACTCATTTTATATATCTTTTCAAAATAATTTAATTTACCAATGTTCTGTAGCAATAAAAAGATGAGTAGTTTGAGAATTTACTTATATATATATTTAGTAATTAAAGAAACTTAATTAAAATTATACAGTAACAAATATACATTCTTTCACCATTACAAGCTTATTTGTAGCTAAATACCAAGAATTTTTATAACTAAATATTCTAATTATATTTATTGGCGAATAAATACCTTGAACTATAAGAGATGAACTGTTGGAAAATAAACTCGATTTGTGCTAATGTTTCTGACCCTACTATCTAGTTGGTCCATCATCAATAGGTCTGTTTTTCCATTGGACCCCTTATTTTTATGTTAGCCAAAATTCTAGGATGTCCTGTGGCTATAATCTGTAAAACCCCTAAATTTCTGCTATATTTTTTTTTAATTTGGTATTGATTTAAAATTTTGTATTGTACGTCGCGTAGTCGTATTATACGTCGCGCACGACCTTTTATTTCCTTTTTCGAATTTGCTCGACGAGTGCGAATATGTGCGAGCGTACATATTTTAGAAAAACAATTATTTTTTTTATTTTTATTTTCTTACACTTTCAAAATATTATATAGAATTATTATTCTTGCCATAAAAAGTCTATTGTTTTTAGCAGTTATTAATAATAAAATCCTTGTGCAAAAATATTTATTTCATAAATATTTATTTATTTTAAATAAAAATATATTTTTGAAATTATTTAATATTAATATTTTATTATTCAAAAAGATTTATTATTCAAAAAGATTTATTATTTTCGAAATTATTAATATTGGTGTTTTTGGAAAACATATTTTCGAAATATTTGTAACGATTTAAATTTTGATTTGATTCCGTGTATACATTTAAATAGTAACTAAATATCTATGTTTGGAATTGATTTGATTTTTTTAAAAGGATTTAATTAGGTTTAATTAGATTCGTATTTGAATTTAGATTTGATTTCATTGGATTAATTTAATAATTATCTATTGGGTTTTAAATCTATTCCTAAGCCTATCCAAAGTGGGAATTCCCACATCCTATAAATAGGCAGGTACTCCTCCACATTATTCATCCACAAATTCCTCCACACAAATATTCCACAACCCAATGGTGCGTGCCTCGTATCCGTGTTCCCCGTCCAGTTCTTATTCCAATTTTTACAAATACATTTTCCCTCCCCGTGTCGGACACACCCCGACACCAACAAATTCTTAAATCTAATCCCTAGTCTAAACCACGTCCCCACTCGCGCCATCATCGGCCTTCATCACCATCTACCCCTCTACAGCCGCCCGAACCCTGCCTGCTACGACCAACCTCCGCAACCACCCCAATCGACGTCCCCTGCCAACACCCCACACGCACACCGTGGCGCACCCGCACCCAGCACCATCACCCACGACATCGCCACCACCACAGCCATCCACCGCCATCACCATCGTCGGCCCCGTACCACCACCGGCAACAACACCTAATCCCGGTTCCCTCCTCGACCCACTCCAGCAATCACACACCCAGAAAATTTATCAAAATAAAAACCCTTACCTCGCCGGAGCTCCTCCGCGCGCCGAGCCTTCGCCGAACGCCGCCAGTGAGCCCGAGCTCCTGCCACCGCCGGAGGCGAGCATCCTCTGCGAGCAGCCACCCTGACCGCCGTGGCCGCGCGCCTCCGGTAACGCCGCCCCTAGCTACCGCTCCGTTCTCCGAAACCCCGCTCTCCAAAACCTCGCTCTCCCCTCGCCGTCCGTGCCGCCGCTCACGGCGAGCGCGCGCCCCCTAATTTCCTCTCTCTCCACTCGCCGTGCCCACCTCGGCACCGCCGCCGGCGCCGATCGAGTACCACAGAACCACGCCCATCTCTCCGGCTCTTCCACTCTCCCAACCGCTCGTCTCTGCCCCGGACGTTGTCGGACGTCCAGCCTCCACCAAAAGCCCCTTCTGCCGAGACCGTAGCCAGGAACCCACCGTCCGCCTCTTCGATCTCTTCCGGCAAGACTCGCTGCCCTAGCCTACGCCCCTGAGCGCCCTCCGCTCACCGCCTATCTCTCCTCCGACCGGCCCCTTTCCCCTCTCTCTCGCTCCGATCCCTCACTTCTCTCTCTCTTTTCTCTGACTCATCCTCTCTCTCTCCTCTTCGTCTTAGGACCTCGGTGGAAGAAGGAAACCATAGCAGTGGTTTTAAATTGGATGAGTTTTAATTTTTTTTCTTTTTTTTGTTTTGTTGTTGTTGTTTTCTTTGTTTTGTTTTTTTTTGTGTCTTCTCCAGTTACTGTTTTCATTATTATTATTATTATTATTTAATTATTTACTATTATTATTATTTTTAGTACAAATTTTTATTACTGTAGGTTCTAAAGTATTATTATTATTTTGATTATTATTTCTATTATTATAATTACTAATGTTGTTACAGTATTTTTGTTGTTAATCGATATTTTTAGGAAGATCAACTACAAAAAGTTTTTTTATTTTTATTATTACTATTATCCAGTTTCTATGTATAATGGGGAAGAAGCTGTATTTTTACTGATTCAATATAATTATTATTCTCATTATTTTTATCATAGTTACTAATATTAGTATTATTATTTTATTTAGTTTGGGATTCTCTTCACTCTAAGGAAGGAGGGAAGAGTACAGTTAAGTCTGTACTCACGTTTTCTTGGCTTATTCATAATTTATATTAAGTTTATGATTTATTATCTTTATTATTTTTATGCACCCATATATTCACATTACGAAGTTTATAATAAACATTTTATACAAGTAAATGCATTAGTAATTTAAATTATATTTGTGATAATAATATTATATTGTAAGAATATATTAATTATGAGAATATATTAATATTTCATAGTTTGGACATAAATATGATTTGACAAAATTTGTTGTAGCCTTAAGGCACTTAATTTGCTAGATTTCTTCAAATATATATTATCTCAAAGATAGTTTACTATAAAATATTTTATCAAGTATTATAAATAGTTTTCTAAAAATAGAATATATATTATTATTATTTTCTTTTGAATTATCCTCAAGTCCATGACTAAGCCCATTACTCATATTTCCACACCAATTCTAGACTACCTTATGTCATTCCTAACTGAAATTTACCCTTCTGGACTCAATGACACGATCCATGCCGTCATCAGAGGTCACCTTGCATAGTTGTTACACCAAAGTTGCAGATCATGCCACCTTGATCATCGCAGCACACCAGGCGTCCTACCAGGCAAGACACCTTGCCATTTGCTGTTTAATTATTTTAGCTCATATTTCATGCATGTCTATTATTTTTTTATGCAAAATAAACTGTGATACATAGCATAACTGTTAGAACTTACTGTTCATTTATTTTCCTGCTATGTATTATTTTTCTCACATTAAACCTAGATTTAAGGGACCACCTTTTGTGTTGCATTTATTGGCCTTGACACGTTGTAACACGAGGTTGTGTGTCGCATGCAGAACACGAAAGTACGTGATTGGCTGGCCACCAGTACGTACAAGCCGTACGATAGGAATAACCGCTAATAGAGGTTGCATGCTAGTTTGACTTAGCGGTTATAGAGGATAATATTGTGGATACAACATAATAGGCATTGGGCGGAGAGGACAATTCCTTAGCGTATGGGCTTCGATGCACTTCCCTTGTGACCCGGACTCTCCGCTGGAGATACGGGGTTGATGACCCATGCTCTTCCTGCTGGGGCCTCTGGTGCCCAAGAGGGGACTATGCCGATCCTATTTAGCCAGGGCCCATGCGTAGGAAGGATTGTTCTTAAATACATTTCACTTAGAATGGTAGGCTACCCTATCCGTTAGGTACGAGTACTTTTGGTTTGGGTACTTGTATCTGACCGTGACTTGGAATAATAACTTGTCGCGGATTAGTTCGTCATATTTTGTCCTTGTTTGGTTGTAGGTGTGACTTACTACTTCGATGAGAAGGTATTGAACCTTGTTGGGGTCCGGATACCATATCGGATTCTTAGCATGGGAAGATACGTCACCGTGAATTAGTTTACCATCTCCTGTCCTTGTTTGGTTGGGGGGATGGTACGCTCGTTCAGTAGGTGCGTATTGGACCATGTTATAAATTCGATTTACTTATTTATTGAGCAATATTTATTCAGTATATATGGCATGCTATTATGTGTCTTGTTACGTCCCTCTGAGGACCTGGTTGTCTTGCCAGGTGTGTGCTATTGTCTTTCGCAGGTGTTCTAGCTCTAGCCGTGATCTTCGCTATTTCTTCGAGGATGATTGCATTTGGATCGTCTTCGCTTCGCTCGCCACTCATTTCATTTTCTATGTACTTTTCTTTATTTTGTTGGTAGTAGATTTGTCTCCGCCCAACATATTGTATCAAGACAATTCTTTCTCATTATATGACATCTTTATGTCATTTATTTTGTGTGGATGAGATTAGTTGTGGTTTTACTGCATTTTACAGCTTATGTATGTATACGAGGCTTCCATATATTGGAGTATACTTCATATGAATACAGCTGGCATGTCTACGTTCCTAGTCCTACGTATTTTGGGACTGGGGCGTTACATATTTTTGTGGTGGCCCATGCAGGTCAAAATAAATTGTTTGGTTACTTTACCGTACCAAGCAAGCCTGTGTATAGGATTAGAAGTCTAGGACCTCATCCACATACTTGACCTCTTTCCTTGATTTTATCTACCGTATGACTCATCAATTGCATCTTGCTTGCTTCCTTCCATCCCTATTCTTATCTTCCCTTCGTGCTTGCTAGAGATTGACCCTACTAGTTAGTTGTCCCAAAACACCATTAGTTTAATTCTTTAAGTTGGGTAGACTACCTTATGACCTAGCAACCCCTTTGACTAGTGACCTATATAGCAAGCCTATTTAGATCCTAGAATCTAGAGGACCTAACCCGTCTAGCCAACCAAGGGTTTGGACAAGAAGACTATAGGATAATTGTATGACTTAGAATCATTCTACCTTCTTTTAATCCAAATCTCTCGTGCCTATGTTTTTACCACTTTGACTAATGTTGCAACTATAATCTAGTTTTGCAAACTCATCCATTATCGAGTTTGTTCATGACTTATGCTATTGAGCGGCCGCTCACTAACATATTGTCTAATCAGAACCGGTGCATGATGGTCTGATCAACCGAGTGCACTTTGGTTCGCTTTGTCTATTATTCTACGTGGATGGGGACATAATTAAACTTGGCCCTTACAATCCCATCCACGACTGCCTTGACAATTCCTTTGAAATTATTCGGCCGCCTTTGAATCACATATTCGTATTCGATAACGCCTTCTTCGAACTCTAGCTTGCTTTCGCCTTCACCTATTTTAGAAGGACGAATGCGTTATACTAGAACTTCCTCCAGCCTTCCGATCAGCTATGACTATTCTCACTCGATGTCGCTATATCTTCATTCTAAACTACTCGACCCTATCAAAGACCCTCTAATTGCTTAATTAAAGCGAATCTAATTCGTTCTTTTAATCGTGACCCTCATTCATTACCCGTGATCATACCGTATTATTTTTCTATAATCTAAATCGCGATTCTTACGGCATGATTTTGTTATCGATTGTTCCCCATCGATACCCCCTTGTCTTCTCACCCCTACTAATTCTTAATTTCGAGGACAAAATTCTTTTAAGTTGGGTAGGATGTAAAACCCCTAAATTTCTACTATATATTTTTTTTAATTTGGTATTGATTTAAAATTTTGTATTGTACGTCGCGTAGTCGTATTATACGTCGCGCACGACCTTTTATTTCCTTTTTCGAATTTGCTCGACGAGTGCGAATATGTGCGAGCGTACATATTTTTGAAAAATAATTATTTTTTTATTTTTTATTTTCTTACACTTTCAAAATATTATATAGAATTATTATTCTTGCCATAAAAAGTCTATTGTTTTTAGCAGTTATTAATAATAAAATCCTTGTGCAAAAATATTTATTTCATAAATATTTATTTATTTTAAATAAAAATATATTTTTGAAATTATTTAATATTAATATTTTATTATTCAAAAAAATTTATTATTCAAAAAGATTTATTATTTTCGAAATTATTAATATTGGTGTTTTTGGAAAACATATTTTCGAAATATTTGTAACGATTTAAATTTTGATTTGATTCCGTGTATACATTTAAATAGTAACTAAATATCTATGTTTGAAATTGATTTGATTTTTTTAAAAGGATTTAATTAGATTTAATTAGATTAGTACTTGAATTTAGATTTGATTTTATTGGATTAATTTAATAATTATCTATTGGGTTTTAAATCTATTCCTAAGCCTATCCAAAGTGGGAATTCCCACATCCTATAAATAGGCAGGTACTCCTCCACATTATTCATCCACAAATTCCTCCACACAAATATTCCACAACCCAATGGTGCGTGCCTCGTGTCCGTGTTCCCCGTCCAGTTCTTATTCCAATTTTTACAAATATATTTTTCCTCCCCGTGTCGGACACACCCCGACACCAACAAATTCTTAAATCTAATCCCTAGTCTAAACCACGTCCCCACTCGCGCCATCATCGGCCTTCATCACCATCTACCCCTCTACAGCCGCCCGAACCCGGCCTGCTCCGACCAACCTCCGCAACCACCCCAATCGACGTCCCCTGCCAACACCCCACACGCACACCGTGGCGCACCCGCACCCAGCACCATCACCCACGACATCGCCACCACCACAGCCATCCACCGCCATCACCATCGTCGGCCCCGTACCACCACCGGCAACAACACCTAATCCCGGTTCCCTCCTCGACCCACTCCAGCAATCACACACCCAGAAAATTTATCAAAATAAAAACCCTTACCTCGCCAGAGCTCCTCCGCGCGCCGAGCCTTCGCCGAACGCCGCCAGTGAGCCCGAGCTCCTGCCACCGCCGGAGGCGAGCATCCTCCGCGAGCAGCCACCCTGACCGCCGTGGCCGCGCGCCTCCGGCAACGCCGCCCCTAGCCACCGCTCCGTTCTCCGAAACCCCGCTCTCCGAAACCCCGCTCTCCCCTCGCCGTCCGCGCCGCCGCTCACGGCGAGCGCGTGCCCCCTAATTTCCTCTCTCTCCACTCGCCGCGCCCACCTCGGCACCGCCGTCGGCGTCGATCGAGTACCACAGAACCACGCCCATCTCTCCGGCTCTTCCACTCTCCCAACCGCTCGTCTCTGCCCCGGACGTTGTCGGACGTCCAGCCTCCACCAAAAGCCCCTTCCGCCGAGACCATAGCCAGGAACCCGCCGTCCGCCTCTTCGATCTCTTCTGGCAAGACTCGCCGCCCTAGCCTCCGCCCCTGAGCGCCCTCCGCTCACCGCCTATCTCTCCCCCGACCGGCCCCTTTCCCCTCTCTCTCGCTCCGATCCCTCACTTCTCTCTCTCTTTTCTCTGACTTATCCTCTCTCTCTCCTCTTCGGCTTAGGACCTCAGTGGAAGAAGGAAACCACAGCAGTGGTTTTAAATTGGATGAGTTTTAATTTTTTTTTCTTTTTTTTTGTTTTGTTGTTGTTTTTTTCTTTGTTTTGTTTTTTTTGTGTCTTCTCCAGTTACTGTTTTCATTATTATTATTATTATTTAACTATTTACTATTATTATTATTTTTAGTACAAATTTTTATTACTGTAGGTTCTAAAGTATTATTATTATTTTGATTATTATTTCTATTATTATAATTACTAATGTTGTTACAGTATTTTTGTTGTTAATCAGTATTTTTAGGAAGATCAACTACAAAAAGTTTTTTTTATTTTTATTATTACTATTATCCAGTTTCTATGTATAATGGGGAAGAAGCTGTATTTTTACTGATTTAATATAATTATTATTCTTATTATTTTTATCATAGTTACTAATATTAGTATTATTATTTTATTTAGTTTGGGATGCTCTTCACTCTAAGGAAGGAGGGAAGAGTACAGTTGAGTCTGTACTCACGTTTTCTTGGCTTATTCATAATTCATATTAAGTTTATGATTTATTATCTTTATTATTTTTATGCACCCATATATTCACATTACGAAGTTTATAATAAACATTTTATACAAGTAAATGCATTAGTAATTTAAATTATATTTGTGATAATAATATTATATTGTAAGAATATATTAATTATGAGAATATATTAATATTTCATAGTTTGGACATAAATATGATTTGACAAAATTTGTTGTAGCCTTAAGGCACTTAATTTGCAAGATTTCTTCAAATATATATTATCTCAAAGATAGTTTACTATAAAATATTTTATCAAGTATTATAAATAGTTTTCTAAAAATAGAATATATATTATTATTATTTTCTTTTGAATTATCCTAAAGTCCATGACTAAGCCCATTACTCCTATTCCCTCACAAATTCTAGACTACCTTATGTTATTCCTAACTGAAATTTACCCTTCTGGACTCAATGACACGATCCATGCCGCCATCAGAGGTCACCTTGCATAGTTGTTACACCAAAGTTGTAGATCGTGCCACATTGATCATCGCAGCACACCAGGCGTCCTACCAGGCAAGACACTTTGCCATTTGCTGTTTAATTATTTTAGCTCATATTTCATGCATGTCTATTATTTTCTTTATGCAAAATAAACTGTGATACATAGCATAACTGTTAGAACTTACTGTTCATTTATTTTCCTGCTATGTATTATTTTTCTCACATTAAACCTAGATTTAAGGGACCACCTTGTGTGTTGCATTCATTGGCCTTGACTTGTTGTAACACGAGGTTGTGTGTCGCATATAGAACACGGAAGTACGTGATTGGCTGGCCACCAGTACGTACAAGCCGTGCGATAGGAATAACCGCTAATAGAAGTTGCATGCTAGTTTGACTTAGCGGTTATAGAGGATAATGTTGTGGATACAACATAATAGGCATTGGGCGGGGAGGATAATTCCTTAGCGTATGGGCTTCGATGCACTTCCCTTGTGACCCGAACTCTCCGCTGGAGATACGGGGTTAATGACCCATGCTCTTCCTGCTGGGGCCTCTGGTGCCCAAGAGGGGACTATGCCGATCCTATTCAGCCAGGGCCCATGCGTAGGAAGGATTGTTCTTAACCATATTTCACTTAGAATGGTAGGCTACCCTATCCGTTAGGTACGAGTACTTTTGGTTTGGATACTTGTATCTGACCGTGACTTGGAACAATAACTTGTCGTGGATTAGTTCGTCACATCTTGTCCTTGTTTGGTTGTAGGTGTGACTTACTACTTCGATGAGAAGGTATTGAACCTTGTTGGGGTCCGGATACCATATCGGATTCTTATCCTGGGAAGATACGTCGCCGTGAATTAGTTTACTATCTCCTGTCCTTGTTTGGTTGGGGGGATGGTACGCTCGTTCAGTAGGTACGTATTGGAACATATTATAAATTCGATTTACTTATTTATTGAGCAATATTTATTCAGTTTATATGGCATGCTATTATGTGTCTTGTTACGTCCCTCTGAGGACCTGGTTGTCTTGCCAGGTGTGTGCTATTGTCTTTTGCAGGTGTTCTAGCTCTAGCTGTGATCTTCGCTATTTCTTCGAAGATGATTGCATTTGGATCGTCTTCGCTTCGCTCGCCACTCATTTCATTTTCTATGTACTTTTCTTTATTTTGTTGGTAGTGGATTTGTCTCCGTCCAACATATTGTATCAAGACAATTCTTTCTCATTATATGACATCTTTATTTCATTTATTTTGTGTGGATGAGATTAGTTATGATTTTACTGCATTTTACAGCTTATGTATTTATACGAGGCTTCCATATATTAGAGTATACTTCGTATGAATACAGCTGGCATGTCTACGTTCCTAGTCCTACGTATTTTGGGACTGGGGCGTTACATAATCACTACAAGAAAAAAAGCTTTTTTTGACGGTGATTCCCCGTCAAGAAATGGGTATCTTGACGGTTGCGGATCCTTCAAGTAGGCCAGAGTCAAGAAAAGACCCTCCCCTTTTCTTGACGGTCGTTGACATGGCTTTTCTTGACGGTTTTGTTCGTCATATGAAATAATTTTCTTGACTATTTTTAGCCGCCAAGATAGCAGTTTTTAGAAACTGTCAATGTAGGCAAAAACTTTTCTCGACTCCGGCCTAGATGACGGCTATTAGCCGTCAAAAAAAAAGCCCTCTTGCAGCAGGATTGAGTTAATTGTTGACGTTTTTTAACCGTCAAGAGAAACTAAATTTTGTATAGCCAAAATTCCATTTATAATTATATATTATGAATCCAACACACATAATATCAATAATCGGGAAGATATACACACATCAAATAACTATAAAACCTAATTTTTATATTAATAAACTTATACTCTTCATACACCACAAACTTTCAACACACGTCCAATCACAAACATCCAACACTTGTCCAACCACAAATATATCCAACCAAAGTATGTAGTTTCCATACATCTTAAACATCCAAAACTGATAATTATACAAATAAAACAAAAATAGGTAGCAAACCCAGCCGGAGCACCTCCCTCCCATATTCACAGCACCTTCATTTTCCATTTAGTTCCTGAAAGAAGAAGAGAAATATATTTTATCATTTATGTGCACATGTTTGTATAAATTGATAACTGAGAACAAAATGAAATGATTTAATTCGTATGTGTGTTTGTACAAACTGATATAAACTGTATCAGAGAACAACATGTTTAAATTTTTTTAGCATGTATGAATTGTATCAATGAACAAATTAAAAACTGAGGTATCCAAATGTTACAAGCCATCAATCATGAAGAAGCATGCATGTATTTGTTTAAAAAAGAAACTAGTATTCTGCATTAGTGCACAATGACTACAAATAGGCTAGAGAGAACAAAAAAGAAGATATCATTCTATACCCGTTCTCAGAACCAGACTTTGTTTCATCATGCAGAATATCCCCAGCACTGAGATGAGTAAACCCATAGTGTTGAACAATATTTGCACATTGAGTTCCCTTTCCACTGCAAGGCCCTCCTGAACATATTCAGACATGGATTCAGAATCAGTTGTAAAGATATGCTTGTTGAGGAAAATAAATTGAGAGGAGAATAGCAGAAAATAATTTAGACAAGAATCACTACTCTTCAATTTAATATTCCTTTGGTGGTGATGTGATTGGCTCAAAATTGTTATAAAAAAACTAACATCATAAGTACAATAAAATGTTACATGTAATCCATAAAATAAATTTAGCTCATGTACATCTAATAACTAATAAATTCTAACATGTTTACTGCTATCACACTAACGAGTATTACAATAGAGGGCAGTATGCCATATAGAGAAATCATACACTAGAGTATTACAATAGAGAGCAGCTTATGTCTTATTTGAACTTGAAGATAAAGCACAGAGAAATCATACACCAGAGTATTACAATAGAGAGCAATATGCCATATAGAGGCCTGTGTATATGGGTAAAAAAGAAACACATTAATAATTAAGAATGGTTAAGAGACAATGAATTTTCATGCAACATGTCAGTACTTGGCAGTTTGGAACATCAATAGAAAAAGTGGTAAAGAATGTTCCATGCAAAGTAAATGTAAGTGAGGAGTGTTTTGCTGATTATAATTCTTGACTGAGGAGTGTTTGCACTTTCTTTATAATTCTTGACTGAGGAGTGTTTGCACTTTCTTTATAATTCTTGACTGAGGAGTGTTTTGCTAATTATATATGGCTTGGATGGAGAAAATGTGAGTACATCAAGATGCCTTTCTTGTTCTGAATGTTTTTGCCCTTTCACTTGCCAATCAAACTTCTATTTTTTGATGGCAATTCTTTTTTTTTTGATGGCAAACTGATACATTGCTTATATAATGCCGGTGAACATAACTCGAGGGAACATGAAGATTAACTCAGGGGCATATGAAGATGCTTTAGCTATGATGAACAAATATTATACATCTTTACTTGTGGTTACTCTTTAGAATTTGGTTGAGTATGACTGGACATCTAGATTTGGTTTGGTTGAATACACTATGGGTTACCTCTAGTTTTCTAATTTCTTTGGTTGAATACACTATGGGTTACACTATGGACATTAGAATCCCTTGTCCAATTCCCAAATTCACGTTACCATCTTTGTAAATTGAACTGATTCATGATGAGCCAATTCAAATTAAACAAAGGTCCTTGGTGTATCCTTCAAAGAATGATTTGATCAGTTCTGAATCAATCTTATTGCTCCTGAACGTGCATTATTTTTGCTTGAAGTCCAGATCTCTTGCTGTACACTTTTTCTTTTTTTTCCATTAATACAGCCCCTTTAAAATTGAATCAGTTGTATATTAATTTGGGGTAGGGCTGTTAAAGGATTTGGCTTTGGGAGGATTGATGTAAAATCTGAACCAGAACATGAGATATTTTAGGTACAACTCCGTACCTGAAACCTGACCTGAACAACTTTCGGGTTTTGGTTTTTATCATCCCGACCTGACTTGGTAAAATTATTAACATCTATTCTCCCATGTATATGGTGAGAATTCCAGCCTCAACTAGCCATAGACTAACTCATGTACATGTATAAAGAAACATTTATGTTTTTATCAGAAAACCCAAACCATACCTGAATTTTCTTTCGGGTTTCACATGTACTTGAACCCAACCGAAATACATTCAGGTTTGAATTTTAATATCCAAACCTTTTAGTCATACCATCGAAGAGAAATGATGGGAAGCTACAGCTAAAATAATCGACATAAAAATACTTTGTTGGACGAATGGGATCACGGGTGTTGCTCCGCCCCTCCGAAAATCGTGGGTGTTGTTCCGCCCCCAATAATAACCAATAGAAACCCTAGAAATTTGGGGGAGACGAACCTCGAGTTTCAGGACAGCGACAGAGTCGACGACGTCATTGATGCCGACGAATATGTCGAGCGCATCCTTTGGAGGCATCCGCCATTTTCCCCTTCTTGGCCGAGGCTCCGGCGCCGTTCACGATCTTGGGACGCTTGGCCTCGGCATCGCTGAAGAGCTTCGTTGCGATCTCCTGCGCCCGCTACTTCGCGAGCTCAATCCCGTCGGGAGGCGACATAACACTGTTGTAGGACGAAGAGAATTGTCCACCATTAGAGAGGGGGAAAGAGATCAGATTGAAACCCTAGATGAAACCCTAGAAGATTAGGGAGAGGGAAAACTAGGGTTAAAGTTTCTCTCTTAGGGAGGAGAAAGAAGAGCTGTAGGAGACTCTTTAGAGGAGAGGAGAGGGGGCTCTCTCTTTCAAGGAGGAGAGGGTGAGGGAGAGGAGGAGAAAGGAAGGGGGATCGAGGGAAAGTTTGCTGGATTTCTCAATTAAAAAGAACCAAAACCGTCAACAAATATAAAAGTATTAAAAAAATTACTAAAATGGCAACTGAAATAATCCCGCCAAGTTTTTTGCACATACATTTGTTGACGGTTATCACCAAAACGTCAATAAATAAATTGATGTTTCTTGACGGATCATCTAAAACCGTCAACTATTATACTATAAAATTGCTAAACCAACACAAAATGTGGCCTCTCTTGACGTAAGCCTAAACCCGTCAAGATAACCACTATTTTTTACGGTTTTGACGACTGTCAACTTATAAACCGTCAAGAATCGTCATTTTTCTTGTAGTGAATGTTCTTTGCAATATTAAAATGTCAATGTTCTAGATATGTCATAATATTATAGTTGAAAAGAGTCTAGAATGATCCGTAGCAATATTTTAATAAGTGTGTAGAGTCTTCCAATAGTCCAATAAATAGGGGTGCTCTCCACTCATTTTGTAACTAGCAAACATTACAAGCTTAGTGTTGTTATAAAGTTTGTTTTTTAACATATCACCTTTTCTACCTAATTATTCTATCTATATTCTCTCTAAATTAGTTTTTTCTAACTAGTTGGCCTACAATAATTCTAAAAGTGGAATCAATGCAAGGCGATTCGAGGTCAAATATGGAAAGATATAAGACTTCTTTTCAAGTTTTCATTCTCAACAAGAGCAACTATGTCAACTGAAGCATTAAGATGAATGCTCTTCTAGGAGCACAAGATGTAGGAGAGGTTATCAAAAATACTATATTCAGCCAAAAAAATGAGGATTTTCATTATCTCAACCTCAAAAGAAGATGTTGAAATCTTCATGATGTATTTTGTTGATCTCAAGTTTGGAGGAAATTGGGGCAAGTTTTAGCTCCATAATCAGATTCTCGACCTTCACTACGCATTTTTCAGTGTAGGCAGTATATATATCGTAACTTATTGCGGGTATACCATCTAATATTATTTTCCACTGATCGAGACTTGCTATTTTTTCGATATACTACCGTATACGGTCGACATACCGCTCTGATACCCAACTTTGTATGTTTAAAATTTTTCCTCATTTTGTTGATTCTTTTATGCTTCCTACTTGGAATGTCTATTGCTCATGCATGATTTCTTATGATTGTCGATTTCCTAGAGTGCTTCAGGTAGTACCCGTGCCTAGAGTACGAGGGTATCCCTATTACACAATGATTTCCTATCACGTGCTAGAGCACCTTTTCTTGATTGTATTGCACTACTTGTCATGTCCTACTTCGTTGTAGCAACGTAGTTTGCTATCCTATCATGTCACAATATTAATTTTATCCTAATTTATGTTTTGGCTCGTTGTAGCGCACTTTTGACCTAGTATTGACTGTTGGACTGTAGTCGTGACCGTAACTTGGGTATCAGACTACTATGATATACGTAGTTGGCCTAGCTCTATTTTCGCTCTCTCGTATTCTGGTTCTGGGATGGACAATACAATCAAAGATGACCAAAGATATGACATAGAAGTTGCAATGGTTTCGATGCATATATTTCATTTTTGTTTTAGTGTACATTTTACGAATGTGTTGGGGTTTGCAAATGAATTGTAGGTATTGCAAAGAAAATACCAAGATATTGTGAACACGATGTCTTTGGTTAAGGTATGTAAGCAACGATTGCAGATGATGAGGGAAGACAGACGTGATTCGTTGCTTGATGAAGTTTCTTTCTTTTGTAAGAGACATGAAATTGATGTGCCTAACATGAATGATGCATTCTTTACTTCAACAACAACAAAAAAATCACGACATAAAGCTTATAAAAAGATAAATTTTATTTGCATCTTTATCGGGTTGAGTTATTTTATGAAGTCATCGATATGCAACTTCAAGAGCTAAATGGTTGCTTCAAAACAAATACCGAGTTACTTCTTCTTGTAGCATGCATATGCCCCAATGATGTATTCATTGCATTTGACAAGCAGAAATTAGTTTGCCTTGCCCAATTTTACCCACATGATTTTTCTGCCTAGCAACTTATTGAACTTGATAATCAACTTGAGGCATACAATCTTGATTTGCGCTTTAGTCTGAGCTTTAAAGGATTGAAAAGAATCGCTTCTTTTGAAAAAAAAAAAAGGTCGAGTAGAAGAATAATATGGTTTACACGGTGGTGTATATGCTTGTGAACTTGACACTAATCATGGAAAGGGCATGTTATGCTATGAATCTCACAAAGACTTCAATCCGCAGTCAGATGGTAGATCAATGGATGAACGATAGCATAATTATATACATTGAGAAAGGTATTTTTGATGGTATAAAAAATAATGTTATTTTGCAATGTTTCCAAAATATAATAAGTATGATTAATATAATACCAAGCTTATATTTTATGTTTTTTTAATCTTTTTGTTAGTGTTCAATCCCGTACACAGTCATAATCCTGACTCCGCCCTGGTTGGGCCGAGTGAGATTTGGACCTTGGTGGCCTGCTTGCTTGGGCCTTGTTTTGTTTAAAATGTTTATTTTTTATTACAACCACATACTTAATGTTGAGAGGCTCGAACTCTGTCAGCTCCGTCGGTATTCGTACCAACTTTCTACATGAACTACAAACTCTGGACTCTTTCTAATGTTCATTACTTGCGATGGAAGAAAATTCCAAAAGGAGCCACCAAACGCTTCTGCATAGGGACGTCGTCTCTCGTGTGGTGTGGGGGACTCGCACTGCATGCATGCATGGCATGGCCAAAAGAAACGCTTCAATGTGTGGTGTGGAGAGCTTCATGTAACTAACCTTTTGTACTGTCCTTCAGTTTGTCTGGTTGTTCGACTCATTTTTTTTTTCTTTTTGAATAAGAACTTGATGGACGAGTAGAAATAGAACCAGGAGGCTTATCCCCTTGTCAGACACAAAAAGCCCTTTGTAAGCTGTAGTTCTGGCTTCTGACAGAAGTAAGGAGTGAAGGAAGAAAATTCCAACAACAGTCGAAAGAAACGTTCGTGTGGTGTGGTGTGGTGTGGTGTGGTGTGGTGGACTCACACTGCATGCATGGTTGGTGAAATACGAACGTTTCAAAAGAGTCAAAAGTGAAACGCTTCTTCTGCAGCAGCTCTTTGAATGAATGAATGAATGGGTGGTCGGGAGAGCTCCCTGAAGCTTCTTGTACCTAACGACTTGTACTGTTGTTGGAAGCGTAGGCGTTATCCTATTTAGGAAGAAGTCGAGAAGGACGAGGAGAACAAGGAGTCGACCTTAACTTCGTTGCCAACCACAAATGCCAAATGGCAGTGGTCCAAAAGAAAAAAAAAAAACGAGGGAAGAAAATTCCAAAAGGAGCCACCAAACGCTTCTGCAGCTTTTGAATGAATTTGTGGTGTGGAGAGAGCTCTGAAGCTTCATGTACCTAACCATTTGTACTATCCTTCACTTTGTCAGGTTGTTCTTGCTAGCTGGATGTGAGTTTGGTTGAGTTCAGATTTAATTATTTTATTTACATTTTTTCCCAGATTAAATTAGAGGGAGTTTGGGTCTGTCATGTAACTCCCAGCTCCACCTGTTTAAACCTAGCTAGGAAATAGGTGGTCGCTCACTCTGACCGGACAAGTTCTGCTTGAGGGTGACACGACTCCAAACCCAAAGTAATCAAAATGGGAGCCAACATGTTATAAGTGGAGTTGCAAAAAGCTTTAATTTTAGTAAACAAAAAATATTGTACTAAACTTGTCATAAATTGTAGAATTTAACAACAGAGCAGTGCTCTCTCTACAAGAAGTTATCAAATTGTTGCGCTGAATATGACATGGAATTTGTGCTGGATGCATTATTGTGGATCGACTGACAACAAAGTTCCCATATGTAAGTTCGACTGCATGTACCAATGACAACGATAGTCATCAAGTTTGACAGTGGACATGGGTGGCTAGCTCGTACATGTAGATGACGTTAATCGAACTCGAGTCCTGTAGGAAAGTCTCAAACAGAAAATTTCAAATATAGGAGAAAAAAGTTTATCTAATTTGCACAGAAGAGAACAATTTGTATATATATATATATACAAAATATATATACAAAAAAAAAAAAAAAAAAAAAAAAAAAATATATATATATATATATATATATATATATATATATATATATATATATATATATATATAGGATATTTGTTATTAATACAAAAAATAGATAATACAAAACATACAAATTAATTTGTTCATAAATACATATATTTATTTATTTTTATATATTAATTGTATATGAATAATATAGATAATAACAAAATTTATTATTTAATATAAAATTATTATGTATAAAAAATATTAACTAATATATTTTTTTATTATCCATATATAGATAATAACAAAATAACAAATATATTAAACTAAACTAAAAGATTAAGCAAAATCAAACTAAAATATAAATCAAACCTAACTAAAACAAACCAAACAAAAAAACTAAAAAAAAGAGAAAAATGATTGAGAATGTGTTTGGCGCCAGTGTTACTGGAGCCTCATTTTTTTTATTTTTCTTTTTGTCTGGTGCCAGTTGCACTGGCGCCTCATTTTATAATATTTTTTGTCTGGCCCCACAAATTCCCTTTTTTTGTAAATATCCTAAAATTGTCCAGTTCTGTGCAAATTTGATAAATTTCTTCGCCATATATAAAATTTTCTGCTTTTCAAACACTCAATGACAACACGAATTGTGAGCGAAGAGGATGTGTTGCACTGCTTTTTTTAAGAAAATGTTATTGACAAAATCATTTTTTAGGAAAATAGACCTAGGATAAAGAAATTTTAAAAAATTTAACCCCACTACATTTTTCAGTCGGACTGACAAAATCTATGTATGCACATATTTTGTCAGACGTTTGGCTGAATTCAAACGACATTTAAATTTAGGTTGCGGTGGTTGGATGGCAATGGTTGGATGGTGGACTTGGGTTGCGATGGTTGGATGGTACGCTGATATATAGGGGGTTAGAAACTACTTGATTTCTACTAGACAGTCTGGCAAAATATGAACTCGCTCGCATATTGCGTAACTGACTCGAGAAATGTATTGGTATTTCCAAAAGTTTAAAACTCTTTCTTTCTCTGCCTATTTCTGGAAAGTTTCTTTTGGCCAAGAAAAAAATTTTTTGTGACACTAAGATGATGACGATATGAAGGCATTGTCTTCTTGATTAAATAACATAAAAAAGGTTTGGTAATGATAAAAGTTGAATATTTTGAAAATGATTTCTCTTTAACTCTCTTAAACTCAATTATAATTCAAACCATCAAGTCGATCTAAAAATATAGTCTTAATCTATAACACAGTTGACTATCAATTTTGTACTATTACAAGAGTCAGGGACGGAACTACATTATGGTATGGGGTGTGGCGGGTGTGTGTGTGGGAAAGGGTGTGGACTGGACTGGGTAAAAGCAGATGTGTTTTATGTTCTCCAGTATGCCCTATCACACTACTCAAATACAAAGGTATAACGACGTCCAAAGTTTTTGATGCATCGTTATTCCCATATAACGACAAACAAGCTAAAAAAATGGCTCGTTTGCAATATGTACTTGTCGCTGACAAAAGTGCTTTGCCAAGTCATTGTTGTCTCGACTACTAACTAGCGAGATAACAATGAGTTAACACCTACTACATAGCAACACAAAACTGACTCCCTTTACTTGGCAATGACCTAGTGACACCAAGGAATACGACTAATCAAAGATTTCCATTCGACGAGATCAGTGATGACATGGCGGTAACTTGGCAATTGACATGTTTCTATTGCTTCTTTTAGCGACAAACAACGTACATTTTCGTCGCTTGGTCATCACCATACATCTTTCGCTCGTCGTAACTGTATTAAAATTGTAAAAAAAATTGAAAGTATGTTAGAAATCTTGTACATACAAATATAATATGTCCAATATCGAATCTTTAGTGGCACAAAACGCTCACTAAAAATCCCAAAACACAATATATAGGACCCGACGGACCCTGCAATTGAATTCCTTTCCAATCTGTCCATTATGGCACAACACGCTCGCTAGAAATCCAAAATTTTTAAGAAACAAATTCATATTTCATACTCAGCACAACCTGTCATTAAATTCATGTACAATCAGACCTTAGTGACATAAAATGCTCACTGGAAAACCAAAAATAGAAAAACAAAAAAGGGTGATGTTTCTGACAAAGTATGGTATGACAAGGAACCATATGTCACGACCCGCTCCTGGATAACCGAGTACGAGTTCGTAGCCAAGCCCAGCCTACGCCACGGTATCGGCGGTAGAACACTATCTAGTACACGCAGTAAATCCTCCATATATACAAGTGATCACAGATACAAATCATACTCAGCAATAACATAAACCAAAGAAACAGAGTATTATAGATAATGAAATAATAATATCCAAATCCAATAACAGAGAGACTAAATCTAGAATAATAATATGGTCCGTCCGAAAACAAATCCGGTCCAACAATGGAAGTAAAACTAAAGCATAATAAAAGGTAAATCTAGATCCCTCCAAAGATCGATCATGGCTCCTGAGTCTCGGTACCAACAACGTTAGTACTACCCTCTGATGGTCCATAATAAGAAGTGTAGAGATACTCATCATCCTCACCTATACTGTCAACGATCCAGTCAGAAAAGGGACAAAGTACAACTATATTGTATTTAATCTTATTAGTAAAAAATAAGCTAGAACAATGAGAAATAATAACGATAAAGAACGTGTAAAGGACTAATAAAATCTGAACTATCTATGAGAAACAATAACTATGGACGAGTAAACCAATAAAAAATAATCATATAGATAAAGAACTTAACTATGATCATGAACAATGGAACAACTGTGTATGTGAAAAACCTTTCGATATGTGAATGACTGGTCTAATACGGCACATCATAGATGGATATCCACATTTTTGATATGGCTAACCCATACGTGAGGTGTATGACTTAGCTATCCACATTAAACATTAATTACGTTTTTCACGCACCTACCGAGTATTTTACCTCCTGACTCCTCACTAAACAAAAATAATGGTCAATGATACAATAAGCTAGCCTACCGTGTTACCATCCTGTCTCAATAGGATATCAAACAAGGAAATAATAAAGAAAGCGTTATAATGTACTAAAACATAATGCAATACTGTACTTGCCTGAACCATTGAACAAACCGTAATCACAAGTCAAGGATGAAAGGAAAGCCAAACTGGAAGCTATCAACCTATATCGCACCATCATACCACGAACCGTGCACGAAAGCCACAAGGCAATTCTAAGATTCTAATTCTAAAATTATAGAATAAGTGGCTAATGGGTTAACTTATCTATCAATATTTAATTCTAGAATAAATCAATTAAAAATCTAATTTAACCTAATAATAATCTAAAATATAATTCAAATAGACAGTTTTGACCATAGAAAGTCATATTTCTAATTTTGAAAACTATGGCACACAAATTGAGGCGTACCGTTGACTAACTAATCAAACGTTATGAACTCGAAATTTAGAAAATGTATCTTGGTAGATTTCAGTGCCACGAATGCATCAGAATCTACCATGCCGTAAAATCACAATTTGGTCAAAAGTTATCGCCGTTATGGCTAACCGTGACCAAATCGGTGATTTATCAATCAAATCTTAGTTCAACGTAATAAATAAAATATTAAAGAAAATTTTGAATTTTGGAAAAAATTTATGTCGAATATCATTGTTTAAGCTTTCCAAAACTTCAAACGGATCACAAATCGAAGTTCAGGATCTCCCGAAATCTCTAAAATCGTGCGATGTATCGAGTTTTGGACAACCGACAGTCAAATAAATCTCCAGAAATTCACAAACAAAAAATCAGTAAATAAATTATATTCTAAAAGCTGACCTCGAGATGATTCCAAAAAAAATGACACGCAAAAATGAGCTTGGGGATGTCCGCAATCGCTCCGTAAAGTTGCAAGTCTCGAAGGATCAAAGCTCTCCAAAATCGGCCAAAAGAATAGGGTTTTTGGAAAACAGTTTAACATATATATATATATATATATATATATATATATATATATATATATATATATATATATATATATATATATATATAGTTTGTTGGCCCTGGCAAATATATATATATATATATATATATATATATATATATATATATATATATATATATATATATATATATATATATATATAAAAAATATATATATATATATATATATATATATATATATATAAATATAGCAGCTAAGCCACGGCTACGCCACGAATCGCAATCCTAACGATCCCAACCAAATCAATCAACGACCAAATGGCTTCGCGGCTTGGGAAAGTCAGCTTAGCCGCTTTCCATATTAAGCCACTGCGCAGTCAGCTACCTACGCAGCTGGCAGCAAGGCCCGCCCTGCTTGGCCTAAGCAGCTGACATGTGGGCTCGGCAACGCTGACTAAGCACTAATTGGGTATTTGACTATGTAATTAATTCAGAAAATGATTTTAAATTTTTTTTAAATCCAATTAACTCCAAACAAATTCCTAAAAATCCTAAAAATTCTAGAAAATTACAGAAAATATTTCTAACCCTTTAGAGCCTAATTAAAAATATTGAGTCCGAAAATAACCCCAAATGACCCTACTGTAAATCCTGGAAGTCTCGAAAAATACTAAACCTTCATAAATTAAATCACTAACAATATCCAAAAAATTATAGAAAATATGAAATAGCTAAATTATACTTATATAAGCTATCTAGAGGCCATATGACCATAGTATGGTCATAGCTCCCCTATGAGGTTAGGCAGGCCCGTAATCATCATAAGAACTAATCGTAACCAAATAAAATTTAAAAAATTCCTAAATTTCTAATCTTGAACAGATGCCGCACCATAATACAGTCACCTTTCAATATTTGGTTGTAAGGCCTTCGTGCATGTAACGAACGATGAAATATCCAAACTTGAGCCAAAGATGAGGCAATACATCTTTGTTGGCTATGATCAAGATAAGTTTGGCTATAAACTCTACAACCAAATATAAAAAAAGATCTATAGAAGTAGGGACATGATATTCGCCGAAGATCAGACCATAACCAATACTCAGAATTTTGAGATGCCTTTAGAGGCTGAGAAATTGCCTGAGTTAGACTCATTTCCAGAGGACACTATAGAGGATCCAGCTATGGAGAGCCAATACATGGAGATGCTCTTAACCTTGATCATTAGCCTACTTGTGAGCATGACAAGGAGGCAATTCTTGAAGGGAATGAGGTTGTTGGTACACAAACAGCACCAAAGGTTCCATTGAGAATGAGCACTAGAGTGAGTCAACCATCTACAAGATGCTCACATGAGTATATGCTACTGACTGATGGGTGAGAGCTTGAAAGTTTTGCTGAGGCGATGGAAGACAAACACAGGCAGGAGTAGATGTAGGCCAAGAAGAATAGTTACTTATAGGCAAACTCCACTTATGAGCTGGCATAGTTCTAAAAGGGCAATAAGGCATTGCAGAACCGATAGCTTTTCGTTGGTCGTCAAGTTGAATACTACAGGAGGATCATCAGCATTGACCGCCACTAGCTTATGTTATTTTAGATATTCCACTAAAAATACTGTCATATAACACACGATCTCTACATGGGGATTAGCTATGCGCCTGATTGTATTAGCACATAGGGTCTTTTACTGCATACTACAGATCGAAGGCTGATGTCTATCTCGATCCATATTTGTCCAACCATTTTGCCCAATAATTCGGCTACAATTAATTATTTTTGAAGAATGCCAACCCGTGCCATAAGTATAAAGGCAACTTGTTTGATGGTGCCCGAGCGTGGAGGTATTGCAGCAGGGATTGCACTAGCACCCAATTCTTTATGCTAAAGGAAAGTGGAGACCCTCATCTTGTATGTCGCCATAAAATTCTATTGCTCGATAAACTCTTTCTCAACTGAATATGATAGTGAAACGAGATCGCTCAAGCTCGAAGACTGTCACGACCCGATCCCAATAATCTGGGTCTAGTCGGATCATGCCCAGCCTGCACCGTTGTTGAGACGGCGACAGTAAGCTGTTCAGTAGCAGATAACCATACAACAACACTATACTTGTCACAACTTCAACTTCGGAAATAAACTTTATTTAAACTAAAATTTAAATACAATGAAATTTGTTCTGAAGGGAAATACAGAATTTTAAAAATGAAATAAACAATGCAGAATGGAAATCTATCTATCAGCCTCAGTTCCATCATCCTCCTGTGGGGACTCTGGCAGCCCGACCGGGTACAACTCAGGGTCGTAATAGCTGTTGTAACACAGCTCAGCATCATCCCCTAAAATATATCTCCAGTTAGGAGGGAGCAAAGTACAATTCATGCTAATTAAACAATTAAATAAGAAATAGAATCATGCAGTTCTAAACAGTTTTAAAAACAGGTTTGTTACAGTAGAAATCAGTGATTTGAACAAGTAATGACATATGACCGGCTTGGGTTTGTTACAGGAGGGATAATGGGTTTTTGTTACAGTAGTGGTCATAATCATTACGCTATTCTCCAGTTCCCAATAGTTACAGTACAGTACTCAGTGAGAGTTTCGTGTTTGAGTCGTGATTTAGACATGCATTAAAATGATTTAGTAAATAACTGTAACTAACATAAACTATACTTGCCTCAATGTAAAATGACTGGAGGGGAAGAAGACTCCGAGACGGGACGTTTAGAATTGTCCTCGAATTCCTACATTCGAGAGATAGACTCAACTGTCAGGTAAACCAACTTAGCTATGCTAGTTGTAATTCTATTTGCGTCCTAGTCCAGTTTTTAGTTATTTAATTAACTAAACACAGAAAAACGCGATTAATTGTGCGTTGATTTAATACGAGGGAAAACGATCAGTTTAACTTTTGAATTGGGGAAATACTCGTCATTTCCAGATTATTACGAAAACTTGGTAATTTTATAAAATATAATATAAAACTAATTTTCTTGCTTAGTGAGAAATATGTGACTTTTATTTAAATAAACTGGTCAATTTTAAGTGAGAAAAATAATAATTAATTTTATACGAAAAGTATCTTTTTAACCATTTTAATCGCTAATAAAAACACAAAAAACCAAAAAACGGCAGGAAACCTAAGCTATTACAGTCACAGACCAGCCAGCTGGGCTTATGCCCATTACAATTTATTTACATAAATTGAAATAAGAATAAACGGCCGTTAGTCCTAACTGAAAATAGAAATTAAATATAAACAAAATTAAATATTAAAATAATGATAAATAGCAAGTCTCAGATAATGGTCCGATCCTCATTTTTGGCTAATTGCCTCAACGTCCGGGCGGGGCCGGTATCGTTTGCACTTAGTCGGGTCCATTGACCGATACGGTCGTCACCCAAAAATAAATATCAAATAAATTTCGAAAATTATTTTAAATTTATTTTGAAAATAATTCGGGATTTACGGAAAAATTGTGCAGCATCTCCTCTGTTTTTGGTCAACCCAAAAACTGGGAAATTGTCGCCGATAATTCCTGCAAGTCCCAAACCAGGGAGAAACCCACATTTTATATATAAAACACATCCACAGCCAATCCACAGCGTAATCGGGACGACCCGAAATAGTTTTGGAAGTCCGATTCCAAATTCCACAAGTCACAGAACGTTTTCGAAAATTTCCGGAAACTAAAACATGCAAGAAAACCATTCCCGAAATATTCCGGGAATGCAAAACAACTCACGGGACCTTTCCGAAAGTCCCAAAAAAATACGACGTCGCTAATACCGAATTCCCAAAGGGAACCGGGGACCATTTCATCATCGACTAAGATAAATAAAATAGCAGAACAGGGGTTATACCTTGGGTTGCTCGGCTAGAGCTCTCAGATGATAAAATAGGAAGAAAATGATAATCCAGACGTTGTCGAAATAATGCTGGACCCAACGTCGTCGACGACGAACGTCAATGAACTCAGAAATAGGCACAGCAGAACCAATCCAGAGAACACTCGCCCAAATGGCAGCGAGTTCGGCCAGAAACAGCACCAAAGGGCGCTGCCGAGAACGGCTAGGGCACGCGGGATGCGCGCTGATAGGGAAGACGGGGCGCTAGGGGACGCGGCTCGAAGGGGTTCGCCGGAGTGGCGCAGAGGGGGAGCTCGGCGGCCGCGGGGAGAGGGCTCGCCGGAGATGGTAGCGCGCGAGGGAGGCAGTGCGGCCGGAGGGCTGGCGCGCGAGAGGCTCCGGTGGGGATGGCCGGAGTTAGGTGGAGGAGGGGGTTTGAAGTATTGTTCCAGAGAGTGAACCCACAGAGAGAGAGGGAGAATGGTGAGAGTTGTGAGGAGTTTTACTCTCTGTGAGTGGGGAGAGATGGACGAGTGGGTTGAATAAAAGGAGTTGGAACAAAAGTGAACGTTGGGGTCTGTGTGTTCGTTGTTGGAAAAGAGTGGATGAGGGAGAAAAATAGGGAGAGTAGGGTTGACTAAGAATGAGTAATGGGTAGTTGCTTACCAAATCATGTGGTGATGGGGTGCTGGTCCTACGGGACCAGCTGACCCAAAATAATATTTTTTTTATTTATTTTTAATAAGATCCAAGTCAAATAATCAGAATTGAGAAATAGGATAAAGGGTTGGGCTCGGGCCTGGGTCTAGGCTTGGGCTCGGGTCTGGGTCCGAAAATCAAAAGTCCAAGTTATTAATATTTTCGAAGTTCTTTTTCACCCAAAATTATTTAATAATAATAATATTAATAATAATTATAATAGTTTTAGAAAAATGCTACTAATAATCATACTAACTCTATTTAATAATTATTTACGAATAATGGGTTTCACAATCTTCCCTCCTTAGAAAATTTTGTCCTCGAAATTAAAGTAAGGTTAGGGATTACCTCAAGTCTCAAACAGGTACGGGTACTGCTCCCGCATCTGGTCTTCTCGCTCTCAGGTCGACTCGCCTGGTGAGTTGTGACGCCACATCACTCTGACAATTGGCGTCACGGTGTTCCTGGTCCTCTTTTCGTCTCGGTCCAAAATTGCCACTGGTTTCTCCGGCACTGTGAGGCTGGGTCCAATCTCCAGCTCTGAATGGTCCAAGATATGGCTCGGGTCTGGGATGTAGCGTCTCAGCTGCGAGACGTGGAAGACGTTGTGGACGCCTTCAAGACTTGGGGGTAGAGCCACCCGATAAGCCACTTCTCCAATCCTGCTAAGTACTTTAAATGGCCAATATACCTGGGGCTCAACTTTCCTGCTCTGCCGAAGCGGATTGTTCCTCTGGTAGGCGAGATCTTCACAAATACACTGTCGTCTGCTTCAAACTCCAAAGGCCGTCTGCTGCAATCGGCCCAATGCTTCTGTCTGTCTTGGGCTATCCGGAGCTTGTCTCTAATCATTCTCACCTTTTCTGCTGCTTCGTTCACCATCTCAGGTCCAAGCAACACTCGTTCTCCGACGTCGTCCCAGGCAAGAGGGGTACGGCAACGACGTCCATAGAGTGCCTCGAACGGTGTCATCCCGATGCTAGCTTGGTAGCTGTTGTTGTAAGAGAACTCTACCAAGTGCAAGTAGTCTTCCCAAGACCCTCCAAATTCCAGGACGCAGGATCTCAGCATATCTTCTAGCGTCTGGATGGTTCTCTCCAATTGCCCATCAGTCTGAGGGTGGTAGGCGGTGCTGAACTTCAGTTGGGTCCCCAAGCTGTCATGCAAACTCTTCCAAAAGTGAGATATAAACCTGGTATCTCTGTCAGATACGATACTTACCGGAACTCTATGAATCCGGTAGATGTGTCGCATGTACAGTGCTGCCAACTTCTCGGTGGATGAACCAACCTTGAAGGGGATAAAGTGAGCTGACTTCGTCAGTCAGTCCACTATAACCCAGATGGCATCCTTTCCTCCTTGGGATCGAGGCAGTTCCGATACAAAATCCATCGTAATGTGCTCCTATTTCCACTCTGGAATGTCAAGCGGCTGCAATAATCCTGCTGGTCTCTGCCTGCTAGCTTTAACTTGCTGACAAATTAAACGTCTAGCCACATACCTGGATACATCCTTCTTCATTCCGTACCACCATACCATAGTCCGCATATCCCGGTACATCTTGTTGGCTCCAGGGTGTATGGAATACTGCGACTGGTGCACTTTTTGTATCAGCTCGTTCCTCAGTTCACCAGTTGGTACGCAAAGTCTCGTACCATTCTTCAATGCTCCGTCGCTGGTGATTGAGAATCCTTCCAGTGTTCCTGCCAGCACTTGGTCTCTGAGTTTACAAAGCGTCTTGTCTTGAAATTGTGTCTCCTTGATCTTGTCCATAAGACTCGAATGCACTTGCAACTGCATCAATAATGGTTCAGTTCCTGGTACGATGACTTTCCTTCCAAGCTTCTTCATTTCCTCCTTGGGCAGTACAATTTCCAATCCAAGCTTCTCCATGTCCTCCAGCAAATGGCGTTCCTTGGTCAAGAACATCGCCATTGGGTATCGACTAAGTGCATCTGCAACAACATTAGCCTTACCCGGATGGTACTGCAGGTTGATATCAAAATCCTTCATTAGCTCCAGCCATCGTCTTTGTCTCATGTTCAGCTCCTTCTGAGTGAAAATATATTTCAGACTTTTGTGGTCCGTAAATATTTCCACTCGCTCTCCATACAGGTAGTGCTTCCATAGCTTCAAAGCAAATATCACCGCTGCTAGCTCCAACTCATGTGTGGGGTAGTTCTTCTCGTGAGTCCGCAATTGTCTAGATGCATAGGCAATCACTTTCCCGTATTGTTGAAGAATGCAGCCCAGTCCCTTTCCGGAAGCATCACTATAGATTGAGAAACCGCCAGTACCTGCGGGTAGCGCAAGTATCAGCGCAGTAGTGAGCCTCTTCTTCAGTTCCTCAAAAGCTGACTGGCACGCTTCAGACCATATGAACTCTTCATTCTTCCTGGTAAGCTTCGTCGTTGGCTCCGCAATCTTGGAGAAATCATTCACGAACTTCCGGTAGTAGCCAGCTAGTCCCAAAAAGCTCCTGATCTCTGCAACCGAGCTTGGTGCAGTCCACTTCTCAATAGCAGCTATCTTCTTTGGATCCACCGAAATTCCTTTTCCTGTGACAACATGGCCCAAAAATTCCACTTTGTCTAAAAAGAATTCTCATTTGGATAGCTTACCATAGAGCTTCTCCTTCCTCAAGGTACTCAGCACTTTCCTCAAGTGCTCTTCATGCTCTTCCTCCGTCTTCGAGTAGATCAGTATGTCATCGATAAAGACAACGACAAACTGATCCAGATATTCATGGAAAACCTTGTTCATGAGGTTCATGAATACCGCAGGAGCATTCGTCAGTCCAAACGACATGACCAAGATTTCAAATTGTCCATACTTGGTGTTGAACGCCGTCTTGGGAATACCCTCCTTCCTGACTTTGATTTGATGGTAGCCTGATCTGAGATCTATCTTTGAAAATACCTTGGCTCCGCTCAGTTGATCAAACAAATTGTCAATCCGGGGCAGGGGGTACTTGTTCTTGATGGTGATATTGTTCAGCGCCCGGTAGTCGATACACATCCACACAGTTCCATCCTTCTTGGGCACGAACAACACTGGTGCTCCCCAGGGTAAAGCCCCGTCTCTGATAAATCCTTACGACTTCAGCTCGTCGATCTGATCCTTCATCTCCTTAGCCTCCTTGGGGTTGACTCTGTAGCATCCTCGAGATATAGGGGAAGAGCCGGGTACTAGATCGATGGTGAATTCTACACCTCGATCTGGCGACAATCCTGGAAGATTATCTGGAAAGACATCTATAAATTCCGCAATGATAGGGTGAGGAGGCCCGGGTTCTTCGGTGATTGAGGAGTAGGAAATACTCTTCATATCTTCCGGAGCCCGAGAGATTACAAACTCCGGTTCTCCTGGTAGGCTGAAGATTACACAACCTCGGTGACAATCAATCAGCGCATGCTGTTCACTCAACCAGTCCATCCCTAGGACTACATCATAGTTGGGCAGGGGCATCACTAGTAAAGGTGTTGAAAACTGATGGCCAGAGATGGTTATGGGACAATTACAAGCCTCAGTGATGGGTATAGGTCTACCACCGGTCATAACCCTACTAATCACTTTGCTAAGTCCCGAATCTATATGGTGTGCAGATATAAACTTGGATGAAATAAAACTATGTGATGCACCCGAATCAAATAATGCTAGAGCAGGATGTAAAAACACATAAATGGAACCTGTGATAACATCTGCGATGGGTTCCTGCTCTGGCTCCTGCTCATCAGCTGCTAGGGCAAAAGCTCGCCCAGTCTTCTGCTGGTGCTGTCCAAATTATTGTTGCTGAGTAGGCAGGGGAGCTCTCTGCTGGTTGGTTCCGGGCCGGTAGCCTGACATGGGGCGGTCCTTCACTTGGTGGGTGGCAGACCCACAGACTAGACAGTGACCTAGCCTCTTCCTGCAGATGTTCGACTGGTGGCCCGGCCTCTTGCAATAGTTGCAGACAGGGATCTGCTTCTGGTGTGCCCTGTCATTGGTCCTCGTCTGTTGATGATGCTGCTGGTGGTGCGAGGGCCTGTTGTTGTTGTTGTTGGGCCTCTTCTGATTACCCTGGAAGTTGCTAGTTCAGGTACTCCCGCTTGGATCGAGAAGGCTGGCTCTTCTCCACGTCCTGAGCTCGAATCAGGATCCTCTCATAGGTCTTAGCGCCACCTGCGATCACAGGGGTACGAATTTCTTCTCGTAAGCCATACCTGAATCGCTCAGCATGATCCTTCGAGTCAGCTACCAGGTTATGGGCAAAGCGTCTTAGTCGGCCGAACTCTGCCGCATACTCGCTGACTGTCATGTTACCCTGTCTCAAGTTCTGGAATTGCCTCTCCATTTCCCGTATCTCCGATGTCGGGAAGAACTTCCTGCGGAACAGCTTCTTGAAGGTGTCCCAATCGAGCTGCTTGTCCTGGAGTCGGGGTTCATTCCGATACCAGATGCTCGCCATATTCTGTAGTTGGAGTCCTACAGCTTCCGCCTTGAGGTCCTCCGGAAGTTGAGTGACGCTCAGGAGACGCTCCATATGATCCAGCCATTCATCGGCGTAGATGATACCCTCGGTTCCTTTGAAGGGTCGAGGGTCTTGCTTCTTAAAGCTTTCAATATCTCCCACCTTCAAACAATAATACGCCTCTATTAAAAGAATGGTCTTAGAGATTAAAATCTTAGCTCCTGAATCATGCTTACCTTGGCAGGTCGTGGCCCTGATGAAGTGGTTCCTCCTCTCTCGAGGGCAGCCATGGCCACGTTGTGGACGTTCTCCATGCCCTCTCTCATAATCGCGGTCTGCTCGCGATGGGCTTCAGCTTGGGCAGCAGTCTGCTCTCTGTGGGCTTCTGCTTGAGCTCTCTGTGCTTCAAGCACTCCTTGTAGCATTCCCACTAGGTCAGTGGGATCCACCGGTACTGGTGGAGCAGCTGGTGCGGGTACTACCGCAGGGATCTGTGTCTCAGCCCGGGATTGTGTCGGTTCTGCCGTTTGTGCTGTGGAAGCGTAAACGGGCCGGGAAGCTGGTACAGCATGAGGACGGTCTGTCAGCTGCAAGGGAGGTGGGTCTCGGCGTGCTTGAGAAGGGGTGTGATCGGTTGATGACACCTCATCATCAGCAGGGCCGGATCTAGTAGTCTTTCCTTTGGCCATGATCTGGAAGGTTTAGAGTACATACATAAGCAAGGTATCCTACCAGTCTATAATCAAACAAAAATATTCATTTATATAATTCGGTTCTATGTCTTGACAAATCAATGTTCTAGTGTTCTAATTGTTTCTAGGTATGTTTTCCTAAGTTGTTGTAGGACCTGCATGGGCCACCACTGAAAACATGTCACGACCCGATCCCAATAATCTGGGTCTAGTCGGATCATGCCTAGCCTGCACCGTTGTTGAGAATGCGGCAGTAAGCTGTTCAGTAGCAGGTAACCATACAACGACACTATACTTGTCACAACTTCAACTTCGAAAATAAACTTTATTTAAACTGAAATTTAAATACAATGAAATTTGTTCTGAAGGGAAATACAGAATTTTGAAAATGAAATAAACAATGCAGAATGGAAATCTATCTATCAGCCTCAGTTCCATCGTCCTCCAGCGGGTACTCTGGCAGCACGACCGGGTACAACTCAGGGTCGTAATAGCTGTTGTAACACAGCTCAGCATCATCCCCTAAAATATATCTCCAGTTAGGAGAAAGCAAAGTACAATTCATGCTAATTAAATAGTTAAATAAGAAATAGAATCATGCAGTTCTAAATAGTTTTAAAAACAGGTTTGTTACAGTAGAAATCAGTGATTTGAACAGGTAATGACATATGACCGGCTTGGGTTTGTTATAGGAGGGATAATGGATTTTTGTTACAGTAGTGGTCATAATCATTACGCTATTCCCCAGTTCCCAATAGTTACAGTACAGTACTCAGTGAGAGTTTCGTGTTTGAGTCGTGATTTAGACATGCATTAAAACGATTTAGTAAATAACTGTAACTAACATAAACTATACTTGCCTCAATGTAAAATGACTGGAGGGGAAGAAGACTCCAAGACGGGACGTTTAGAATTGTCCTCGAATTCCTACATTCGAGAGATAGACTCAACTGTCAGGTAAACCAACTTAGCTATGCTAGTGGAAATCTCTATTTACGTCATAGTCCAGTTTTTAGTTATTTAATTAACTAAACACAGAAAAACGCGATTAATTGTGCGTTGATTTAATACGAGGAAAAACGATCAGTTTAACTTTTGAATTGGGGAAATACTCGTCATTTCCAGATTATTACGAAAACTTGGTAATTTTATAAAATATAATATAAAACTAATTTTCTTGCTTAGTGAGAAATATGTGACTTTTATTTAAATAAACTGGTCAATTTTAAGTGAGAAAAATAATAATTAATTTTATACGAAAAGTATCTTTTTAACCATTTTAATCGCTAAACAATAAAAACACGAAAAACCAAAAAACGGCAGGAAACCTAAGCTATTACAGTCACAGACCAGCCAGCTGGGCTTATGCCCATTACAATTTATTTACATAAATTGAAATAAGAATAAACGGCCGTTAGTCCTAACTAAAAATAGAAATTAAATATAAACAAAATTAAATATTAAAATAATGATAAATAGCAAGTCTCAGATAATGGTCCGATCCTCATTTTTGGCTAATTGCCTCAACGACCGGGCGGGGCCGGTATCGTTTGCACTTAGCCGGGTCCATTGACCGATACGCTCGTCACCCAAAAATAAATATCAAATAAATTCCGAAAATCATTTTAAATTCATTTTGAAAATAATTCGGGATTTACGGAAAAATCGGGCAGCATCTCCTCTGTTTTGGGTCAACCCAAAAACTGGGAAATTGTCGCCGATAATTCCTGCAAGTCCCAAACCAGGGAGAAACCCATATTTTATATATAAAACACATCCACAGCCAATCCACAGCGTAATCGGGACGACCCGAAATAGTTTCGGAAGTTCGATTCCAATTTCCATAAATCACAGAACGTTTCCGAAAATTTTCGAAAACTAAAACATGCAAGAAAACCATTCCCGAAATATTTCGGGAATGCAAAACAACTCACGGGACCTTTCCGAAAGTCCCGAAAAAATACGACGTCGCTAATATCGAATTCCCAAAGGGAACCGGGGACATTTCATCATCGACTAAGATAAATAAAATAGCGAAACAGGGGTTATACCTTGGGTTGTTCGGCTAGAGCTCTCAGATGATAAAATAGGAAGAAAATAATAATCCAGACGTTGCTGAAATAATGCTGGACCCAACGTCGTCGACGACGAACGTCAATAAACTCAGAAATAGGCACAGCAGAACCAATCCAGAGAACACTCGCCCAAATGGCAGCGAGTTCGGCCAGAAACAGCACCAAAGGGCGCTGCCGAGAACGGCTAGGGCACACGGGATGCGCGCTGACAGGGAAGATGGGGCGCTGGGGGACGCGGCTCGAAGGGGTTCGCCGGAGTGGCGCAGAGGGGGAGCTCGGCGGCCGCGGAGAGAGGGCTCGCCGGAGATGGTGGCGCGCGAGGGAGGCAGCGCGGCCGAAGGGCTGGCGCGCGAGAGGCTCCGGTGGGGATGGCCGGAGTTAGGTGGAGGAGGGGGTTTGAAGTATTGTTCCAGTGAGTGAACACACAGAGAGAGAGAGAGAATGGTGAGAGTTGTGAGGAGTTTTACTCTCTGTGAGTGGGGAGAGATGGACGAGTGGGTTGAATAAAAGGAGTTGGAAAAAAAGTGAACGTTGGGGTCTGTGTGTTCGTGTGTGGAAGAGAAAGGATGAGGGAGAAAAATAGGGAGAGTGGGGTTGACTAAGAATGAGTAATGGGTAGTTGCTTACCAAATCATGTGGTGATGGGGTGCTGGTCCTACGGGACCAGCTGACCCAAAATAATATTTTTTTTATTTATTATTAATAAGATCTAAGTCAAATAATCAGAATTGAGAAATAGGATAAAGGGTTGGGCTCGGGCCTGGGTCTAGGCTCTGGCTCGGGTCTGGGTCCGAAAATCAAAAGTCCAAGTTATTAATATTTTCGAAGTTCTTTTTCACCCAAAATTATTTAATAATAATATTAATAATAATTTTAGAAAAATGCTACTAATAATCATACTAACTCTATTTAATAATTATTTACGAATAATGGGTTTCACAAAGACTCTTTCGGAAGGGAAAGGAAGTTGCAACAACACCACCGGTTAATGAGCTAGAAACTGAAGGTTCATCTGATAAACCGCTGAAGGCCGCTGAAAGTGGCCAAAAGAGGTCAAAAAACCTCTCCATCACTCAAGAAGTCCAAGGTAGTGCAAGAAGAAGCCAAGCTAAAAGGCTACCTGCTGGAAGAATATTGTCTGAAAACCCTTTATACAATAGCGAGAGAAACTACCCCTCCCGTATTTTAGATAGATCAAGTCCTTGATGCAATCGTAGAACACTTATTACCCATTACATTCAAACAGGCTAAATCTTCTCTTGATCCATAGAAATTGGTGTCCCCGATGAAATGTTGGCGCTACGAATTGTAATCGAATCGTATGAATTGTGAACTCGATAAAAAAGTCGGTTGATGAAAATAATCGTGTCAAAGAGATTGTTGGTTACATTGCGGCAAATCTTTTTTGAGTACGACTGAAACACGCAACACTTAGAGGGCATGATCATATAACTCGAGGGTTGGATGGTGGATAATCAGAATACGGCGAATCGAAAAACGAGATGATGTGTATGGAAAAGTTTGTAGTGAATTTGGATGTATGTAATACGATCTAAAGTCGACGTTGATGCAAATTCAAAGTTGACCCACGTGCTATCGAAATCGTTCGAGATAGAAGAACCATTCATGCATAATGTTATAGCAATATTATCAGGGTTATGATTCACCAACCAGCTAGTTCTTTTTATGAGGCACAAACAGGAGAATTTATCCTGGAAGCGGAAGAACTACTGAAACTTCATGAAACCCTTACAAAGGTTTATGTACAAAGAACGGGCAATCCTTTATGGGTTATATCCGAAGATATGGAAAGAGATGTTTTTATGTCAGCAACAGAAGCCCAAGCTCATGGCATTGTTGATCTTGTAGCGGTCAAAAATGAAAATACTGGGAATTTTGTGTAAATTCAAACCAAGATTCTATTTCCAATTCAAACCATAATTCAAAATTTTCGTGATTTGATATTGAATCAATTGATATGACCTATCAAAAATTGATACACTAGAAACATAAACATGATGTGAGAATACAAATGGGGCCGGCCTACGATATCGAGATTTTTATAAATAGTAATACGAGAATGTCGAACTGATTGATCGTAAAATTTATGATTGATCCGCCCGAGACTATAAATTCAACGATGATTATTTCGATGCGTATAGCATCTCGGATGTCGACCATGCGTATAGCATCTCAATACGAGTAGATGTTTCATGATTTACGAAATTATCGACGGTAGTGCATAAATCATTCGAAGGATAGTTGCGCCTCAGTTGTACAAGTAGAAATGGTTATGTTCGAATTTGGGTTAGTCCCATAGAAATAGTCGGAACATGATTTGGCTCCAAAATAATATAGCATGGTCCGTAGTAACTGTCCTTCATTAATGATCCATAATTATCGAGCGTAGCTTCGAGGCAGCTGACCCTAAAAGACTTGACCGCCAAAGTGAAATGAATTTGTAGACCCATAAGAGGACCTATACAATATTGTATATGGAATTGTATGGTGCATGTTGATAATAAGTATATGCTCAAAAATTGTTTCAAGACTAAGATGGAACAACTTTCGATTGAGAATGATATTGTTAGATTTTGAGCATTTGTCAGATAAATGCTTGAATGGTTATGTTAGTCGACGATCCAACTAGGAAGTCATCAACGAACTTGGTGACACTGAGGCGATTGCGAGAATCGTGCTATGCATGAGAGCGAACGATAAGAGAATGACCTTCGAGTTGTATCATTGGATTTGGATTCAGCTAGTAATTGAGCTTGCATAAATCAAACTTAAATTCAAAGTTATGAGACGGAACAGTTGGAAATTTGGCTAGAAATTTCCTACTCGATAGGAATCGAACATAAGATGCGTCATAAAGACCTTTGTGTCAAAATGATTTTTGCCTTCGAGCATCGGCGACTCGAATGGAACTTTTGTGTCGAATAGATTGTGGCCTTTGGGCAACATCAAATTAAAAGTTGTGTCGGAAGAATTCGAGCACGGTGTCTAAGTAAGTCACCTAGCGGGCGCAATCCAAATTGTTGATGCATTTGCAAGTCAACAAAAAAAAATTGTATGGAGATGAGTTGTAATGTGAAACTTCAGAAATAGTTGGACAACGAATTCGAACGCAAGACGTTGCAGAGATTCTTTGCTATCGGATGTGCGACGGCTTGAGGCGACGCATAGAACTGATGCTCCGTACGAAACTTACGAAATGAGTAATACGATCTTTTGAATTGCATCGTGTGTCATAACTTTTGTTGGATGATCACGTGTTAATCGAATATGCATATGAGATAGAATTACGAAAACAAACACTAGACCCCAAGTCCGATCGAGAGTACGGAATGGCAAGTAATTGGGGATAAGAAGTTATCTTTTAGCTTTGTTCTGATATCCTACAACTGATCTTGGCAGAAATACATATATTGGTGGGACGCCTAAAATATATGTATTAATCCAAACTAAGTTGTATGATCCAAACGAATGTGAGAAGAGATCGTGAAATGATCTAGAGAAACACTTGAATGGAGTATTGGTTTTGGTTCGAGGACGAACCTTATTTTGAGTGATATATTATGTAATGTCCCGCTCCATACGGTGCATTATGCTGAGTCGTTAACTCGAAGAGTTGCGTTGACCCGATTAAGAATCGATGTGAATCGATACAAAAGTATGTTGACCCAGGAAATGCATTGAGTCGGATTGATGCAAAGAGTTACGTTGACCCGAGGAATGCAACGAGTAAGATCGATGCAAGTGTTAAGTTGGCCCGAAAGAAAGCATTGAGTCGGTTCGAATATTCTAAAAAATTGAATCGATGCAACGCACAAGTCTACTTCGAATGAATATTGATTTTAGTTGGTTTCCTATGCAGGCTATACGTTTACGCTGGAATATAAGAGGTCGGCTTTTTGCCTTAATTGTAATGGTGTCCGCAAAACCAAATCACCGCCTCGCAACGGGCTGAGGCTTGGCACAGTAAGCCAAATCGATTGGATAATTTAACGAAGTACGAAGTGCTCGAATGGCTAAGCCAGAAGAGTTGGCCATACAACAAAGTTATGAAATTGAGCCACATCGGCTTGGTAAAACAACAAGGCGTATCGACTTAAGGTGGCAGGACTTTGACTCTTCTTTTCTACTCCTTCATGCCTAAGTAAAATATATTGTTGTATGCTAAAAGTTAACTTATAAAGTCCACGGGCATGGCTCGATAAAGAGAAATCGTAGTACGTGTCGAACACTAGATAGAATAATTGAAATGAAACGTGCATCAAATATACGAGTCGTTATTGGACATCGAAACACCGCAACGATGAGCGCCTCAGTGCACAAGCCATAAGAACATGGGATAACTATATCGACGAGTGCCTCAACGCACAAATCATTCGTGCCCCGGCGCACGAGTTAGAAGGCTACTATACTGAAAGACTATTAAGACGTGTGCCCTAGTGCACGAGCCATGAACATTGAACACTAAGGCATAAGAATATGAAAATACGGTATCGAGGCGTGCATCTCATGTACAACTCGAAGAATAGAAAATAATTGTGTCATAGCGAGAATCATAAAAAGATAGTTTCGTTGCAAAGAGAACAGTTGTGGCATGAATATGATGGAACTGTCGAATGTGACATGGTGCCTCTGAATGTTCGAGGCCTTCAGGTCGTTCGTTTGACTAACATTGAATTGGGGCACGATGCCATAGAATATTGAAATAAAGAATAAAGTTATACAAACAATATGAGAACATAGAAAGAGCAAAAAATATTTAAAGAATACAAAAAATATGGAACGATATGAAGTTTGAGTTTCGGACTCAGATTATGTTTGGTGTATGCTTAGATGCGAGTTGCATGATCAAATGGACTGTGAATTAACCCGTGCATGAGTTTGTTTTCCTCAAACAAATCACTAGGGCATCGGGACTATTCGACCTAGAGGAATGAATAATCGGTGACTATGAGCACCTGATGCATTGCGGGACCTTCAGCAAGGATCATAACCTAAGCTGAATGTAGCGTCGCAATGCCGATGACAAACATAAGTCCATTCTGAAATCATTGAATGCCTTTGATCTTCATATAGATTGGAGTCGATGAGTTGAATAACGCAGGCACAGAGATCCTACTCAACGATCACTTATAACATGGCAGGAAAATAATAGTAGGTATTCACCTTGCATTGGCGTAAAGGCGAATGCCTCGAATCGGTAACAAGTCACCACAAAGGAATACGAGAATTGTATGTTGCTTGCTTGCTTGTTACATAAATCGAACATAACATGCTTTCCACGATAACATACTTTACTGCTTTCGATTTCTCCATGAAAGTTACCTTAAGGCAAAGATAGAAAGATTACTAACTTGTATGCTGCATGATTCAGCACACTACTTAATGTCAGTTTCATAAAGTAGTTCTTTGATCATTATAGCAAGGACAAAATTACTAATTCCCCACTAGTTTGCCAACAGATTTAGGGAATGGTCTGCTCATGGCGGAGCTTTGCTTGAACGTGTTGAGGCATTGAATGTCTTAGCGTATTGAGGCATGCGACCGTATTGACGCTCGGACTTATAACAGAATTGATGTGACCGAGATATAGAAGACATGATGTATGGAACGGTAAAATCCTTTTTGGAAAAGAGAGAACCTGAGTGTTGTAGCGAATCTGGCAAATTCAGTTGGGCTATTGAAAGCCTTTGTAACCTCAGTTCATTTATCAATAAAGAGAATTGTTCCATATACTCTATTTCTTCTGCTGCTAATACATATCAAAGATAACCATTTTAAGAACCTATCATCTTGTCTTGTACGAGTGCAACTCCAGACTCATATGACATCATGCCCCAGCGAGGACGATGATTCGGATAAATCAATACGCGGGTAAGCTATTTTTCTGGGTCAAGGCGTCACAAGATGGATGTAGCAAAATATATCGACTGGGTAATTTTAGTAGAATTATTATCTATTGCATAGGTACAGATAACAAGTTAAAACATAGAGTGATTGTTAGAGGTATTATGGACACGAAAAGTAGCTTTTAGTGGACTTATTACTTATGGTGTACTAGACTAAGTACGAGTAATAGCTAGAAGCAAAAAAAATTATCAGAGATAATATGGACATGATAGATATTCCTTAATATATTTGCTCAGAGATGATATGGACTTGGCAAATTTACAAACTCAATAAAGAGTTAATTCTAATGAATAATTCAGTAGTGATATGAACGTGAATATTTCTTTAGATTGCAATGATCATTTCTAATCCAACTAGGGTTTTCAAAATAGAAAATTCTTGGGGCAACTGGGCCTCAATAATTGGTAGGTTTAGAGGCGATGTGGACATGACTTGGCTAGGGAAGACTTAATTAGAGAATATGTTATCTATAAGCCAACTGACATTGGGAATAAGGGAAATCCTTAAAACATCTAACGATTGGATAATTTTACTGAGAAAGAGGGTGAAAGAGAGTTCAGAGGTAATACGGACATGAATACCCCTTCTTTCCCAGATTACTTCTATTCTAACCAGGGAATTCAAATAATATGTCTTTAAAGCAACCAAGCTTTATAAATAGGTTTTATAAGGTAGAAGATCTTAACTAATGATCTCTACGAAAAAAGTTTCGTAGGATCTGAAGACAATTCCACTCGAGAATTTGGAAGACCCATTATCTATTGCATACTCAAGACTTTTGAGTATAGATAATAGTTCAATAAAATATGACTTATTGAATTTTAAGAGCACCCAGTTGGGGAATTCGTAAGAGTTATTATCCACGTAACACAGATAATAGATTACAAATCAGAAGGTACATTCATAAGTAATATTATTAATTCCAACCTGAATATTGTTGGTATTATTATTTTGATAAATTTTCCATTGATTGGCATCATCAATAAGTCTCCATTTGACTTCGCAAGCCTATATGCTCCATTTGAATACACTGATTTGACTATAAATGGTCCATTTCGTTTCGCCAGGTACTTCCATTTACTCTTGTATGTCATGACCACCGGTCTTCTCACTTTTAGAACTAGTTCACCTACTTGGATTCACCTTTTTATTGAAGGCTTTCTAGATATGGGCTTAGTACAGCACAATGCATTATTGAACTATAAGACGCTTCTCATCAAGTGCTTCCAACTCTTGTAACCGTAAGCGATCATTATTTTTGGTTGCCAATTTATTAGATACCGCAATTCTAAGAGATGAATCTAGATCTCCAAGCGAAGAATTGCTTCACTCCCGTAGACCAAGTAAAATGGCATACTGTCAGTTAGGGTTCTCGCAGTAGTATGATAAGCCCAAAGACATTCACCAAGCTTATCGTTCCAGTCATATTTATGAGAAGAAACAAACTTCTTGAGGAATTTGATTATTGTTTTATTAAAGGCTTCTGCTAATCCATTAGCCGCAAGATGGCATGTTGTAGAAACTATGTTCTGGATTCGATTTTTATCACAAAATCGATAGAGTGCATGACTTGCAAATTAAGGACCTTTGTCAAGGATAATCCTTTGAGGTAAACCAAAACGATAAATGATATAGTGTTTGACAAAGCTGATTACATTAGACATTAATTCACTTCAATAAGCGGTATTGCTATCGTTCATTTAGAGAAGTAATCAGTAATTGTAAGGAGGAATTGATGCCCTCTAGAAGACGGAGGGCTAATAGGACCTACGACATCCATACCCCAGGCTTCAAATAGCCATGATACGAGCATTGGATGTAAAAACTCTGAAGGTTGATGAATAAAGCTTATAGGTATTGGTCATGCCCTGTATTTTTTTACATATTCTATGGCATCATCTACCATAGTGGGCAAATAAAACCATATGCCTTAGTCGATCTTGCAGCTTAGGACTAGGCTAGTGAGAACCACAGGTACCGTCATAAGCTTCACGGAGTGCATGTTTAGCTTTTTTTTACCTGATAAGCATCGCAGAAGGAGCCCATCATACGACCATCGATATCTTGGTCGTCGTGTTTTAAAAGAAACAAAGAGAATGCCCTTTTATGGAAACATCTTCCTTTGGCTCATCTAGAAGAATCCCTTAAACAATATTATCTACAAATGGGAACCTTCTGACTTTAGAATTGATATTCACTTCTGCCACACAGTTTTGATGAATATCCAAGTTGTTCTTTGTGCAAATCAACTCTACGACCAATCACTATGATCGACTTCTGTGCCTTGACTGGAGTAGCAAGTGATGTTGTAAGCCTAGCTAAAATATTGACTTCTGTGTTCTGTAGTCAAGGTACATACTCGATGAAGAACGTACAGAATGTTGCAGCCAACTCAAGGGTTGCTTGATAGTAAGGAATGAGATCTTCATGACAAATCTCATATTCTTCGGACTTGACTAACTATCAGCTTAGAATCACCATAAGCTTCCAGGTAGTCCACGCCCAGTTGTTTAGCTAATTGGATTCCAATAACTTGGGCTTTATATTCTACAACATGATTGGAACAAGGATGTTTCATGAAACAATAGATGTCACGACCCGCTCCCGGATAACCGAGTACAAGTTCACAGCGAAGTCCAGCCTACGCCGCGGTATCGACAGTAGAACGCTGTCTAGTACATACAATATAATCCTCTACAGATACCAGTGAACATAGGTGCAAATGATACTCAGCAATAACACAAACCAAGAAAATAAGAGTATGCTACACAATAAAATAATAATATCCAAATCCAATAACAAAGAGACTAAAATCCAGAATAATAATATGGTCCATCCGAAAACAAATCCAGTCCAACTAAAAAAGAAAAACAAAAGCATAATAAAAGGTAAACGTAGATCCCTCTAGAGGTCGATCATGGCTTCTGAGTCTCGGTACTAACATCGTCAGCACTATCCTTGGTTGGTGCATAATAAGAAGTGTAGAGATACTCGTCATCCTCACCTATATCAACGATCCAGTCAGGAAAGGAGCAGAGTACAACCATATTGTATTTAATGTTGTTAGCACAAAATAAGCTAGAAATATTGAAAAATAATAATGATAAAGAATATATGAAGAACTAGCAAGATATGAACTAGACATGGAAAGCAATAAGCACGAACGAGTAAGCTAATGGAAAAGAAACATGAAGATAAAGAACTGAATTACGATCAAGAAAAATGGAAACAATCAAGTATGTGTGAAATAACATTTGATACGTGAACGGCTGGGCTAATACGGAACATCCTATGATGGCTATCCATATTTTTTATACGACTAACTCATACATGCGGTGTATGAATTAGCTATCTATATTAATATTAATTTGATTTGTTCACGCACCTACCGAGTATTATCCCTCCCGACTGTCACGCCCCAGAACCAGAATACTGGAGAGCAGGGGACACATACAGCCAATTACGTACATTGAAGTGAACCCCACATCGCAATACGATCACGGCTGTCTATATGCATGAGGGTTTACTACATGCCATCAGTCTCTTATGGTCATGGACAAGCCTAGTGTCTCAACCTCAATCAAGTAAGTAAATGTTACAAGATGTTAGATCATCAGATATACAAAGTAAGGCGTCCCAAACATTACATATTCAGATGATCATGAATCTAGTCATACAAAATGTGAAGACTAGTAAGAGTTTCAATCATACCTGATCAACCCTAGAATTTGTCAATCATGTTACAACCCGTAGGCAGACAGTAAGTAAAGTTACAAACGAGCTAACACTTGCTCATCGGCTAAACGTGTAGCTCCCCTTCCCGAAATTTGTTTGAAATATTTTATTATTAGTTATTTTATTGGTATGATTGTGTTGTACCCCATATTAGTGATCTAATAATATTTTCTAAGTATTCTTATTTTAATATTATAAATATTATTATTAGTGAGAATCAGTGACGTTTGTATAAACCATTATGGATCTATTGAATTTCGTGATCAATATTATTATTTTATTTTATTATCAATATTATTGGGATTATGATTATAAAATATTATTTTATTATTATGGGTTATATTATTTTGACAAATAAATATTATTCTATGCAGTCATATTTATACAATAGGCCCTAGACTGAAAATTGATTATATATTAAATGTATGAAATGATAGAGTGTTACGTCTACATATGATACATGTGCAAATATGGATATACATATATGGATTATATATATATATATATATATATATATATATATATATATATATATATATATATATAAAATATATATATATATATACATATATATATATATATATATATATATATATATATATATATATATATATATATTACTATTGATTGTTATATATATGTTAATATTGGTAAGATATATACATTAATATTGATATGTCATATATATATATATATATATATATATATATATATATATATATATATATATATATATATATATATAAGGTATAGGTGTTCGTATACATAAATATATTATACACATATGTGTGTGTATATATACGTGTATATATATGGTTCTCTCTCTCTAACTATATGTTATTTGGCTTGTGATATATTTATATATATAAAGGTTTTTAACTTATAATTAAAAGAAATAGAAAAAGGAAAAGGATTAATCAAGGATTAACCCCAACCCGACAAATAAATCCCACCTCAACCCAGCTAGCCCGACCAGGCCCCAGGCCCCAACAGTCGAGCAAAACCCAAGCGGGCCCAACCGCTCCCCTCTCGGTTTCAGCCAGTCAAAGGGTCATTTAGTTATAAAGTCTCATGTAATATCTCATATTACCAGATAATATTTGTTACCACATAATACTTGTTATTATCATATAACATTTATTAGTGAGGGTGATGTTTGGATCCATCAAAGGGCTTTGCTGCAACTTTTCTAAAAAAATAAAGAAGCTAGCATAGAACAAACCTTAGCTGTCCAAATACCCGACCCGACCAAGCTCAGGCTTGAGCCCATCCCCTAAGCCCCACACCCGATTGCATATACTCATAGTATATGTGAACTATCGAGAACCGAGCGGATAGAGTTATAAGGAGATATCGAGAGATCAGAGATATCGAAACCCTAGTTCTCTCCTTCCCCTCCCAGCGCGCACGCGTGCGGCCTCCGCGCCGCCATCGTGGCGGCCGACCGTTGGCCAGAGAGCAGGCCGGCAGAAGCTGCCGAGCGACAAGGAAACCATGGCAGCAGCAACCTCCTCCGAACCCAACTTCGACAGGATATTGCTCAGTGCTCACTTGTTGATTTTCCAATCCAATTCTTCATGTTTGAAGCTAACCTATACCCCTTCATTTCCGTTCAAATAGTTTAGATTAATTTGCTTCGTACGCGTCGCAAATCGATTCCCAAAACTGGGAAAAATCTCGATTTCCTGGATATATCAACTGCCCCAACGTCCGATGTTTACGGTCGATTTGCGACCAGAACATCGCGAACTTTGGAAAACCGCTTGAACAGAGTTCTAGACAACATAACCGAGATCAAAACCTTATTCTTAGTTTAATTTTTAGGGGTTTATTTTTTGGGAAATTGATTTCAAAATAGGAAAAAATCTGTTTTTAAAAACTATAGAAATTCTAGAAATCCATCCACACGACGTGCGTCCCGCCAAACCGGGCGATGTGGTCGCACACCGTAGGCATAGAAAGCTGCGTAACGGCTTCATGGTCGTGTGGGCTTTGACGGAATTCAAATTGGTCGCGTGTGCGCGACGAATTTGATGCGTATCCGTCGAAATTCACCGTATCGGCCTCCATACAAATTTCTCAATTTCTTTGTGCACGCTCGTCAGATCGAGACGAAACTTACGCCAGTAGGACCATATCATTTTTTGGTCCTGTATGCCAAGTTTGGTCCGATTCTGAGATAGTTGATAAAATCGTCGTTTCGCGGGCCCCATGGTCCGATTCAACGGGCGATTTTGTGCACGGCCCGCCGAAATCCAATTTTGGACATACGGTTGGGTTTATATCGAAAAACTGGATCCGTAGAAATGTAGTTTGACGACTTTAGAGACCATTGACTCTGGCACGTTTTTCGGTGCAAAACGGATCCAACGGCAGACATCGTTTTTGCTCAAAATTACCGTTTTGTCTCTGTGTCCATAATTGGACTTAAGGACTGGAAATTATAGCTAATTTGACTATTCTGAGAACATTGGTAATATTTATTTCAGCTTTCGGGGACTGTTGTGCGGGTTTTGACTATTGTGGCACATCGAGTAGTTCAGACTATCGGTTTCACCAGCAGAGGACCACAGGCAAGTACAGTTTATTGTCTGCATTTCGATTATTGATTTTCACTATATTTTATTGGTTGGCCATTGGTTATGTGATTATTTTCTATTAGAAATTGTTGAGTCGGGAATGAGAAGTACCTAGGATGTGTGATCTGACCTTAGACCGTGTAGACCGTGCTTATTATTGTATTTATTTCTTGTAGACAGTGATTTATTTATTTCTTGTAGACAGTGTAGACAGTTATTTATTTATTACAAAGTAGACAGTGTAGACCGTGATTATTATTGCATTTAAAATGTGTAGATCGTGATTATTATTTTGTAGACAGTGTTTCTTTACTGCAATATTTTCTGTAGACCGTGTAACTGTAGACCGTGTAATTGTAGACCGTGTAACTGTAGACCGTGTAATTATAGACCGTGTAACTGTAGACTGTATAAATTTAGACCGTGTAGACCGTGTCGCATAATTGTCCTGAGACCGATCACATATCAAAGGTACTTCTAACAGTTGGGGAAAGTATTTTGTGTCTATTTATTGATATTGGTTTTTCGTATTTACTGTTTATTTTTAAAACTCATGATTGATGTCTAACCTTTGTTTTATAGTCATTTTCTTTATTTGAAATTGCATTCAGTGAATTGTGCTCGTTCCATTCCTGACTGAAAACCAACATTTTCAGGTTAGCCGTGGATTCACTTAGCATGGGAGATACGGGGATACTTGCAGACAGAAGCTTAGAGACTAGCTAGATAGTTGAGTGGTAGTCATTCTATAACTGTACAAGTTTATGTTTTCTGCAAAAGTAAAACTTGTGCTCTTTGTAAATTAAATTAATTATATGAATGAGCATTATTTGTGATTTTGATCTTCATGGCCGTGACAGCATTTTACCGCCGACACTGCGGCATAGGCTGGCTTGGACACGTCTCGTATCCGTTTTAAAAAAATGGGTACGGGTCGTGACAAGTTTTTGTGGTGGCCCATGCAGGTCAGTCTTTGCAAATCATGCGAACTCGTGATAGTACTTAAGTTAGTCGTACTATTGCGAGCCTGCGACTAGAAATGCTCATTCACGAATTAGAAGTTAATTTAATTTACGCGAATGCCTAGGACTAGGAGTCCCTTATACAAATTGACTGATGGGTAGTATAGGCCATGCAAATTAGATGAGGACTAGTTATTAATTTTGATAGTTTGTCAAATCCCTATAGGTACACTATTACCTATTGATATGACGATATGATCCAATATGAATAGATTATCCACTTGGTGAGATCGGACTTCCTAGGATTGATAATCTAACCTTGATAAATTGTTCAGTTCCTCCTCTTGACCCCTTAGGTATCATCCCCATACCCTAGTCCGAATGGCCCATTTAGTTCCTAGTTGCCCTAAGGATTAGTGTTTTTATACAATTTTTGATTGTGTTACCCATATACGAACCTCAAGTTAGTTTCAATCCAAAAAAATTTCTATCTGTGGTTTGAATACACAATGAATAGATATTAGAATGTTGTATTTCTTTTGTCCTCAGATATTTCTTTCCTGTTCAATCCTTTATTTTAAGGGTTATGATTGATAGGACAAATGCTTACACTCTAGTTCATGGTCAACTTGTTCGATTCTCTAGAAGCTCATGAATATTTTTAGATATAGTTAAAGGAATGTTAGTTAACTCATAATGGCAGGACAGCAGCGCACTGTCACCATTTAATTGAATTTTGGAGACTATGGATACATTGCAGCCAGCAGCGCACTAGCGAGACACGACCCCTAGAGTTGAAATGGGTTTAAGAAAATATAGGTCATAAAATATTGCTAAAACTATAGCTAGTGGTCCTCTTGATCGTAGACACCCTTGAGCCAATATGGGATAGAGTTAAGAAGGGTTCGATTTTGAATCATGTTGAGTTACGAAACCAAGGGTTTACCACAGCCAGAGTATACGGGCGAGGCGTAATCCGCGGTGAAAGGACTTCAAACATGATTACAAGTTTGGGATACCATAGAGGATAGGACAATGCCATGCCTGTCCCATAAGATCCAAAGATGATATTAGTGGAAGTTTTGTAAGTTGGGTAGCATGTCTCTCAACCTAGCACTCTGTAGTCCTTGTGACTTATTGACGAGGAATAGATTGACACTAATAGGTTTACCTAGAATACAGAAGTTAGAGGTCACAACCCATTAGTCGACCAAGTCCTTGTGGATAAGAAGATAGTAGGAAGACTGTATAAGCAAAAACACCAGGTAAGGTTTGATTCTCACAAAAATTGAACTACTTGTGCCTTCTTTCAAAAATCTCGCATAATTGTATTCGACTATATTAACAAACGCTGCTATTATAGTTTTGCAAGCTCACTCTGTTCTCGAGCTTGATTCGAGGCATATGTTTAGTGAGGACGCCTGCTAACTTATTGTCTAATCAGAATCAGTGTATTATAGTCGGATCAGCCATGATGCATTTGGTTCGCTCTTCGTTTAATTATACTACGTGGATGGAGATATATAGGTATCTATGATCTCATCTGTGACTGCTTGACAATTCCTCTTGAATTATACGTTCGCCTTTGAATCACGTGATTGTATTCAGTAACCTCTTTCTTGAACTCTTTCTTGTTTTTGTCTTTCACTGATTTGGAAAGATGAGAGCTCATAATTGGTAGAGCGATACAGAGTATCCCTATGGCTATGATAGTTGTATACACAAGTGTAGCTACCATCGGCCGACCATGTGACTAGAATATTTCCTTGAGTTACTCGTTCTCCTCTCGACCCCCAAACTATTATTGGGTCCCTCTAGCCATCTGAACTTGAGAATGATTAGGGTGTTACCCTTAGTCAAAATGCCAACCTAGGAGACTATCTATTCTCAAGAAACCAAATGTCGTGAGCCTCTAATTATTTGCCTGAAGCTTGCTTTAACTAGTGTCACTCCCCGTTCCCAGAATGCGTAGTCTTATTCATGTACAACTCATGTGTATTTATTTTAGTATTTATCATGTATTACCCTGTATTTAAATTCCTTTAATTCATGTTAATTAAGTTTCTGTTAATTAATTATCTGCTCTTTAATTCTTATGTTAATTTATTTCCTGCAATTAATTTTCCGTAATTTATTTCTGCATTTTATTTCCTGTAATTTACTTCTCTGCTTTAGTTTTATTTTCGGTTAGATGAGCCCCTTAAAACCGACCCATTAAGAACCCGTTCTAACTCCCACCTACCACCCCTTTGCTACTTAAAGCTACCCTCTCCCTTCTCTCTCCTCATTTACTCCTTCTTCACCATTACTTCTTTTTCTTCCTTTCATTACTCTCTCCACCTACCAACTAGGCAAGTACATCTTGCTCTACATGAGGACCATATTTTATGGTTCAATATTCTTCCTCTCATGATTCTAAGAGAGTTTAGTGCTTAGTATTTTTGATTTTATTGGTTCATTTCTTGTAGATCTAAGTTATTATATTTTTGGTTGTCTATGGGTTTTGATCTAGCAAACTTCTTTGTTCTCAAGATTTGATGGTTCCATGTCGTAGAGCAGTTCATCCTACCAAATTTTGACCTTTAGAAAGTTGGATTCGGACTTATTTTGACCAAGTTATAGACTTTTGAAGCTTTGGGGTGCAACCATGGAGTTCTTGCTGTTTGGAGAAGACAGTGAGCAGTGTACGCTAGCTTTTTAGCTTACGTCACTGAGCTGTGCGCGCTCTTTAGCGCAGCGCAGTATGGAGTCCATACGCTGCCTTTTTAGGAAGCGTGTGTCTTGCATACACTACCTTTTGGAAGCGTATGTCGTATGAAGTTCATACGCTGCCTTTTTGGAGCGTATGACTTGCATACGCTGACTTGAATGGTCAGGAGTCGTATGAAGTCCATACGCTGCCTTTTGGGAGCGTATGATTTGTATACGCTGACTTGAATGGTCAGGAGTCGTATGAAGTCCATACGCTGCCTTTTGGGAGCGTATGACTTGCATACGCTGACTTGAATGGTCAGGAGTCGTATGAAGTCCATACGCTGCCTTTTGGGAGCGTATGACTTTCATACGCTGACTTGAATGGTCATGAGTCGTATGAAGTCCATATGCTGCCTTTTGGGAGCGTATGATTTGCATACGCTGACTTGAATGGTCAGGAGTCGTATGAAGTCCATACGCTGCCTTTTGGAGCGTATGACTTGCATACGCTGACTTGATTGGTGAGGAGTCGTATGGAGCTCATACGCTACCTTTTTGGAGCGTATGACTTGCATACGCTCACTTGAGTGTCAAGGAGTCGTATGGAGTCCATACGCTGCCTTCCTGAGCGTAGCCTGACCTGAGCGTATGACTCTTGCACTGAGCGTATGGCCTTTGGCTGACTTGGTCTTATGTCAGCATGTCAGTTTGGTTTCATTTTCTTTGCCTGGATCTTTTATAGCCCTGTATATTGATATTTTATTAGATATTTTACGCCCATTTTATATCCTTACGCCCTTTGGCATGAACCCGATAAATCATGATATGTTAATATTGTTATATTGATTGTTATATAGAATGTGCCCTGTGTCTTGATTGATTCATGGGTACCCAGTAAGACTGGAACTTGACCTTGAGAGTTATAGACTCGACCCTATTTAATGCAAATTGACTTTCATGCCTTGTCACCATTAATGACGATGGTTATCTTGACTAAATTGATCATGCATTCCCAATTGGAACTAAGAGACTGGCTAGTCGCCTTATTGAATTGAATGAATGAGACACGTTCATGTTATGAACTATTGTACTCGACTGGCTGATCCCGAATATTGATATACATGCACATGCAGGCTTCAATCTATTTATTTATTTATTTATTTAGTTATTTTTTCTACAAAAGAAGTATGTGTACTTTATGGTCAAGGCATGATTACCGTGGATGGATTTGATTGTTGTATTACGCTATGTAAGACCTGCAACCTAACCGTACTGGTATCGTTGTAGAGTTGTGCATATCGTACCCCGTACGAAAGTACTCATTTGAATGACCATGATCCACGGCATGGGATTTCACTCAACGTAGAGACTATTAAGTTAAATAAAATAATGATTGCATGGAGAGAATGGATTCCCGAATTCTTACATGGCAGCCCCCTTGGGACGAGTAGTACCCGACGGGCCGGCTGGTTCCCACAGATACTGTAAATCTGCCACACGGGCAGGGAACAGTATCTGCTTTTATTATTATTGTATATTATATATTGACGGGCGTCCTGCTAGGACTTGTCTAATTCATGCATGGGCCAATTGATCGACTGGATAGACTAGCCTTGCTTGCACATAGTAAGAACTGAGGAATCCCTAATTGCATTATTCCAGGATTACTTGGGACTCATAATAGCAAGCCGTAGGAGTTGATTGGCCGTTCAAGATGATTTGTTTGTGCACTGTACTCTGTTACCTAACTGGGATGATCAGAATGTCAGGACATGACGGGCCAACTTCTGTCCTTGTTTGGTTGGGAGGTTGGTTCGAAGTGTCTTGATGTGATGTGAGTTCTAGTAGGAAGCAGAGATCTATTATTATATTCTCTTACTTACTGGTTTTAGTTCTCATGTCGTGCTCCCTTGTGGTACTTGCTATTAGAGGTCTAACCTCTCTGGTTTTGCATGGCCAGATTTAGAGCCAGTCCCCAAGGATCCAGCTTACTTCTACCTCCAAGATGGTCAACACTAGAGGGATGATCGCAGGAGGATTCGAGTGGGTTCCTTAACTTCACCACTCGTTTTGTTATCTACTTTATACCTTGCCGTTTGGCACCGACATGTTAGTCGGATTGTCTTGTACTCACTTTTGCATAATTGTAATTAAGTCAGACTGCAGCTGATAACAATTGTGTATACTTACTACATCATCTGGCTGTATTTTGTAAAGCCAGATCTCAAGAACATTTTGACTGAGCGTTTGGGACGCCTTAGTGCTTTACCTTACATGTTCTATATTTCTGTTTCTTGTTTGAATGATTGAGACAATAGATGTGAAATGACCATAGTAAGACTTTTATGTAGTATGTACCCCCTCGTCTGGTTAGACAGCATTGATCGTATTATACGGTATTCATCTACCCGTAATACGTAGCTGGCTGAGTCACTCCTCCGCTCTCCAGTATTCTGGTTCTGGGGCGTGACAAGGTTTTAGTAGTGGCCCATGCAGGTCTGATTTCAGACTTGTGGGGTGTTTTGTTTAATAGGATGTCTCAATCACACATGTTTCCCCTTGATCTCATGATTTGTTACTCTCAACTCTAGCTTGACATTCCAGTATCCTTTGACTTCATTGATCCTTCATGTCCGGTCATTTGATTGTTCTCTTGTCCCTTTTCTTAGGGGCACCTCGTCCGTATCTGTCAGAGCTGGACAGCAACAACATGGACAGCAACATGGACAACCTGACCCTATTGGTCAGCAACAATGGCCAGTCTCACCTCAGGAGGCTACCCAGGAAGAAGTAATAGTAGAAGTAGCAGCTGGATCGCAGTATCCGGATGTTCCACCACCACCAACAGTTCCACCTATCCCTGCGGAGATGGACACACCAGCCCTTCTGGAGATCATGAGAGGGATGATGGTTACTCAGCAACATCAGATGTTGGCCCAGCAGCACATGCACACTCAGCTACAAGAGCAGAATATGTTGCTCAACCAAGGATTGCAGACGGCTTTGGAAAGAGGAGTGAGGACTGATTCAGGAGCATCAGCCAGGTTTTACAAGTACAACCCCTGCTATTTCGAGGGCACGGAGGATGCCATCTCAGCAGATGTATGGCTTAAGGATATTGAGGCTATTCTGACAGCAGCTAAGGTACCGGCAGAAGAACGTGTGGATCTAGTGAAGTTGTTACTTCAGGATCTCGTACGTGATTGGTGGGAATCAGAGGAAGTAGGCATCAGACGTCCTGTTGCTTGGGACGATTTTATTGCAAGGTTCAAGACGAAGTACTATAGAGTTGTGGCGTAGTTTGAGCTACAATAGAAGTTTATCAGCCTCAGGCAGGCTGGCAAGACGGTAGATGCTTATGCAGCGAAGTTCTACAGATTGAGTAGGTTGGCCCCAGAGATGGTAGCAACGGAACGCCAGAGGGCGATAAGGTTCCAGCAAGGGTTTCATCTTGAGCTCTTACAATTGATAGAAGGGCACAATTACCAGACTTTTGATGAGATATTGACGGTGACTCGAAGGCATGAGATCACCATTCAGAGGCTTGCGGCAAGGACTGGGGGTCAGAAGAGATCCCACAGTCAGATTGAAGGAGGAGGAGGAGCAGCGCCCCGAACAACAGCACCATCCCCTGGCATTCGTATCCACGATGTGGCGATGCGAGGGCCATCACCACCACCCAGGCAGCAGCAACAGCAACAGAGGAAGAACCAGCAACCCCCGGCGGACTGTACTTATTATGGGAAGATGGGGCACACTAGAGATGTGTGTCGGACATTGAATGGACTGTGTCTGATATATGGAAACCCAGATTATCGGGTTACCACATGTCCCATGAATTCGAGGTCAGGAGGACCAGGGCAGCAGTTTCCTGCTCTGCCAGCACCAGGGGCAGGACAGTATCGAGGACCAGTATTGACAGTGAGACCGTTGGCGTAGCGTCCGTTAGTATCACAGGCTCAGATGTTTCGGCAGCAGGGGCCGCCGATGCAGCAACACCAGCATAGACCACCCCAGCATCATCAAGGAAGGGGCCAGCAGCAGCACCAGGCTAGGCCACAGCATGGGAACCAGCAAGGAGGTCGAGGGCAAGCATTCACTTTGTCCTTGGAGGAGGCATTAGCATCGGGAGATGTTGTGGCAGGTAACATTCTCGTCGCCTCATATCCCGCAATAGTATTGTTTGATTCGGGAGCATCCCATTCATTTATATCTGCACAATTTGCGACACGACTAGGAGTGGAGTTCGAGGCATTGCCAGGGAGGTTGAATATACTCACTGGTAATGGGCTCGTGGGAGTTAGTAGAGTTAGTTTAGCATGTAGTATTGTAGTGTGTGGGCATCATTTACCCGCCCGGTTGATAGAATTTCCTGTTAAAAATTTCGACGTTATCTTAGGCATGGACTGGCTGAAAGACAGTCATACGAAAATAGATTGTCGTAGTGGAAGTGTATCTTTTGATATTCTAGGCATGAAGAGGTTCACCTTGGTCAGGTCAGAGGCAACTCAGCAAGAGCAGGGAGTAGTAACAGCAATGGAAGAAGTTCCAGTTCCGAAGGTAGTTGAAGAATTTCTAGACGTGTTTCCCAAAGAACTTCCAAGTCTACCACCGGTTAGAGATATTGAGTTCAGCATAGAATTGGCACCTGGAACTAAACCGATATCAGATCGAGTTTACAGAATGGCGGATTCGGAGCAGGCCAAGGTATATCAGCACATAGAGGAATTGAAGGAGAAGAAGTTTATCCAAGCTAGCATATCCCCATGGGCAGCGCCAGTGGTACTTGTAGGAAAGAAGGATGGATCGTCCAGATTATGCATCGATTATAGGAAGCTTAACGCGGCAACAGTAAAGAACAAGTACCCATTACCCAGGATCGACGACTTATTTGATCAGTTGAGCAGGGCTAGAGTTTTCTCCAAGATAGATCTTCGTTCAGGGTACCATCAGGTGAGGGTTAGGAAGGAGGATATTCCCAAGATAGCATTCAGGTCGAAGCATGGGCATTATGAGTTCTTAGTAATACCGTTTGGTTTGACCAATGCTCCAGCAATATTCATGGTTTTGATGAACCGCATCTTTATGCCGTATTTAGATCAGTTTGTCGTAGTATTTCTCGACGACATTCTTGTGTACTCTGCTAGTGAAGGGGAGCATGAAGACCACCTAAGGAAAGTGTTGCAGGTTCTGAGAGAGAACCAGTTGTATGCCAAGCTCAGCAAGTGTGAGTTCTGGATGGACCACATTTCATTTTTGGGTCATATCGTATCAGGAGCTGGAGTAGCAGTGGATCCCAAGAAGGTAGAAGCAGTAGAGAGTTGGCCAGTACCCAAGACCGTAGCTGACGTACGGAGTTTCTTGGGATTGGCAGGATATTACAGAAGATTTGTGTCAGATTTTACAAGACTTTCAGCACCCATGACCCGCTTGACACGGAAGGATATGCCATTCGTTTGGTCGGCAGAATGTCAGGCATCGTTTAAGAATTTAAAGCAAAGGTTGATATCAGCACCTATTCTTACATTGCCAGTTGGACCCGGAGGTTTTACAGTATATTGTGATGCGTCAGGTAAAGGACTTGGATGTGTCCTTATGCAACATGGGAAGGTGATAGCATATACATCTAGACAGCTTCAGGACCACGAGAAGAATTACCCAACTCATGATTTGGAGTTAGCGGCAGTAGTATTTGCTCTGAAGCTATGGAGACATTACTTATATGGTGACCGAGTGGAAATGTACACAGACCACAAAAGTCTAAAGTACATCTTTACTTAGAAGGAACTGAACATGAGGCAGAGAAGATGGTTGGAGTTGATCAAGGATTATGACGTGGAGCTTCAGTATCATCCAGGCAAGGCGAATGTAGTAGCAGACGCCCTTAGCAGAAGAGGCGGCACATTTATGTTGACAACACAGAGGCATATCTTAGAAGACCTTCAAGAGATGGGCATCGAAGTTATACTTTCTAGTGATGTAGGAGTTCTAACTAGTCTACAAGTTCAATCCGACTTGGTAGGCAGGATCAAGGCAGCTCAGGCACAAGACCCAAGGATTCAGAAGCTTAGGGCAGAATGTGAGTCAGGACTCAGGAAGGAGATGAGAATTCATGAAGATGGTATACTTAGATTTGGATCACGTCTATGTGTGCCCAGTGGAGATATCAGACAGGAAGTTATGACAGAAGCTCACAGTTCCCAGTATTCTATACATCCTGGAGGGACCAAGATGTACCAAGATATCAAGCAGCACTTCTGGTGGAACGGGATGAAGAGGGAGATAGCTAGGTTTGTTTCCCGTTGCTTGATATGTCAGCAAGTGAAGGCAGAACAGCAGAGGCCAGCTGGATTATTACAACCGCTTCCTATCCCGGAATGGAAGTGGAAGCATATCACGATGGACTTTGTGACCGGTTTACCGAGATCGCCAAGTGGTAAGAACACTATTTGGGTGATAGTGGACCAACTTACGAAGGTAGCACATTTTCTTTCTTTCAGAGTAGGGCAATCTACAGAAAAGTTGGCAGAGTTGTATATGCAACAGATAGTCAGGCAGCATGGAGTTCCTGTCAGTATTGTGTCGGATCGGGATACCCGCTTTATATCGCATTTTTGGAAGAGCTTACATCATAGTCTGGGTACCAAGTTAAGATTTAGCACGGCTTACCATCCGCAGACGGACGGGCAATCAGAAAGGACGATTCAGACTTTAGAAGACATGTTGCGAGCTTGCACTCTAGATTTTGGAGGGTCTTGGGAGAGTCACCTTCACTTGGTCGAGTTCTCATACAACAACAGTTATCAAGCCAGTATCCAGATGGCGCCATTTGAGGCACTATATGGTAAGAAGTGTAGATCGCCACTAGCATGGGATGATATCGGGGAAAGGAAGATGCTAGGCCCAGAAATAATTATCCAGACGGTTGAAGTGATTAAGGGAATTAGAGAGCGACTTCGTGTTGCGCAGGATCGGCATCGTCATTGGGCGGACCAGCATCGTAGGCCGCTAGAGTTTTCTGTTGGGGACTACGTGTTCTTGCGGATCTTACCTACCCGTGGGGTCATTAGATTTGGCATTCGCGGAAACTGAGTCCGCGATACGTAGGCTCATTTGTTATTCTTGATAGGATAGGCGATGTTGCTTATCGTTTGTCCCTTCCACCTTCGTTACGAGAGGTACATGACATATTTTATGTATCTCAATTACGGAGGTATGTATCGGACCCAAGCCATATCCTCGATCATTCTGAGCTGGTTGTTGGTACCAACCTGTCTTACGAGGAGCAGCCTGTGTCCATCTTGGACCGAAGAGAGAAGGTACTCAAGAACCGAACAATTAACCTTGTCCGGGTTGCTTGGGGTCATCACTCTTTGGGAGAGTCAACGTGGGAACGTGAGGATGATATCCGATCACGGTATCCACATTTGTTTGACTCACAAGGTATATCTTTTTCTATGTACCTTGATTGTCTTGATTCCTCATGCTTAACCCTTTATGGGTAGAATTGCTAGATAACGTAGATTGTTAAATATGGATATGTTACTTGCTATGGACATTGTAAAATGATTGCTTGATTGAATCGCTTGTACTTAGATTAGTTTAGCCCCGATGTTTCTATCCTGCTTGGATTTCAAATTCCGAGGACGGAATTTTTCTAAGGTGGGTAGAGATGTCACTCCCCGTCCCCAGAATGCGTAGTCTTATTCATGTACAACTCATGTATATTTATTTTAGTATTTATCATGTATTACCCTGTATTTAAATTTCTTTAATTCATGTTAATTAAGTTTCTGTTAATTAATTATCTGCTTTTTAATTCTTATGTTAATTTATTTCCTGCAATTAATTTTCCGTAATTTATTTCTGTATTTTATTTCCTGCAATTTACTTCTCTGCTTTAGTTTTATTTTCGGTTGGATGAGCCCCTTAAACCCGACCCATTAAGAACCCGGCCCAACTCCCACCTACCACTCCTTTGCTACTTAAAGCTACCCTCTCCCTTCTCTCTCCTCATTCACTCCTTCTTCACCATTACTTCTTCTTCTTCCTTTCATTACTCTCTCCACCTACCAACTAGGCAAGTACATCTTGCTCTATATGAGGACCATATTTTATGGTTCAATATTCTTTCTCTCATGATTCTAAGAGAGTTTAGTGCTTAGTATTTTTGATTTCATTGGTTCATTTCTTGTAGATCTAAGTTATTGTATTTTCGGTTGTCTATGGGTTTTGATCTAGCAAACTCCTTTGTTCTCAAGATTTGATGGTTCCATATCGTAGAGCAGTTTATCCTACCCAATTTTGACCTTTGGAAAGTTGGATTCGGACTTATTTTGACTAAGTTATGGACTTTTGAAGCTTTGGGGTGCAACCATGGAGTTCTTGCTGTTTGGAGAAGACAGTGAGCAGTGTACGCTAGCTTTTTAGCTTGCGTCACTGAGCTGTGCGCGCTCTTTAGCGCAGCGCAGTATAGAGTCCAGACGCTGCCTTTTTAGGAAGCGTGTGTCTTGCATACGCTACCTTTTGGAAGCGTATGTCGTATGAAGTTCATACGCTGCCTTTTTGGAGCGTATGACTTGCATACGCTGACTTGAATGGTCAGGAGTCGTATGAAGTCCATACGCTGCCTTTTGGGAGCGTATGATTTGCATACGCTGACTTGAATGGTCAGGAGTCGTATGAAGTCCATACACTGCCTTTTGGGAGCGTATGACTTGCATACGCTGACTTGAATGGTCAGGAGTCGTATGAAGTCCATACGCTGCCTTTTGGGAGCGTATGATTTGCATACGCTGACTTGAATGGTCAGGAGTCGTATGAAGTCCATACGCTGCCTTTTGGGAGCGTATGATTTGCAAACGCTGACTTGAATGGTCAGGAGTCGTATGAAGTCCATACGCTGCCTTTTGGAGCGTATGACTTGCATACGCTGACTTGATTGGTGAGGAGTCGTATGGAGCTCATATGCTGCCTTTTTGGAGCGTATGACTTGCATACGCTCACTTGAGTGTCAAGGAGTCGTATGGAGTCCATACGCTGCCTTCCTGAGTGTAGCCTGACCTGAGCGTATGACTCTTGCACTGAGCGTATGGCCTTTGGCTGACTTGGTCTTATGTCAGCATGTCAGTTTGGTTTCATTTTCTTTGCCTGAATCTTTTATAGCCCTGTATATTGATATTTTATTAGATATTTTACGCCCATTTTATATCCTTACGCCCTTTGGCATGAACCCGATAAATCATGATATGTTAATATTGTTATATTGATTGTTATATGGAATGTGCCCTGTGTCTTGATTGATTCACGGGTACCCAGTAAGACTGGAACTTGACCTTGAGAGTTATAGACTCGACCCTATTTAATGCAAATTGACTTTCATGCCTTGTCACCATTAATAACGATGGTTATCTTGACTAAATTGATCATGCGTTCCCAATTGGAACTAAGAGACTGGCTAGTCGCCTTATTGAAATGAATGAATGAGACACGTTCATGTTATGAACTATTGTACTCGACTGGCTGATCCCGAATATTGACATACATGCACATGCAGGCTTCAATCTATTTATTTATTTATTTATTTAGTTATTTTTTCTACAAAAGAAGTATGTGTACTTTATGGTCAAGGCATGATTACCGTGGATAGATTTGATTGTTGCATTACGCTATGTAAGACCTGCAACCTAACCGCACTGGTATCGTTGTAGAGTTGTGCATATCGTACCCCGTACGAAAGTACTCATTTGAATGACCATGATCCACGGCATGGGATTTCACTCAACGTAGAGACTATTAAGTTAAATAAAATAATAATTGCATGGAGAGAATGGATTCCCGAATTCTTACATGGCAGCCCCCTTGGGACGAGTAGTACCCGACGGGCCGGCTGGTTCCTACAGATACTGTAAATCTGCCACACGGGCAGAGAACAGTATCTGCTTTTATTATTATTGTATATTGTATATTGACGGGCGTCCTGCTAGGACTCGTCTAATTTATGCATGGGCCAATTGATCGACTGGATAGACTAGCCTTGCTTGCACATAGTAAGAACTGAGGAATCCCTAATTGCATTATTCCATGATAACTTGGGACTCATAATAGCAAGCCGTAGGAGTTGATTGGCCGTTCAAGATGATTTGTTTGTGCACTGTACTCTGTTACCTAACTGGGATGATCAGAATGTCAGGACATGACGGGCCAACTTCTGTCCTTGTTTGGTTGGAAGGTTGGTTCGAAGTGTCTTGATGTGATGTGAGTTCTAGTAGCAAGCAGAGATCTATTATTATATTCTTTTACTTACTGGTTTTAGTTCTCATGTCGTGCTCCCTTGTGGTACTTGCTATTAGAGGTCTAACCTCTCTGGTTTTGCATGGCCAGATTTAGAGCCAGTCCCCAAGGATCCAGCTTACTTCTACCTCCAAGATGGTCAACACTAGAGGGAAGATCGCAGGAGGATTCGAGTGGGTTCCTTAACTTCACCACTCGTTTTGTTATCTACTTTATACCTTGCCGTTTGGCACCGACATGTTAGTCGGATTGTCTTATACTCACTTTTGCATAATTGTAATTAAGTCAGACTGCAGCTGATAACAATTGTGTATACTTACTACATCATCTGGCTGTATTTTGTAAAGCCAGATCTCAAGAACATTTTGACTGAGTGTTTGGGACGCCTTACTGCTTTACCTTACATGTTCTATATTTCTGTTTCTTGTTTGAATGATTGAGACAATAGATGTGAAATGACCATAGTAAGCCTTTTATGTAGTATGCACCCCCTCGTCTGGTTAGACAGCATTGATCGTATTATACAGTATTCATCTACCCGTAATACGTAGCTGGCTGAGTCACTCCCCCGCTCTCCAGTATTCTGGTTCTGAGGCGTGACAACTAGCAATTCTTAATCTTCAACTCAGCCTTTCCTCGGCCAAAGCCCACGGTTTAGACATGAGTTGAATAAACAAGGTAAGGACAATCACTTACCGTGACTATGGTAGACACTCATCCCGAGATTGGTTTTCAACAAATATTGTCCTAGTTATGTAAATTTCATAATTAAGACCTAACTAGTATTGGAACACCGCAGCTTAAATACCTGTTATATTACGACCTACCAGTTATCAACAACAATGCATGACCAATGCAGCCCATACCGCTAGAACCCTTGTGACCATAGTCTAGTAGGCTTGACACATATAGAGATTCACGACTTACTTGTTAGAAATTCTTTTCTTATGATGTGCCTTAGAGTTGGTTACCCCGTGATAACTCTCGTATACTAGGGACGAGTAGATCATTCTATTTTATCGACCACGCGTTGTTGTACACACTCGTTTCCTATTTATTGAGAAGTGATCCTTAAGTTGATTTATATCTACTGTATCCCGATATGCCGTTCCTTATTCCCTATTAACAAAGAGTAGAGGTACAGTATCCGGACTTTGGGGAACCCTCAAATCTCAATATTCCTAAGACCATGTCCTATTTTAAGGTGGGTAGACTGTAAGCTTTCAATTTTTTTGGATATATGAGGATTACCGATTGATTAGAATAATTTCCATCGGGATGAAAATTAGTGCCCCATGGACTCCCACTTCCCATTTAGATCACTTTGTGTTCCCGGCCGTGTCATTAATATTCGGAGCATGAGACCAGCTGTTACCTTCCAAAAAAATTTATATGCAAGATCTAGACGAGTCTACCTTCATCTAGGTATATCATGTCCCACTCAAATACGTTCCCTTGTACTCTATTTTTATGGTACGACTTTCAGGACAAAAAAAAAGATTAGCTATAATCCTTACCATAATCCATGTGTACTTCCCGATTACGACTAGAGACTCAACTTTGACTCGAATCTATTGACCCAATATATGGTGGTGATCGACTGGAAGCCCACTACGCACATATCACTAGTGTGCCATTTAATTGTGTCTTATCGTGCTACTTAAATACAAAAGTCGCAGAAGGCACATCTTCAGGGCTTACAGAACCTATTTGACCAATCCGACTGCCCAACTAGCTCAACCATTTGGGTAGAAGCCTATTCTAGGTTACCTTAACCTATTGGAAATAATTTTATCATTGAGATCTTTTCCAGTCCATGTGGATTGAAATCCAAGATTCATTCGACCAACGATTGATGTCCAATTAGGAAATCCATTAAGACCCAGTAAAATCCATCCATGCATACCACCATATTTGGACTATAAAAATTGAACTATTTGAAATAGGACCCAATACCTACTATGTAGTCTCCACCTCTTAGAATGTGAGGCCATTCGTAACCCTTATTCCATCTACCTGGAAGTTGCGATACGATCTTGTATTGCATTTACCCCTTGCTCGTGTGTTTAAATAACCACGAAAAAGATCACAATTCTGATTTCTCAAATCCAGCCCTATTTTGGAATGTTGTTTAGAACTTTGAGAACAAAACTTCTGTATTGCACAGATTGCTCCCCTCTAAGAACGAAGGGTTCTTCGATTTAACAAATGACTAGACTAGAGTAGCCCAACCTAGCAACTTTCTCTCTATCTGCATCATTGGAAACTCCCTACCGCTCTGAAACTTCATAATTGATCTCGATTATTTTCCTTATCTTCCTGTCCTCCCTATTTCAGAGTGATGAATGGTCATGCTTATTAGAATTTACTAATATTTTTAGCTACTTGTGTAAATCTGTTGCCTGTTAAATCTTGAGTTGCTTGATAGATAAGAAAAGCTTATAGATGCCTCATGCAGTAGATATCTGTTGGTAGACTTGTTAGCAACTAGTTAGAAGATTATAAGATTCTACTTTCAAGGGAGTAGTGTGACCAAACGTGGGTAGAAGTGCTCAGAGTTTCATAGTTACAAAATGGCTAGGAGGAGGATATAAAATATTTTGAGGAATTAAATTGAGGAGATTAAGGTTAGGGTAGATTTTTTTTGAATTTTAAGAAATAGTTGTGATATAGAATTTCGAGGACGAAATTATTTTTAAGGTAGGTAGATTTGTAGCTCCCCTTCCCGGAAAGTTTTTGAAATATTTTATTATTAGTTATTTTATGAGAAATTTTGAGTGGCACCCCACTTTTGTTTACCAGATTTACAGTGCACCCCACAAGTTTACAATAATATAAGGTACTCCCCACTTTTGACGGTTTCCGTCCAATATGGACGGTCAACTAGGTTGACCCAATTTTTTTGACAAAAATACCCCTGACCTGTTGTCTTCTTCACTGTGTCACTTACCCCCCCCCCCTCGCCGATGTCGCCTCCCCTCCCCGACCTCGTCGACCTCGCCGCCCCCGTCTCCGACCTCCCGGACCTCGCCGACCTCGCCACCACGCGAGCCCCTCTGAGTGTTTTTCCTTAGAGAAATAGCCAACCATGTGGCATCCCCGATCATCACATTCACAAAGAATGTAAAATAAAAACAAATCCACATCATAGTAAAGTGTCTTGTGATCAAGGAATAATTTTGCCAAATAGCAAAGATTCTGCCCGTATACTTTGTTCTTCTTGCCATCAACCTCAAACATTGAGAGTGTGCCATTGCTGTATATCTCATCACCTGGGGGATGCTTAAGGTCACATTTTCTCATATGCCTCTGAAGCTGTTCCTTACGCTTCATAAAATTCAGACAGAACTCACAAAAGTACAGCTTCAAACAGTCATTATACTCTGGCGGGAAAGGGGACAAGTACCATGTATCAATCTCATATCAACCACCACCACCACGCAAGATTCGAGTATGAAGAAGGCACGTATGGACGAACCCCTCCACCACCAGGCCAACATGCCCAATCCGGACGACATGAGCAACCGCGAGCTGCTGATGAAGTTCATGGACCACCACGGGGACGGCGAGGTCGTGGAGGGGGGGCGGCGAGGTCGACGAGGTCGTAGAGGGGGGGGCGACAGCGGGGCCCGGCGAAGGGGGCGGCGGAGGCACGCCGACTGCGGGGAGGGGGCAGACCCTGAAAACATAGAGGGATTAGGGAAAGAAGACCGGGGTATTTTGGTCAAAACAATGGTCAAAGGGTTTGACCGTAAGTTGGGGACGGAAACCGTCAAAAGTGGGGGGTACCTTACATTGTTGTAAACATGTGGGATGCACTGTAAATATGGTAAACAAAAGTGGGGTGCCACTCAAAATTTCTCTTATTTTATTGGTATGATTGTGTTGTGCCCCCATATTAGTGATCTAATAATATTTTCTAAGTATTCTTAATTTAATATTATAAATATTATTATTAGTGAGAATCAGTGACGTTTGTATAAATCATTATGGTTCTATTGAATTTCGTGATCAATAGTATTATTTTATTTTATTATCAATATTATTGGGGTTATGATTATAAAATATTATTTTATTATTATGGGTTATATTATTTTGTCAATAAATATTATTATATGCAGTCATATTTATACAATAGGCCCTAGACTGAAAATAGATTATATATTAAATGTATGAAATGATAGAGTGTTACGTCTACATATGATACATGTGCAAATATGGATATACATATATGGAAATATATTCATAAGTATAAAAGGTATATATATATATATATATATATATATATATATATATATATATATATATATATATATATATATATATATATATGTATATATATAAAAATATATATATATATATATATACATAGAAATATGTATATTACTATTGATTGTTATATATATGTTAATATTGGTAAGATATATACATTAATATTGATATGTCATATATATATATATATATATATATATATATATATATATATATATATATATATATATATATATATATATATATATGTATATAAGGTATAGGTGTTCGTATACATAAATATATTATACACATATGTGTGTGTATATATACGTGTATATATATGGTTCTCTCTCTCTAACTATATGTTATTTGGCTTGTGATATATTTATATATATATATATATATAAAGGTTTTTAAATTATAATTAAAAGAAATAGAAAAAGGAAAAGGATTAATCAAGGATTAACCCCAACCCAACAAATAAATCCCACCTCAGCCCAGCTAGCCCGACTAGGCCCCAACAGTCGAGCAAAACCCAAGCGGGCCCAACCCCTCCCCTCTCGGTTTCAGCCAGTCAAAGGGTTATTTAGTTATAAAGTCTCATGTAATATCTCATATTACCAGATAATATTTGTTATCACATAATACTTGTTATTATCATATAACATTTATTAGTGAGGGTGATGTTTGGATCTATCAAAGGGCTTTGCTGCAACTTTTCTAAAAAAATAAAGAAGCTAGCATAGAACAAACCTTAGCTGTCTAAATACCCAACCCGACCAAGCTCAGGCTTGAGCCCATCCCCTAAGCCTCACACCCGATTGCATGTACTCATAGTATATATGAACTGTCGAGAACCGAGCGGATAGAGTTATAAGGAGATATCGAGAGATCAGAGATATCAAAACCCTAGTTCTCTCCTTCCCTCCCCGCGCGCACGCGTGCCGCCTCCGCGCCGCCGTCGTGGCAGCCGGCCGTTGGCCGGAGAGCAGGCCGGCAGAAGCTGCCGAGCGACAAGGAAACCATGGCAGCAGCAACCTCCTCCGAACCCAACTTCGACAGGATATTGCTCAGCGCTCACTTGTTGATTTTCTAATCCAATTCTTCAGGTTTGAACCTAACCTATACCCCTTCGTTTTCCTTCAAATAGTTTAGATTAATTCACTTCGTACGCATCGCAAATCGATTCCCAAAACTGGGAAAAATCTCGATTTCCTGGATATAGAAACTGCCCCAACGTCCGATGTTTACGGTCGATTTGCGACCAGAACATCGCGAAATTTGAAAACCGCTTGAACAGAGTTCTAGACAACATAACCGAGATCAAAACCCTATTCTTAGTTTAATTTCTAGGTTTTTATTTTCTGGTTGAAATTGATTTCAAAATAGGGAAAAATCTATTTTTAAAAACTATAGAAATTCTAGAAATCCATCCACACGACGTGCGTCCCGCCAAACCGGGCAACGTTGTCGCGCACAATAGGCATCGAAAGCTGCATAACGGATTTGTGGTCGTGTGGGCTTTGACGGAATTCAAATTGGTCGCGTGTGCGCGACGAATTTGATGTGTATCCGTCGAAATTTACCGTATCGACCTCTGTACAAATTTCTCAATTACTTTGTGCACGCTCGTCAAATCGAGACAAAAATTACGCCAGCAGGACCGTATCGTTTTTTTGGTCCTGTATGCCAAGTTTGGTCCGATTCTGAGACAGTTGATAAAATCGTCGTTTCGCGGGCCCTACGGTCCGACTCAACGGGCGATTTTGTGCACGGCCCGCCGAAATCCAACTTTGGACATACGGTTGGGTTCGTATCGAAAAACAGGATCCTTAGACATGTAGTTTGATGACTTTAGAGACCACTGACTCTGGCACATTTTTCGGTGCAAAGCGGGTCCAACGGCGGACACCGTTTTTGCCCAAAATTACCGTTTTGCCTCTGTATCCAAAATTGGATTTAAGGACAGGCAATCCTAGCTAATTTGACTATTCTGAGAACATTGGTAATGTTTATTTCAGCTTTCGGGGACTGTTGTACGGGTTTTGACTATTGTGGCACATCGAGTAGTTCAGACTGTCGGTTTCACCAGCAGAGGACCACAGGTGAGTACAGTTTATTGTCTGCATTTCGATTATTGATTTTCTCTATATTTTATTGGTTGGCCATTGGTTATGTGATTATTTTCTATTAGAAATTTTTGAGTCGGGAATGAAAAGTACCAAGGATGTGTGATCTGAACTTAGACCGTGTAGACCGTGCTTATTATTGCATTTATTTCTTGTAGACAGTGTAGACAGTAATTTATTTATTTCTTGTAGACAGTGTAGACAGTGATTTATTTATTGCAAAGTAGACAGTGTAGACCGTGATTATTATTGCATTTAAACTGTGTAGATCGTGATTATTATTTTGTAGACAGTGTTTCTTTACTGCAATATTTTCTGTAGACCGTGTAACTGTAGACCGTATAAATTTAGACCGTGTAGACCGTGTCGCATAATTGTCCCGAGACCGATCACATATCAAAGGTACTTCTAACAGTTGGGGAAAGTATTTTGTGTCTATTTATTGATATTGGTTTTCCGTATTTACTGTTTATTTTCAAAACTCATGATTGATGTCTAACCTTTGTTTTATAGTTATTTTCTTTATTTGAAATTGCATTCAGTGAATTGTGCTCGTTCTATTCCTGACTGGAAACCAACATTTTCAGGTTAGCCGTAGATTCACTTAGCATGGGAGATACGGGGATACTTGCAGACAGAAGCTTAGAGACTAGCTAGATAGTTGAGTGGTAGTCATTCTATAATTGTACAAGTTTATATTTTCTGCAAAAGTAAAACTTGTGCTCTTTGTAAATTAAATTAATTATATGAATGAGCATTATTTATGATTTTGATCTTCATGGCCGTGACAGTGTTCTACCGCCGACACTGCGGCGTAGGCTGGCTTAGACACGTCTCGTATCCGTTTAAAAAAAATGGGTGCGGTTCGTGACAAAACGCCTCAAAAGAATATTTTTATAAGGGAGTGGGAAAGCAAAATAAGAACCCACTCGTTGCCAGCATTTGCGTCTAGTGGTCACCATCTGGCTGGAAGGCAGGAAGATCCTCAGGAGCTACTACGAAATATGGCCATACAAAACCAGCTGGGTCAGACCCCAGAAAGAGCAAGTGCCACAAGGGAGGCTTCACTTAAGAACTAAAACTAGCATATTAGCACATGATACATAAAGGATAACGAAAGACATGAGTTAGAGAAAACAGGGTGATAAAAGATAAGATGACTAACGGACTATTCCAGTAACCAAGTTACAACAAACAAGGACCAGGGTTGTAACCCTTCACCTGAACAGAACTTAGTCTCTAACCAATTATCGATAAAGTAAAGCATAAACAAGCATATCCTGAGATAGCAATGTACTGGATCTAGGCAAGACAAGACAAGATAGGACTCCATCCATCATTCACGGCCAAGCAAAGAGTACGGCTTGATACTTTAACTAACTAGGGTTATGACATACTTAGTGACTAACAAGATGCATCGAGATGTTCCAACAGCCACATGCCCTGCAGTCTTAATCCAGGTTATCCGATCACAAGTTGAGAGAGTTGGATTAGGTGGTTTAGAGGTGCAACATATGACAGTGTACTGGAAATATGCCCTACTCAACGGCAGGCTACAAGTCCAATTAAAGCGCCCAGATAACGGGACTGCCTGTAGCTGTAAAATCTCATCATGAACTACTTGATCACTCCAGCCATTATCCTAGTCAGATTCAGTATGAATCCCTGACCGTGGAAATTAGGAATTCATATCCTAGAGACATGATGCAAGACGAGACATGTAGCTTATACAAGCACAAACACCCACGGTGTCAAGACAAGAGTTACTTCGCAAGGCATATCGAGATTATCATGTAGGTTTACTTTATCAAGTCAAGAGTGCGTCACAACAGACCATTATCAAGAATTATCTTGTCAAGTTACTTGTCAACAGTACACCATGTCAACAGTACACCACGACGGGTCACTATCAAGAATTATCATGTCAAGTTACTTGATACTTGTTAAGAGTGCGCCTTAACAGGCCACTATCGTGTTCTATCCTTACATTATCATAATTGAGAGAAACTTGCATAAAATAACTAATAACATATTGTTGAAGCCAAGAAAAAGATCTACAACTTTCATGTTTTGAGTTTTTCAAGTTTTTAGCTACAAAATAGTCCAAACGGGCAAAAATAGTCATTTGGAGTGACCTGCGCGCAAGTTGCGCGGACAAAATCGCCCACGGTACATGTTGCGTGCAAGAACGGCACACATTGCACGGCAGAAAACCGTGCGGCCTTGCGGTCGTGCAAGTTGCGTATTGCGCGCGGGCAAAATCGCCCACGGCGCATGTTGCGCGTAAGCGCGTCGCGCGGGCGCACGACAGAGAAGTGCGCGGGCGCGTGGCACGCAAGTTACGCATTGAGCGCGGGCAAAATCGCCCACGGTGTATGTTGTGCGCAAGCGCGGCACGCGGATGCGCGGCAGCGAAGACACTGCGCTTGGCACTATTCATCGTCCCAACAGCACCAAAAGGTGTAGGGAACCCATGAACTCAAAAATGGCATAACTTTTTCATACGAAGTCGAAATCAAGCGGTTCAAAAGCCAAAATTGGGTAGGATTGAATTTCCTACAACATGGAGCCATTAGATTTTGAAAATAACCAAGTTTTAGAGATCAAAACCAAGAAAAACCAAAAAATTATAAATTTAGATCTACAAGAATTCATCCATCAACTCCAAAAATATCAAGTTCTAAAGAGGCTTAGAATCAAGTAAGGAAGAGAATGGAATAATAAAACTTGAGATCTATCATGAATAAAGTTACAGTTACCTAGGCTTGGTAGGTGGGAGGAGTAAATGAAGAAGATGAAGAAGTAAATGCAAATAATGGAGGAGAGAGAAGAAGTTGACTTATATAGCAACCCCTCTCATCTCAACCCAATATAAACCAAACCAAGCCAAGTCAAGTCATGTTGAACCAATCAAGTCAAGATTTAAACCAAGGCTAAGCTAAGCAAGATAAGTCAAAATACGGGCCACCTGACAATTGTCAGAAATTCGTATACGTATCCTGAAAAATACGTACAACGGGAAACGTGAGTGACAACTCTACCCACCTTGAAAGAATTCCATCCTCAGAATTTAATCAAGAGGCTAGAGGTGCTGGGATGAGCTACACTAATACTGGCAATCTACGACTAGCAGTAAACCAAGCAATCATTCATACAAGCAAGGAAGTAAAAGCATAAGGCATAAGAAAGATATTATACCTTATGAGTCAAACAGTTGTGGATATTGCGATTGAATATCATCCTCATGTTTCCACGTTGACTCACCTAAAGAGTGATGGCCCCAAGCAACACGGACTAAACTAATAGTCTTATTCTTGAGTACCTTCTCTCTTCAGTCCAATATGGATACGGGCCTTTCCTCATACGAAAGGTTGGTACCAACGACCAATTCTGAATGATCAAGGATATGGCTCAGATCCGGGATATACCGTCGTAATTGAGATACATAGAAAACGTCATGTACCTTACGTAACGACGGCAAAAGAGCAAGATGATAGGATACATTACCTACTCGTTCGAGAATGTCAAACGTCCCTATATACCTTGGACTAAGCTTTCCCCGTACGCCGAATCGAATGACGCCACAGGTAGGCGAGATCTTAAGGAATACATGGTCGCCGATAGAAAACTCAAGAGGACACCGATGAGAATCGGCCCAATGGCGCTGACGATCTTATGCAACTCAAAGATGATCTCTGATTTGTCTGACCACCTCGATTGTCTACATAATCATCTCTGGACCAAGTATCTGCCTCTCGTCGACATCATCCCAAGCTAAAGGTGATCTATACTTCCTGTCATACTGTGCTTCAAAGGGTACCATCTGGATACTGGCTTGGAAAATATTGTTATAGGAGAACTCCACGAGATGCAGGTGATCTTCCCACGAACCATCGAAGTCGAGTGTACATGACCGCAACATATCTTAAAGAGTATGGATCGTGCACTCTGACTGACGATCTGTCTGCGAATAATAAGCTGAACTGAACTTGAGTCGAGTCCCCAAGCTCTCTTGAAGACTCCGCTAAAAGTGTGATGTAAATCTTGAATCTCTGTCGGATACAATACTGACTGGTACTCTATGCAACCTGACTATCTGCCTGAGATACATCTCTGCTAGCTGATTCATCGACTGACAAATCCTGAAAGGGAGAAAATGAGCTACCTTCGTGAGATGATCAACTATAACTCGGATAGCATCTCTTCCAGCTGGGGATTTAGGTAACCCAGTTATAAAATCTATGGTAATGTGCTTCCATTTCCATTCTAGAATTACTAAAGGTTGAAGAAGTCCAGCTGGTCTCTGATGTTCAGCCTTAACTTGTTGGCAAACTAAACAATGAGAGACAAAACGGACTATCTTCCTATTCATGCAATTCTACCAAAAATGTTGACGGATGTCTCGGTACATCTTCGTGTTACCGGGATGAATTAAATACTGAGAACTGTGAGCCTCTGCCATGATCTCCTATCTGATATCACCATTGGATATATAAAGACGCCTTCCATGTCGAAGAGTACCGTCCTCATGAATACATAACTCTGGTCTTCGTCCTGCTACACATTTTGCCCTAAGCCGCTGAAGCTTAGAATCTGCTGACTGAGCTAACTTAATCCTCTCAACTATACAGGACTGAACTTGTATGCTGGCCATCAATGCTATATTGGTGGGAAGAACAACCTCAATACCCGTCTTCTGAAGATCGGCTAATAATTCTGGTTGTACTGTTAGGAAATAGACTCCGGCTCTTCAGCTCAATGCATCTGCAACAACGTTGGCCTTTCCAGGATGATACTGCAGGTTGATGTCATAATCCACAAGTAGCTCTAGCCATCTTCTCTAACGTATGTTAAGATCCTCCTGGGTAAATACATACTTAAGACTCTTATGGTCGGTAAAAATCCTCACCCGATCCCCATACAAATAATGCCTCCACAACTTGAGTGCAAAAACCACCGCTGCTAATTCTAAGTCATGGGTTAGGTAATTCTTCTCATGATCACGAAGCTGACGTGATGCATAATCTATTACCTTACCATGCTGTATCAAGACACATCCCAATCCTCTGCCAGAAGTATCACAATAAACTGAAAATCCTCCAGTCCCATCTGGAAGCGTAAGAATGGGAGCCGTCATCAATATCCGCTTCAACTTCTCAAATGAACTCTGACACTCTGTTGTCCAAGCAAATTGCATATCCTTGTGGGTCAACTGCGTCAATGGTGCTGAAATTCGAGCAAAGTCTGATACAAACCGCCGGTAATAGCCAGCTAATCCTAGGAAACTCCGAACTTCTGCGACGATGCTAGGTACTGGCCACGCCTCTATGGCCACTATCTTCTGGGGGTCCACTTCCACTCCACCTCTGGTGATGATGTGACCTAAGTACGAAATACGATCAAGACAAAATTCGCACTCACTGAACTTCGCGTACAATTGTTGCTCTTTGAGAATCTGAAGAACTACACGAAGATACTGCTCATGCTCTGTCTCATTCTTGCTATAGACTAAGATGTCGTCTATAAATACTATCACAAACTGATCCAAATAGGGCATGAAGATACGATTCATGAGGTCCATGAATACGGCTGGCACATTGGTCGCTCCAAATGGCATAACAAGGAACTCCCAATGCCCATATCTAGATCTGAATGCTATCATCGGAATGTCTTGCTCTCTGACTCTGATCTGATGGTACCCTGACCGCAAGTCAATCTTCGAGAATACTGCTGCCCCACTGAGGTGATCAAATAAATCATCTATCCTTGGTAAAGGATATCTTTTCTTGATTGTTACAGAGTTCAAGGTACGATAATCAATACATAATCTTGACGTACCATCCTTTTTTTTCACAAGAAGTATCGGGGCTCCCCAAGGCGATCTACTAGAACGAATGAATTTCTTGGTTATGAGTTCTTCAATCATCCTGTACAAGATCTCTAATTCTGAAAGTACCATCCTGTAGACTCTCTCTGACACTGGTACCGTCCCTGGAATCAAGTCGATAGTGAACTCTATCTCTCTCTCCGGTGGCAGACCTGGAAGCTCTTCGGGAAACACATCAGAAAACTCTTCTACTACTCTGGAAAATTGAATTGCTTCTGCTACTGCTATCCGCAACACTACTGGAGAAGGTTCTACTTTGCATCTAGAAAATAAAAACTCTGCCTCACCGAAAATACCAAAAATAATCTTGCCAATATGGCAGTCTATTCTTGCGTATTGCTCCTTCAACCAATCCATTCCTAGGACCACATCTTAGTTGGCCATCAGAAATTCTATTAATCTAGCGGGAAACTCTCTACCGCTAACTACGATTCGACACGAGGAATAGACTCTATCTACCCTTACAAGACCGTTACTAGTAAGTATATTTAGCCTTACTGATAATGACTCGGGCTCCAGTCCTACCCGTGTTGCGAATCGTGCAGACATAAATGAATACGATACACCCGAATCAAATAATACTGATGCTGGAAAAGAGTTGACGAGAATGGTACCTGCCACCACCTCACTTGAAGCTAACACCTCTGCTACGATCAGAGCAATAGCCTGACCTTGTCCTCTTGGTGCTGGTCTCCTCTGCTGGTGACCTCTCTGCCTGTTCTGAATCTGAACCTGGGCATACTGCTGCGCCTGAGGCGGCAATGGCCTTGCAGGCTGATACTGCTGCTTCTCTGGAGCTGAACCCCTAACCGATGGACTGGTTAGGTTTGACGACGATGAACTAACTCTATTCGGACAGGACCCTATATTGTGATCCAGTGCCCCACAAACAAAGCACAATCTCTGTGCTCTACGACACTCTGATACTACGTGCCATGGCTTCCCACAACGAGTGCAGCCCATTATGGAAGACTGCTTCTGCTTCTGTTGCTGAGGATACATCGGCGTCAAGTATTGAACCGACGAAACTGTGGTCGTCCTCCTAGGACCTCCAATAGTCAAAGCCCTAGCTGCCAGGGCGGGTTCTGAAGACTGGGATATCTGCCCATGAGACCTCTTCCATCCTCCGCTTCTATCTACAATCTTCTGTGAAGTATACTCATGCCTCTTCACTGCTAGCAGGACGGCATCAAACGTTTGGTGCTCAAACTGTTCCACCGATATGATAATCTCTAGGTGGAGCCCATGTTGGAATCGCTGGGCTCGATCCAATTTGGTTGCCACTAAGGTAGGAGCAAACCGATTGAGTCTAGAAAACTCGACTGTATATCCATCGACCGTCTTGTCCATCTGCTTGAGATTAGTGAATCTCGTCTGCAGATCATACCGAGCTACTGCATCGAAGTACTTGGTCTGGAACTGGTTGCTAAATACCGTCCATGAGACAGGCGTCGGTAATCCAACTGCTAGCATTGCCCACCATCTGCGGGCAAAGTCTAATAACTGTAGGCACACAACGGCCACCTTCTCATTCTCAGGAAACTTAGCTGCTTCCAGGATAACCTCTGTGTCCTGAAGCCATGCATCAGCAGCGATAGCATCTTCACTCCCGTCAAAGAAAGGAGGGTTCAGACACTTGAAGCTGTTGGTCGTATTGTTCCCTTGGTAACCAACCCTGTCCATGGCATCTTGTACTGTCTGGTGAAGGGCACCGCCCTACGATCATGAGATACAAGCAATTCCCTGATGAAACCCACCAGGGTTCCATTATCAAGCTCTGCAAGCTGGACGGGTTGAACTAAGCGCTCTAGATCCCTGGAATGCATGACTCGGGAGGCCGCTCCACAGTGTTGGGTTTGGTCTCCAGGTTGCTTTTGGTCCAATGGAGGTGCTCCGCCGTGCCGATCGGTAGGACCAGGAACAATGCCGTTGAAGAAACGGCATGAGGAACAATAAGGAAGGACCATGAAAGATCGAGGATATAAACGTGTAATCAGGTCAAGATTTCGAAAAGATTAGAAAACACGAGTAGAGATCAAGGGCGAGTGCTGATTGAGACATCTATTCAGTGAAACCCTCGCATATTTTGATTTACATGACCTGCATGGGCCACCAATTAAACCGTGTCACGTTCCAGAACCAGAATACTGGAGAGCGGAGGGCAGACACAGCCAGCTACGTACATTAAAGTGAATCCTACCTTGCAATACGATCACGATTGTCTAGATGCATGAGGGTTTACTACAAGCCATCAGTCTCTTATGATCATGGACAAGCCTAGTGTCTCAATCTCAAGCAAGTAAGTAAATATTACAAGATGTTAGATCATCAGACATACAAAGTAAGGCGTCCCAAACGTTACATATTCAGATGATCATGAAGCTAGTCATACAAAATGTGAAGACTAGCAAGAGTTGCAGTCATACATGATCAACCCTAGAATTTGTCAATCATGTTACAGCCCGTAGGCAGACAGTAAGTAAAGTTACAAAGGAGCTAACACTTGCTCGGCGGCTAAACGCCTCAAAAGAATATTTTTACAAGGGAGTGGGAGAGCAAAATAAGAACCCACTCGTTGCCAGGGTTGCGCCTAGTGGTCACCATCTGGCTGGAAGGTAGGGAGATCCTCGAAAGCTACTCCAAAATCTGGCCATACAAAACTAGCTGGGTCAGACCCCAGAAAGAGAAAGTGCCACAAGGGAGGCTTCACTTAAGAACTAAAACCAGCATATTAGCACATGATACATAAAGGATAACGAAAGACATGAGTTAGAGAAAACTGGATGATAAACGATAAGATGACTAACGGACTATTCCGGTAACCAAGTTACAACCCGTAAACCAAACAAGGACCGGGGTTGTAACCCTTCACCTGAACAGAACTTAGTCTCTAACCAATTATCGATAAGTAAAGCATAAACAAGCATGTCCTGAGATAGCCAAGTATTAGATCTAGGCAAGACTAGACAAGATAGGACTCCATCCATCATTCACGGCCAAGCAAAGAGTACGGCTTGATACTTTAACTAACTAGGGTTATCACAAGCTTAGTTACTAACAAGATGCATCGAGATGTTCTAACAGCCACAACCCCTAAAGTCTTATTCCAGGTTATCCGGTCACAAGTTGAGAGAGTTGAATTAGGTGACTTAGAGGTGCAACACATGACAGTGTGCTGGAAATATGCCTTACTCGACGGCATGCTACAAGTCCAATTAAAGCGCCCAGATAACGGAAATGCCTGTAGCTGGAAAATCTCTTCATGAACTACTTGATCACTCTAGTCATTATCCTAGTCAGATTCAGTATGAATCCCTGACCATAGAAATCAGGAATTCATATCCTAGACACGATGCAAGACGAGACATGTAGCTTATACAAGCATAAACACCCACGGTGTTAAGACAAGAGTTACTTAGTAAGGCATATCGAGGTTATCATGTAGGTTTACTTTATCAAGTCAAGAGTGCGTCACAACGGACCATCATCAAGAATTATCATGTCAAGTTACTTGTCAAGAGTGCACCACGACGGGTCACTATCAAGAATTATCATGTCAAGTTACTTGATACTTGTTAAGAGTGCGCCCTAACAGGCCACTATCGTGTTCTATCCTTATATTATCATGATTGAGAGAAACTTGCATAAAATAACTAATAACATGTTGTTGAAGCCAAGAAAAAGATCGACAACTTTCATGTTTTGAGTTTTTCAAGATTTTAGCTACAAAATAGCCCAAACGGACAAAAACAGTCATTTGGAGTGACATGCGCGCAAGTTGTGCGGGCAAAATCGCTCACGGCGCACGTTGCGCGCAAGCTCGGTGCACATTGTGCGGCAGAAAATCGTACGGGCGCACGGCCGTGCAAGTTGCGCATTGTTCGTGGGCAAAATCGCCCACGGCGCATGTTGCGCGCAAGCACGACGCGCGGGCGCACGACAGAGAAGTGCGCGGGCGCGCGACTGCGCAAGTTGCACATTGCTCGCGGGCAAAATCGCCCACAATGCACGTTGCGTGCAAGCGCGGCGCGCGACAGAGAAGTGCGCGGGTGCGCGGCGCACAAGTTGTGCATTCCGTGCGGACAAAATCGCTTACGGCGTACGTTACGCGCGGGGGGCACGGCGCACAAGTTTTTTATTGCGCACAGGGCAAAATCGCCTACGGCGTACGTTACGCGCAAGTGCGGAGCGCGGGTGCGCGGCAGGGAAGACACTGCGCACGGCACTGTTCATCGTCCCGACAGCACCAAAAGGTGTGGGGAACCCATGAATTCCAAAATGGTATAACTTTCTTATACGAAGTCGAAAGCAAGCGGTTCAAAAACCAAAATTGGGAAGAATTGAATTTTCTACAACATGGAACCATTAGATTTCGAAAATAACCAAGTTTTATAGGTCAAAACCAAGAAAAACCAAAAAAATTACAAACTTAGATCTACAAGAATCCATCCATCAACTCCAAAAATGTCAAGTTCTAAAGAGGCATAGAATCAAGTAAGGAATAGAATGGAACAATAAAACTTGAGATACATCATGAAGCAAGTTGCACTTGCCTAGGCTTGGTAGGTGGAAGGAGTAAATGAAGAAGATGAAGAAGTAAATGCAAATAATGGAGGAGGGAGAAGAAGTTGACTTATATAGCAACCCCTCTCATCTCAACCCAATATAAACCAAACCAAGCCAAGCCAAGCCAAGTCAAGTCATGTTGAACCAAGTTGAACCAATCAAGTCAAGATTTAAACCAAGGCTAAGCTAAGAAAGATAAGTCAAAATATGGGCCACCCGACAATTGTCAGAAATCCGTATACGTATCCTGGAAAATACGTGTAACGGGAAACGGAAGTGACACCGACTCACTAACAATCAATAATAGTCAATGATACGATAAGAAGGGTACAATAAGCGTACCTTGTTACCATCGTGTCTCAATAGAATATCAAACAATGTCTCAATGGAATATCAAAGAATGTCTCAACGAAAAATCAAACAAACAATAAAGAAAGCGTTATAATATACTAAAACATAATACAATAATGTACTTGCCTGAACCCTTGAACAAACCATAGTCACAAGTCGAGGATGAAAGGAATGCCGATCTAGAAGCTATCAACCCATATCGTACATCGTACCACGAACCGTACACGAAAACCATAAGTCAATTCTAAGATTCTAATTCTAAAATCATGAAATAATGGCTAATGGGTTTCCTTATTTAATAAAAGTTAATTCTAAATAAATTACCTAAAAATATAATTAATCTAATATTAATCTAAAATGAACTTAAATAATAAAATTTGGACATATAAAGTCATATTTCTAATTTTGAAAACTATAGCATGCAAATCGAGGTGTGTCTTTGACTATCTAGTTAAACATCTTGAACGTAAGATTTTGAAATTGCATTTTAGTAGATTTCAGTGCCACGAGTACACCAGAATCGACCCCCAAAATCATGCTTTGTCAAAAGATATTGCCGTTGTGGCTAACAGTGACCAAAACGGTAATTTACCGATCAAATCTGAGTATAACTTAAAAATAAAATAGTAAACAACCTTTGCAATTCTAAAAAAATTATATGTCGAAGATCGTCGTGTTAGATTTCAAAAACTTCAAACGGATCACAAATCGAAGCTCGGGATCTTGAAAATCGTACGACGTATCAAGTTTTGGATAAGCAATACTAAAATAATTTCCCAAAAATTCAGAAGAAAAATATTCAGAAATTAATTATAAATTCTAAAAGCTTACATCAAGACGAATCCAATAAAAAATGGCATACGAAACCGAGGTCGGGGCTGTCCGCAATCATCTCGGGAAGTTGGGATTCTCCAATAGATCAAAAACCTCAAAATCCGATAAGGAAATATAGTATTTCTGGAATAACCATATATATATATATAAACACCTCAAAATCGGATATATATATATATATATATATATATATATATATATATATATATAAGAGGAAAAAATATATATATATATATATATATATATATATAAGTGGAAAAATATATATATATATATAAGAGGAGGGATACACATCCCCTCACTTTTGCATCCCCCATGCATCCCCTCTTCTACAGTGTATCTCAATCCACAAAAATATATAAGAAAAGAATGAACAAGTATGGGTCGTGGTCTGCAGTCCACTAGCATATATGTCCGATTAGACTCCAAGAATAACATGAGTCTATAAAGCTAAGCTGATAAGCAGAATATATCATAAAAGCACGAGAAAGATAGTAAATCAATAACACTAACAAATACCTGAATCATGCATATGAAATCAACTACCACATGCTCAGCTAACTAACTTCGTGCAATCAGCTACCTGAAGAGATCATCAGGTCCTCAGAGGACTAGCAAGATACATAAAATATGCCTACTAATATGACAGTTAATAACATGTATGGAGGATAAGAATACTACAAGAAGAACATCTAAGGACAACGAGTCGTGTGGAAATGTAATACTAGACTTGGATAAATATCATTCAAAACCCCTATAGCTTATAGTATAATGTAAGATACTCCCAATCTATAGTGTTTTAATTGACGTACACAGCAGGATATTCTCAGTCGAGATTAGCCAATTCTAGTATCGATCTCCTCTCCTAAGGATACAAGGTCAAGTAGACTCCTATAAATCGTAGTAAAATGCAAGATACTCCTAATTTATAGTGTCGCCAGTCAAGTCAATCAGTCAATCAATATATGCTATTGGTTGTAGTACAATGTAAGATACTCTCAATCTATAATATATCTCAAGTCAAGTCAATCAAGCAATATCAAGATAAAAGAATCGGCTATAGGTCGTAGTACAATGTAAGATACTCCCAATCTATAGTATATCTAAACTGTAGTACAATGCAAGATACTCCCAGTCAAGAATGGTCAAGTCAAGAACAAGATATAAAAACTGACAACTCCATCGCGAGACAAGGTAATACGAAAAGACCAATAATCAAGCAATGTCGAATATCCTATACGTGCACGTAAATCTAGAAACAAGTAAAATAGTCGATGACAAACCAATCACAATAGGGAAACAGGTAACCTATTAAAGAAGTACAATAGAATGAAATAATACAAATACTGCATATGTTTCGGCAAGGTATACTTGCCTGAGGGTTGCACGGAGAACCACAATCTCTCGCCAATCAACAATCAGAAAGTCCAAGTCTCACACTACCTCCAGAAGCTGTAATAGATATTACCAATGTTTCCAGATTAGTCAATTAGCTAGAATTTCTTGTCCTTAAGTCCAATTCTGGACATAGGGGAAAACGGTAATTTTGGATAAAAACGATATCCGTCGTTGGACCCACTTTGCACCGAAAGCGTGCCAGAGTCAATGGTCTCTAAAGTCATTAACTACTTGTCTACGAATTTGTTTAGAGATACAAATCCATCGGTATATCCAATTTTAGATTCCGGTGGGCCGTGAACAAAATCGCCCGTTGAATCGGATCGTGGGGTCCGCAAACGTCAATCCGATCAACTGTCTCAGAATTGGACCAAACTTGGCATACAGGACTAGGAAAATGATAAGGTCCTGTTGGTGTAAGTTTTGCCTCGATCTGACGAACGTGCACAAAGTAATTATAAAATTTGCAAAGAGGCTGATACGGTAAATTTCGACGGATAGGCATCAAATTTGTCGCGCACACGAACAGACAACCCAACAAATTCCGTTAAAGCCCACACATCCACGAAGTCGATACGCACCTTTTGATGCCGGTTCGCGACCACATCGCCCGGATTGGCAGGACGTACGTCGTATCGACGTTTTTGAGTTTTTGAAAACAATTTTTTGGGATTTGAAACTGGTTTTTATTCGAAAATATGACAAGAAAAAATACACAAAAAAAGGTCGTTGTAGAACCGTTTGTATTGGCTACAACTCAGTACAAGTGATTTTGGAATTTTTTAGATATCCTGCGCGCAAACCGCCTTCAAAATAGGGGTTTGCACAGTTTTCTAATTGTTACGAACACTTTTTTTGCCATGTTTGAATCGATTTATCGAGCAACCTAGGTCTTTAACCTACAAACTATTTGAAGGGATCCGAAGCCATATAGGTTGTGAGTATACCTGCACAATTGGTTCGAAGATCGATGGAGCGTGGAGGAAGAAAGCTGGCCACAAGTTGGCTCCGAATGGCTGCAACTGCTGCTGCTCCCGTCTTCGCTGCGCGCGCGCGCGCGGCTGTGTGCCGGCCTCCGGCGGTGGCCCGACCCTGCTACGATGGCGCGCGGTGCTGGGGTGCGCCTGGGATTAAGGTGTGTGTGCGGTAGGGTTTCTCGAAAGGTTCCCCTCTCTCGCACATAATAATCGACGGGATCGGGTTTCGTTCGGTTGCGATTTTGAGTCTCCCATGGTTACTGTTCATGAACAGTTACCGCTGGGCTTTTCTTTTTTCTTTTTTTGTGAAAAAATAATAAGAATAATGATAAAATAAATAATAAGAATAAGAATAAGAATAAGAATAAGAATCTTATTTCTTATATAAATTAATCCCTATATAATAAAAGTAAATGTACATATATATATATATATTATATATAATTATATATATATATATATATATATCTATATATATTAAAATATATATATATATATATATATATATATATATAAATATATATATATCTATATATATATATTTTAAATAATATATATTATATTATATATCTATATATATATATATATAATATATATATATATATATTTTAAATATATCTATATATATTATATATATATATATATATATATATATCTAATATATATATATATATATATATATTTATTTAAGTAATCCTTCTTCTTAATGATATAACCTAGAAAAATATATAAAGTCAATAATTAACATACCTTATTTTATTTTTATTTCTTAACATATCTATTTATAAATATATATTTATATCTATATATATGTATATATCTATATATACACCTATAAATCTCCAAAATTCAAAATCAAATTATATAATATATATATATATATATATATATATATATATATATATAATATGTTATACGTAAATTCAATTGACAATAAAAAGGACAAGCAATAATAATAATATAATAGTAATAAATATATTTATTTAATCACCAAAAAATAGTAAAATAATTAAATGGTGGTTTGGGGAATCCATACTAACTCACCTTTATTCGGGTCCAAAAAATTGTACAAATATTGTAAAACAATATTTAATAAAGAATACCAATTTTTGTACAAATATTCAAATAATTAAAAATTTACATCAATACCTAAAATAATTAGGAAATATTGTAAACACATAAAATAGGCCTACATGGTTCTTTAGTCTAACTAGATGCCTACAAAGGCTTGGATTCGGTTCGGGCCTAGTTCGGGTTAAATTGGTACAATCGGGTCATCTAAAAAATATATATCTAATTAATAATAATTAATTCATCGATGGGGGTTAAGTCGCAACTTGGCCTTGTTTTCCTAGTTATGACACACTTATGGTTGGGTCTTCCTTGGCATGGCTAATACACTAGTCAAGGCACGCCACTGCCCTATCCGTGCCATGATTCCTATCACGACCCGATCCAATAATCTGGGTCTAGTCGGATCTGCCCAGCCTGCGCCGTTGTTGAGACGGTGGCAGTAAGCTGTTCAGTAGCGTAACCATACAACAACACAACTATTTGTCACAACTCAACTTCGAAAATAAACTTTATTAAACTGAATTTAAATACAAAATGAAACTGTTCTGAAAGGAAATACAGATTTGAAATAAAAGAACAATGCAGAAATAAAAATCTATCTAGCAGCCGGGTCATCGGCCTCAGTCCAACGTCCTCCTGTGGGGACTCTGGCAGCACAACTGGGTACAACACAGGGTCGTAGTAGTGTTGTAAAATCGATCTGTATCCTCAATATCCCCTAAAAATATACTCAGTCAGGAGGGAGCAAAGTACAATTCATGCTAATTTTAAACAGTTAAATAAGTAGAATCATGCAGTTCTAAACATTTTTAAAATAGGAACAGTTTGTTACAATAAAAATAGTAATTTGAACAGGTAATGAAATATGACCGGCTTAGGTTTGTTACAGGAAGGATAAGGGGTTTTGTTACAGTAGTGGTCATAATCATTACGTTATCCCCAGTCCCCAGTAGTTACAGTACAATACTCTCGGAGAGAGTTCGTGTTTGCATCGTGGTTTAAAATTACAGTAAAGCGATTAAATAAATAACTGTAAACTAACATAAGCTATACTTGCCTCAAATGGAAATGACTGGAGAGGTAGAAGACTTCGAGACGGAAAGTTAGAGTGCTCGAATTCCTACATTCGAGAGATTGACTCAGCATTAGGTTTACCAACTTAGCTATGCTAGTTGTAATCTCTATAAGCGTCCTAGTCCAATTTTAGTTCTTTAATTAACCAAACACAGAAAATAGATTTATTGTGCGTTGATTTAATACGAGGGAAAAATGATCATTTTTAACTTTGAATTCGGGAAATATCGTAGATGCCAGATTAATAGAAAAACTTGGTAATTTTATAAATATAATTATAAAGCTAATTTTTTCTTATTTTAGTGAGAAATACGTGATTTTTAATTATTAATAAACTGGTCAATTTTTACGTGAGAAAATATTAATTAATTTTATACGAAAATACTTTTTAATCATTTTAATCGTTAAATATCAAAAACTCGAAAAACCAGAAAAGACAGGAAATCTAAGCTATTACAGTCACAGACCAGCCAGCTGGGTTATGCCATTACAATTATTTACATAAATTGAATAAGATAAGCCGCCATTAGTCCTAAACTGAGATATTAAATATAATGTAAAAGAAATAAATAATAAAAATAAAGATAAATTGTAAGTCTCAGATATGGCCGATCTTCATTTTGGCTAATTGCCTCAACGTCCGGCGGGACCGGTTTCGTTTGCACTTAGTCGGGTCCATTGACCGATACGGTCATCACCCCAAAATCAAATATCGAATAAATTCGAAAATCATTTTTAATCTATTTTAAAAATAATTCAGGATTTACGGGAAAAATGGGCATCTCCTCTGTTTTGGTCAACCCAAAAACTGGGAAAATGGCCCGTAATTCCTGCAAGTCCCAAACCAGGGAAAAAACCCGCATTATATATATATAAAATATCCACAACCAACACAAATAATCGGGACGACCCGAAATAATTTCGGAAGTCCGATTCCTATCCACAAATCACAGAACGTTCCCGGAAAGATCCGAAAAACTAAAACATACCAAATCTATTCCCGAAATATTTCGAAAATTCAAATAATCACAGGACCTTTCCGAAGTCCCGAAAAATTACGTCGTCGCTAAAACTGAATTCCCAAAGGGAACGGGGACCATTCATCATCGAAAATAATAAAATAGCGAAGGGAAGCTATACCTCGGATTGCTCGGCTAGAGCTCTCAGATGAATAAAATAGAAAGAAAAATAGCTCCGAACAGCGACGTATTTCCAAGTCAGTACTGAATCAGCAGCAGTGGCGACGACGAACGCCGAAGAATGCCGAAACTCAGAACTAGGGCATGACAGGGTGCTGGCCCAAGAAACAGTGAACTGACCAGGGGCATGCGGGGAAGAACGGGCGCTGGCCAAAGAGAGATCGGCCAACGGGGCTCGAAAGGTTCGCCGGACTCGTCTGCGCAAGGGGCGGCGCTGGCGTCGGCGTCGGAGGGAAACCGACGGGCTCGGCGGGGTGCTGTCGCACGGGGCGCGCTGGAGTGGGTGGATGTAAGAGCGTAAAAAGTGTTTCAATGAGGGAGTCATCTCAGTCATAAGTGGGCACGCTTTACGTCTACAGAGCAGGAATTTTTAGCCCAAGACAAGGCTAATTGTGTTACGCCTAAGCAGATTGATCTTTTACGCTGGGTCTACACCGGTGATTTACGCCAAGGAGAAGAAGAAGCCTCTTTCACGCTGGACAAAAGCCATCAAATCTCGCAGTTAAAGCTGACCTTGACATGAAGATATCAATGATAGCATTTACCACAGAATTCAATGGAATTTGTCTATACAAAGACCATTGTTGCCGTTTATAGAGATCGAGCTACTTTACGCTTACTGAATGGTTTCTTTTACGCACGGAGTTTTACATGAGTCTTTACGCTCATAAAAAACAATGTGTGCGTGAAGTCTATTTGAGCCATTTTACGCTCAAGGTTATTCGATAACGCTTTACGCTGGAAAACCCATGACAGAGCTAGTTTACGCTCATCTTTTTACGCCGATTCGTTCTGGCCAGTCTGGAACGTGGTGTGCCTACGTGGTCTTCATGCCACCTATTCGAAGAAGTGTATACATGTATCCTATTCTTACTGAAATGATGGGACGTGTAGCACAACAGAGGATGATTCTGATCGTGGAGGGCAGTTGTTAGCGTAAAACAGATGTTGATACTCTTTTACGCACGAAAGCCCCAGTCTATAAATAGACTCATTTTTCTCATACAACACACACAGAGAGAGAGAGACAGGAGAGAATACAGAGATCAGAGCTTCGAGATTTTGATCCTCTAGAGCATTCTTCTTCAACTTTTCTTCCAGAACAAAGTGAAGCAAAGCAGGAAAGCATTCGGCCTTGCCATCAGTGCCCAAGTGCGTCGATACCTTTCTGGTGCATTAGTTCTTCCAAATTGTTCTACTTCAAGCAGTGATCTTCATCATCATATGGTCCAAGGAACAAAGTGATGTTACGAATCAGACTTCCATAGCAATACTTTCCTAGAATCAAATTAGTACTCCCGTACTTTTCTTTTTTTTTTGTTTTTGTTTTCAAAAGCCAATTCCTCCAAGGCATTTGTTATCGAAACAAAAATGGCGACTTGCTGGGGACTACCTTCTTCTCGACGAGGGAGGTGATTGCATATGATGATATTTCGGTCGGTTCGACCAAGAAGACTCTGGTTGTGCACTTCGACCAGATGCCTATGAAGAGATGCTCCGAACTGGGGGTGGTTCTCGCCATTCTACTGTTCAAAGGTCTCGCAAAGCACGAAAAGTTTGGATTCCAAATCCAAGTGATTTCTGATCTCTATGCTGCTTCTGTTGACAAAGGGTTCTT